>CM023481.1:57849624-57963800 GCA_013339685.2 Hyalomma asiaticum
ATCTCCTTTTTCCATTTGGCACCACGTGAATACTGCCCCACGACCACAGCAATTCTCGGATGAAGTACGTCTCGGCACACAGCTGCAAAATGCAGAAATACAGTCACCTCAGCTTCACCATGAACAGTGGTCCTGACTTTGAAATAGAGCTGCCTGTCAGACATACTGGCACTTGTAGTCCCTCTAGTCACACATCTTCCTATGCTCTACCGAGCTGAAAAAGGTGCCACATCTGGAGTGAACAAAGCCTTCTGCATTCAAAAGCTTCTGAAGCACAGTGACCCCTTCTGTCGATGCACAGTGCTAAGACTGCCTTGTCAGGGGAAAAATTATTTTTAATACACTGGAAAGGAACGGACCACTGAGAGCAAAAGCCTGTATCTTGATACCATATTTATGGATCGAATAGGTTTAAGAACATTGGCAACCAAAAGCAGTGTAATTAAGGGGCCAAATTTATATACAGCATTTGCCAGAAAAGCAGGGTCTGCAAAGTGAATGCCAGGAATGGAAGCGAGAAAAAACGTAAGAAGATACGGAAAAATAATTACTAGTGAAAATGTCTATGAGACATAACACACATGTGCTGCTGCCATTAAAGGGACACCAAAGAGCCAAATGTCTTTTGTGCATTATTAAATTACCCTTTCACAATACCAACAGCACCACTCTTCCCACACGAGCATGCTAAGCGAGAAAACACAAAGAAGCTACAGGTGGTGATGCTGCCTTCACATTTCTGCAGCAACTCGCCATGATGTCATAAATTTTGAAGGCGCTTTTCATGGAACACAACTTTATTTTCTGCTAAGACTGAATCACGTTGTGCTGTAGCGAGGCCCGAGACTTAACATGGCAAGTTTCATCAAATGTCAATGAGCCAATGGGGCCGAAATACGAAGAAAATACCTGAAATCCATGGCATCACGCCTACGTCTGGGGTCCTAGGTTTTCGTGGTAAATTCAAAATAGAACTTTAATCATAGTTTCTTTTAATACTGTACCTATGGTGGCAAAACTAATGACAATATAGTTCTCAAATAATGTATCAGTTTCAAGTGATTCATTGTTTCCCTTTAGTGTCACTTTAAGATTACATGTGTAAGAAAAAACAATTCATAAAAATTGTGCAAATACAATGAGACAAGTGCCTGCTCCACAGCAAATCTGGAAACTCCTTTGCAAATCATAACACAGTGCCATGACATTTGTTTTCATTATTGATGTGTAAGGGCCCAGAAGGCGTCCCATAAAAGCACATGCATGTTTCAACCAGCAAGGCCAGTAAAGGCATCCATATTTCAGAACCACTGGGACTAAATGCAGATGGAAGTATGAACTGCACATTGGTCAAGATAAGCTACATTGCTTTGGAGATAAGAAGGCAAAGCACTGAAGTGATTGATATGATAATCGGAGTCGCTTCTGGCGACGGTTAGGATATAGAAGGAGTATAATGAGGAATCACAATGTGCGGAAGAGAGCTAAAATGTTACACTTCAGGACATGTACTAAACCTGACTGGAAGAGAAAGACTATAGTTGTCAGTATTTGTCGTCGCCCTGTTACTAAGGGGTAGCTAATAAATATAATCACCGAGACAAGCAGCACCGCTGAGTGCAAGAACATTCAGTACTCGAGTGAGTGCATAATTAATTGCAGCAGTATTTACGAGCATCTTGAGCATTAAAAAAGCGGCATGCAGTGTCAACCAGACTGGCTAGGTATCGCAGGATATAAAAGGGCTTGTGCAGCACTCCCGAGGAAACTTTTTCGGCAACGCGTGCAGCAACATCACAAATCAGCAATTTTATGCGTCAGTTGCACTCTGAGTAGTCTTGGTGATACAGTGGTTATAGCAGTTATTGTACTTGGCTGCTAACCTCAAATATGCGGTTTCGATTCTGGCCACTGCAGTTACATTTTGGATGTAGGCATAAATGCTAGAGACCTATGTATTGTGCGCATTATCAATTGACACTGAAGAACCTCAGGTGCACAAATTTAATAATTTCTAAGGTTGCATGTCTCAAAACCATAATAATTATGGGATGCCATAGTGGACGGCGCCGAAAATTTCTACCACCTGGGGTTGCATAACATGCACTGACGCCACACAGTACATGGGTCTCGACATTTTGCCTCCGTCGAAATGCAGCTGCCGAGGCCGGTATTCAATACCGCGACCTTCGGATCAGCAGCCGAATGGTATTAAACTTCCCAGAGCCCTCCACTATATGGTGCGCTGCATAAACATGTGGTTTTGGCATGCTCAAACCCAGCAATTATTATTTTACTGTGAGCACTGGTTAAAGATCGTCAATTTAGGTTGGCCCGATATTGCGAGTACTGCGATACTACCGTTACCTTTTACAGCAGGCAGCGTATCGCCTTACAGCAGGCAGGATATCACCACCGTGGGAAAGACACTTCATGCACAGTGGGAGGTATTTTCACAAATTAAGCTGTGGCATTGGTAGTGCACACAGCCTATTTTAGCAATATGCCCTCAACAGCACTGATTACACTCTTGCCTATGCAGTGAAACATTGCATGTCCATGGGCAGTAAAGTGACAATGGTTTGGTCAGCTTGCATAGTATGCCCTTTTGCCGTGCAGTCACGAACAGCTCACACTACTGTGATGCCACATCATGCCAAGATATAACTACGCAGACATGATGCACGAAATATGTCCACTTGCCCCCTTCCTCAATAGCGGATCCTCTGTGTGTTGATAACTGCGAAAGTAAAGAATACAAAGAAGCTGGCGAAACGAGTATCACCAGGAAACCCTGGTGCTGGTTTGCCCTGACTGGTAAATTCTGCCTTGCCAGACAGCGTTGACCGATCTGTGACCAATCACTCGGTCCTGGCATGTCAGCCAGATCACCCAATCTGGAAGCACCAACGCAGAATAGCACTTTGTATTCCATGGTGAGGTACAGGCCCCCAGCTTCCATTCGCTCATAGATGGTAGTGGAATTACTGAAGCACTAAAAGACAATGCCAGTTCAAGCCACAGCAATGACCACTCTAGCAATGACGTCACATTAACTTTCCATCTAGCTCATGTGACCTTGAGCTCTAGTGAGGTGAAAAGTGATCGGCCCCTCTACTAGTACTAAAGTTCCGTGAAGTGAAAACGGCCGCTTCCCGACAAAGAGTCTCATGATTAGTTATGTTAAGCTCCTTATTAGAAGGCTGAAGTAATATATGAACTGTTTGCGAATATTTCTATATATTTGTGTATTGTGTCAAAATTAAAACCACTTGGATGGCGACGCTTGTTCTTGTCTTATTTTCGTCTTTGTCACACTGTACACTGTAGCACGTAATTAAATACATAGAAGTGGCACTTAGTGTGGTTCCATAAAAATGGAACACAAGCTAAAAATGTTCAAATGAACGCTGACTGCCACCAACGTACATATCGACATTCATGGTGCACGAATAAATGTCAAGGGCTGAATTTGGAAAACATCTCTTTTGCAAGTACTTCCTCCCATTGGTCAGCCAGCTTTGCTAATAATATGTTCCGCATCATGATCCACTGAAACACACTCTTGGGAAAAAATTTTAGCGGAAGACATCTTAGTGAATACGGGCCTAGGGGCGAGATCAGAGATCTTTGTTTACGTGTGGTCTTGTTCACTTTTCATTACATGTCATTGGCGGTGCTCATGTTTACCTCGTGAGAAGTGGGGCGCGACCACGTTTAACGCGGCATGACTACATTTTCTTTGCATGCGACACGTTTAAGCTCACGAAAAAAAATCGTTTTCATAAAACAGTATTATTCAGTTTAAGGTGAAAAAGATTTTGTTTTCAAGTATATCATGTAAAAGAAGACAACAAAACATGCTCACTTTTTGGGATGTTCACCACTTGCCCATAGGTTGCGTTGCGCTCTCCCTCCAGTTCTGGCATATCTTATGGTCACCCTGTCATTTAGAAGTACCCACTCAAACAAAGGAGTGTGACCAATCCTCAAAGCCTGCACCACACTGTCATGCCAAATATGCAGCACACACAATGAGGCACGCCCGCATTTCATGACGCTGCAGTGAGCAAACACGCTGTGGTCTGAAAAAAGATATCAGATCGTGCCCCAATTTACCTGTAGTGCAAGCACGGTACACGGCCAAACGAAATACCAAGCAATGCTCTCTTGGTCTTTGATGCTTTGTTTTTGTTTCTGTACAGTGTTCATGGTAAAATGAAATTATACAACGTGCAATACAAACAAATCTTATTATGCACCATAATGATATCACTCTTGCTGTCACTTTTGTGACTGGTGAAACATTCTACTGTGGACTGGCTTAGTCTAAATGAAACACACCCACATTACAGGTGTACATGTTAACGAAATCTGAAGGCCGTTAGCACTGGTGTCTGTGCCAATACGGGCAATTATATGAAAATTTCACAAGGTGTAGGAAGGGTGCTGGCCAGTAAATATGTGCATGTTTCCATTAATTAATATTTTGTGGGTGGCTCCTGACAGCTGCAAGTTAGCGACTTCATATATATGCATGGTTGTGGCACTGCACTCGTTTTTGCGCTAAATATTATTCTGTGTGGCGGTACATAAACAAACGCTGCAAGCAACACTGTGACCAGTGTGAATCTTCGATTTATAAATTCAAACATTCCAGTGGTCATGCTTCTCTCGCACGCCTGGAATATGCGCTTTGATTGATTGATTTCTGAGGTTTAACATCCCAGAACCACAATAATTTCGAGACGCTGTAGTGGAGGGCACCAGAAATTTTGACCACCTGGGATTCTTTAATGTGTGTTGAGATCACACACTACACAGGCCTGAACATTTCACCTCCATCAAAATGCAGACGCTGTGCTCGGGATTCGATCCTGTGACTTTCGGATCAGCAGCCGAGTGCCATAACCGCTAGACCATCGGAGAGGGGCTGAACGTATTCGTTAGTGAGTGAGCTCAGTTAGAATCATTTCATCTCAAGTAAAATGGAAATGTCAAACACATCGACAAGGATCATGTAGCAGCGATTTACACCAATTGAGTTTCAAGGTAGTTCATGATGAAAATTGCTCGTGCCCTTGTGACAAAAATACATACAATATTAATGGGTAAAATGGTGGGATGTCCAATTTCCTCATTGTGATTCCTAGCAACATTAAAGCATTCCAGGATAAATGAGGCAACATTTGATAATTAAATGGCGAAGTAGCTTAATGCACATGCTTTAAAGAAACTGACATTGCTGATATGATTTCTTTAAGTTCAGATAAGGATTGACTAATAAGGCATGAAACAATGTCATCAGCACTGAACTATTTATGAAAGGGTTTAGGCAGCCATACAGAAAATTTTTCATTGAAGTACCAACCAAATAAGCTAACTTAATCTCGGGAGACACAAATTGAGGGAATTGGCGCTTGTCTACAGAGAGTGCGTGAGAAGAGGGATGACACACGATGGCAGCCATTTTGATACATGTGGCAGGTTCATTATCTACCTATGATGAACTTGTAGAAGTGTTGAAATTTAGGTCAGTTGGTACATGATGTTAAAAGTGGAAACCAGCCAAAGGACAACGGACAGAGGAGAGAAGTAACACACACAACGGCTGGACTAACAACTGTGCTTTAATAACAAAATCTATTAACCAGCAAAACCAGGAGAGCACGCCGCAGACCAACAACCAACCAACCAAACACTGAACAGTGTTAATGACAGGCTGCACAAGCATGACTCCTCTTTAAACCCTTCGGATGGTCTAATCTGTCCCGTCATTTTCGGCAGTGCGGTTGTGCCCATTACTTTCCAATGTTAGGATACTGCTTGGTAGAGGCAGGGGAGCTTGAGCGTGCAATTCTTTACACTTATCATTAGCATGCAAGGTGACAACTGCCTCAGCACTCTTTCTCTTTGATGCACAAGGAACTTAGCTTCTCATCACAATGGCGCTAGCTTGACTGTTTGTTTTTTGGTAAGTGCATGATCTCCTTGTTTTCCTGGTTGATAGTTCTTGTTAATAAAGCACAGTTGTTAGTCCAGCCATTGCGCGTGTTACTTCTCTGTCCATCATCTGATGGTTGGCTTCTACTTTTAACATGATAAACTTCTTTATACCATTTCTTTACATTACAGGGCAATTAAAATGGAATCACTGCAGGGAGGTGAAGGCCATCCACTAGACAATTGGACAAGTTGCTTGCTTTAAAGTTGTCAAGGTGTGTCACTCTTGCTGGACATATTTTTCTGCTGACAAGACACCTATTTTCTAGATGAACACCGTAGCACTTTGATTGATGCAGAAATTCACCCTATAAAAGCAGTGTACCAAGTATAAAACAAAACAGTGCTAACGCTGAAAATGTCTAGCACAAGGACTAATTGTGCAAGGCCTGGCCAGAAAACATGTTAAGACTGACGAAAGTACGAAGAGCACCATTTATGCTCCTCATATACATTAGGATACAGTAGAACCCCGCTGTTACGTTCCCGGCTGCTGCGTTTTCCTGGCTGTTACGTTGTTTCGGGCCAGTCCCGGCATAGCTCCCATAGGATTCAATGCATTAGGGACCCCGCTGTTACGTCGCAGTGTGGGAACATTCCCATATGTTACGTTGCGAATCGACACTCCAAGTGGCCACTGCCAGCGGAAATATTGACTTTTCACGTAGCTTGACTCGGCTTTACTGTATTAGCTGCACTATGGGCGACGCCCATTATGTTTCCCGCTTCCGCCAGCAAAATTATGGCACAGCTGTGCAAACTGTCTGTGACGGAATCGTGTACAGTGATTACGTTTCCATCGATGATGCCGTTGTCATCTACGAGGTTTTCTCTGTCGACGAAATCATAGCCGAATGTGCCGATGCGTGCACTGAAAGCGCTAGCACTGAACTAAAATTGTGGGCCGATCACCACTTCTCTCATTTTTCCACTTTTCCCATTTCTTGGCCCTAACGTTTCCCGGCTCTTACGTTTATTTTTTACGGTCCCCTGAAAAACGTATCAGCGGGGTTCTACTGTATTATATAAAAGAAACAGCGACCATATCACACTCAAGCAACCAGATCAGTGACCAAGCAACTTTTGTTCAAATATAAGAAATTATTTTTAGTCCTCCACATTATATGTACATCTGCCTTAATGAGAACACTGACATGTTTCTTCACTGCAGCATATCAAACAATATGCCACTCTAATATGCTAGTACAACTTTTTCAAATAATTATTTCATATTCTGGAATGAGTTACTGTTTGTCTTTTCCACTCTTCATTACTGCAAATCGTCCCATTCTGCAAACATATCTGAAGAAAAAGTGCTAACAAAAGACCAGTTAGTTCACGAAGGCAATAAAACAACCGATTTTTCAGAAGGGCTGTGTGAATCGACATATAACCAATAATTTTATGTTGGCAGTATTCTGCATGTAGCTGGCACTGCTTGCAATGTTCACGGCACATACACACAGGAAGCTGACGAGATGCGCAATTACCTTGAGCAACAGCCTTGATATCCTCGGGGTGGTCCAAGAAGCCTTGGTCAATGATGGGATGATCATTAGGGTCTGTGGAGCGTAGTGTTATGAAGCCACGGGACTTGGCCCGGTTCAGAACAGGTACGACTCAAAAGCCAGGTTGACTGTTCGTAGGTCCAATAAAATGGTCGAAAGCCTGCAAGTAAGAATCACTTTGGAGATAGTTTATAATGTCGCCATAAAGTTGCAAAGCCATCATGAAATACTCAGCACCCAAACTAAATGAGACATAGCAAGATACAGGCATTGAATATGTTTATCAGATTACTGAAAGTAAAATTATGTATGGTAGCAGTAAAGATTACACTAAATTGCTATGTCAGGGCATATCACTGAGTTTCATCAAAAGGTTCCTAGCTTGACAGGCGCATCTGCACACAGACAGAGCACCTGTTCACTGATGTGCAGTGTTACACGAGCAGTGATGTCCGTGGGACTACACAATGACAGCATAAACTCGCATCAACTGACCTAGACAATGAGTAAGCCAAACATGACTTCCAGCAACGTTTTGCGTTTTCCCAAAGTGTACTGTTGCATGTTGTCCCAGCAGCACAAATTCAAGGATAACTTCAGTAGGATGTAGGCATTTATGGCCTAAATTCTTCTGCATGTTCATTCGTTGAATACAGAGATGTCTGAGTAACACGTCATCTAGAGATAGCAACTTTCAATCTCAGCTGTTCTCAGAGTAAGCAAAGCACTACAAGTACATTATTCAAAAGGAATACGTAGTCACAACTTCGTCGGTGGACAAGCTAAGTAGAGCACAACAGGATACATGCTGCACTCCCAAAGTCAGATACCATAGGTTACACTGGAATTGGCATTACCTAGCAGTGTGCAATTCCCGATACCGAAAGCTGTGTTGGCAGTTCCGTGTATGTGCTGTCGGCACGCTTGTTCCTCATGTGCAAAACTGGCGATACTTAACACCTTAGCAACTCTGGCATAATGCCAATCTCTACTGAACTTTCGATTCCAGAAAAAAGACGTAACGCACAGATGACAGCAGAATCTAAGAAGCATTTACCACCCTGCCTCAAGGTCAAGATTAACAAAACTCACAAAAAGAAAAGACGTCATAAGAGGCCATGGTTCTCACATCGGCCGCTGCTCTAACACGCACAGCACTTGTTCATCCATATGTCAGACATAGTGATGCAGTTACTAACATGCTCATGCTCATGAAGCGAAAATGGTCTCGAAAACAGTGTAGCTATGAAAACATCCTAAAAGTGGTCAGGAGCACTCTTACGAGTGACAAAGTGTGTTGGGAACGAACAACCACTGCGGGTATTTTGTTGCCATGGGCAATTTTGAAACATTTCATGACTATGTAAGCTTTTCTGATGAGTGCCATTTATGTTTGCTTTATATTACCGCCTTGAGTTCGTTGCTTTAGTTCTCTGTATCCACTGATATTATTTCCACTCGCGCTCGTCGAATAAGCTTGGCACTGTGCCATTTGTAGAAGCCTAATGGGCATTCGTAGCGAAAAATTATGTATGCGAAGGCGTGGGATCTGTTAAAAAAGATTTGTGAATGGTCTAAAATGCAAAAAGCCATGCAGTATTTGGTCTGTATTTTTTATTCTTTCTTTTGTTGCCTCTTATTTTTCCAAATAAGACGTCCAATCTTTGATACTGTATGCAGCACTGGTTTCAACCACCACCTCATAGGTTCTGAAGGATGGTTAGGGTGCACTATTCACAAGAAAATTGCGCACAAGATTGATGGACACAGACTGCAAGATGCGTCTGGACATGGCTAATTTCACACATTTTCAAGTTTGCACCCCCTCCGCTTGAAGACTGGGTTCTTGACTTCAATACCTTTTTGGAAAGCTTTATGCTAAGTATCCAGCCAAGACATATAATTACGTTGTCTTTTTAGACTGAAAAATGACTGTAAACAATTTTTTAGAATAGAATACGAGAGGGTCAAGCACAATGTCTGGCATGTGTGGCACGGAATGACCCAGCTTTGCGAATTCGGCCTCAGATTTTTACAGAACATGCCATTTGTTTGAGGCACATACCTGCACTGTCTGGACACATATCTTCCAACTTCATGCTACACCTGGACTCTCTCCACAAGAAACTACAGTAAAGTGCTGACTGTGACTGGAAGTCTCCTTTACGAGGTCTTTTGCCTTCAAATTGGCATGGATGATAGCATTGGTTGCAGTCAGTGCTGCAGCTAATAAGCCATACAGAACACATTCTGAGCCGCAGTCCTCACTAAAGCGCAGACAGGCTCCAGTTGGCGCCCGCCATGGCCCACTCTGATGACACGCTGCCATGACACCCCTTTCATAACGGGCAAACATAGAAGGCCCACCGAAACTGTTTGTCACACTGGAAATGGGCTATGCTTTTGTTTAAGTGGCAGCGACCTATCTGAGAGAGCGCGATGACCCTGCTTTTATTTTTTTTCTTTCTTGTAGCCTTTTTTGCCTTCGCTCTTCTTTCTGTGTTTAACTATCCTCGTACAGGGTAGCGTGCCGAAACTTTTAATTCTGACTAACCTCCCTGTGTTTCACTCATATGTCCATCTCCTGAAGGCCCGGCCGCATTGCGCAGATATTGAAGCGATAATGTTTCAATTATAGCAACATTGGCTGTGTTCCAATTCTGGACAGCATCGTAGACATCCTACCTCAACAGCTTCAAAGACAGCTTCGCGTACTTGTCGTCCGTGTAATGGAACGCGCCTGGATGACGTTTGCACGATGAGGCACTATCTCGTGTCGACAAAAGATAGCAAAAAAAGCTCACATTTTTCCTTAATTTTGCTTATTTCATGTTCTAATCTACAAAAAACTCAATGCATCTGATATAAACTGCGTAAAAAAGCGCCTATTTGCGAGCAGACGACCGCTCCGGCGAGGTTCGTGGATATTCAAGCAATCCTCTCAGCCGCCATCTTGCTTGGACGGCAAAGTAGCCTGCATCTTTTTTGTCTTCGTATGCCGTCTTTGCGAAGCTGTCTATTTTGCCGTCTATGTAAGAAATGGAATGGGACTTAAGATGGCCACTGTTACGTTGCCGTCTATTTAGCCGTCTACCGTGAGTATTGGAACACACCCATTATTTCATTACTACACTGAATGAAGCCTCCATAGACAAGCTGACAAGTATAGGCTGCTTCGTTTTGTCTGTACAAATGGTTTCCACAAGAAAAGCATTTGCACTTTGGTGCAGCTAATTGAACTTTGTTTTCAGGAGCGAATCGCCATTGTGGTGAGTCAACCTTACATTTTTGAACCGTACGTGAAATGATGGTAGGTACACTGTGCAATCAAATGCAGCCGACATTCTAATCTTCGTTTCCAAACATTTATATAGCAGGATTGCAGCAATGCACAGGCAATGGAGCTGTGTTTCCATGTACCATAACATTTTGTTGGAAAGAGTATGCAGATGTTCCACATATCAGCTCATATCAGACACTGTTAGACATTGCCTTGTAGAAGTTCTGCAAGAGTTTTCGAACATACGAAATGGTACCGATCAGTCATGGAGGCTCCTGTGAACATGTAAGCAAAATATAATTGCACTGCACGCACTAGGTAGTTGGAAATTTCATTTAAATTACTTCTGGAATTTGACCACTCCTCTTTTAACAAATGACAGCATGGGGGCCACCGACTAAATCACTTGAGACAGAAACAGCATTGGTGATTTCATGACCGGGGAAACAGTATCGTGAGTAACACTTTATTTGTTTGTTTTTGAATTCAACATATAAAAAATGTACATGTCTTTCTAACACAGCCTTGTCACGGTAGTCTAGTGGTTATGGCACTTGGCTGGAGATCACAAAGTTGTGGTATTGAATCCCGGCCGCCGCGGCTGCATTTCAGTCGAGGTGAAATGTTGAGGCCCATGCGCTGCGCGATGACAGAGCACATGAAAAACCCCAGCTGGTCGAAATTTCTGGATTGCTTCAGTATAGCGTCTCATAATCCTATCATGGTTTTTGGACGTAAGACCCCAAAATCAATCAATCTTTAACGGCCACTTCCGGCAATTTTCGGAGCATGTGAAGGTAATCGCAATTTCATGTTCCAGAGGTACTCGATCCTTTCACACTCCTGATAGCAGAAAAGCTCAGAAAATGCGGAAATAATTTTTAAGTCACAATAAAGCATGAAACCAAAACCGATACCCAACCCAGAAGTGACATCAAATCAGTCAACTCGCCTTTTGCATGATGCGATAGCGCATTCACCCTTTCCCTGGCGGTAAAGTCGCAAAAGTTGGCAGCGCATCAGATCACGAAGGCCATATGGTACTGGTGCACATCTGTTGCTTTGCCTAAATGACATCAACATACAGTGTGCTGAATAATTGTAGAAAACCAGGTGGGCAGTTTGAGGTATCAGTAAAAATTGGATCGCAAGCAATCTGCATCTCTTGAGCCTGCAATTTTGCACAAACGACAGAAGTATGCCAAGAAACATGCCTAGCGAATTTGATCAAGATGTACTGACCTTGAAAAAAACACTGGAGTTGACCTTTAAGAACACACAAAAAAGAAGGTTAAGCGATGTAGCTAGTGCTCATTGTGATGTCACTTGTCAAAAGAAGAAGCAAGCGTTTTCCAGCTGTTGTTCAAGCCAAATAGCAGATTGCCTGCTGCTTGCAGGGCAATATTACTTCGCTCATGTCTGATTCATACCATTTTCTGACTACATTCGAAAATGCTCCAGGGCCCTTTAATGGCTGCAAGAAGAACACTGTTGCAGTTACTTTTTTTCTGAATGTCATTTACCTGGTGATGTGGGACCCTCTCTGGGGACAATCTCAGGCTATGCCTGAGTGGCTACTGGTTGTGCAATTTAGTTTTTCTGCATGCAATCGTATTTGCTATGAAAGCAAGAGTACCAAGAACATTTACAATTGTATAGACACCACATGAATGCCCTATTTTCAATTCTCCTGTCCTTCAGCTATTCTGCACTAGTACGAAGGCACCAGTGAAGTCAACCAGCTTGCACAACATGGACAGTTTTTTTCATTCTGGATTAAAGAGTTGCAATACGTTACAGTGGCTTCTGTTAGCAACCCAAAATAGTCATGTAACAAAGGAAGCAATGCCTACAAGCTCAATATTGGGTGTTTAAGAGACACTGCCCACGTGGCTATTGCCAAAAAGCAGTGTGCAGATAACTACGCACTAGTTTCTATTACTGTCATTATTACATGTCTTCCTACTGAAAAGGTCTTCTTAGTGGGTGTGCAAAGGTGCTGCATTTCATGAATAAATTCTTACAGGCTCGAAGGTGTAATCTGTTCAAGAAATCGACACCAGAACTGTGTGCTCATAAAGCACGAAAAATACATAACATTCACATGTTCTTCAAGAAAAATATATGAGGTGGTAGAGTAAAGGTCGAAAAGCATTTCCAATCCTTTCCTTGGCGTCTCACCTCTGGCTGTAGCCCAGTGGCCACCATCCATGCTTTTACTAACTCGCTTGCTGGTGTCGTGGACACCACAGCCACTTCGATATCCGGAACTTCAGGATCAGTCGCATAATCAGTGCGAAGGAACTGTACGAATTCCCCGCTTGCTGGAATCGATATCACACCTGGTGAAGAGAGTAGAAAAAAAAAACAATATCAATAAACATACATGAATTTGTTCCTTGGAACAAACAACTCGAGTGAGCTGCTGTCCAACGTGGTGCCATCACACCATGCTGTTTTGTTCACTGCCTACAACTGAAATTCATTCATTATGGTACTCACAGCAGAACTTGTGCATGGCACTGAATTCTATTACCAGGTCATACAGTAAAAGTCTCAATGAATATGAACACTAATACATTAGCACTAAGGTTATAATGGATGCTCTATGAACATTACCAAAAAGTGGCAACACTATTATCTGTATTGTAAAAAGCACGAAAATCTCACCTCACCATTAAAACCGTGATGCGCTCGCGTACATGGTTGGCAGTAGCATTTGCACATGGCATAGTATGGCTGACAGCCATGCATATGACAGAAACTACCCCAAGCGACCTTGAACCCACGAAGAGGTGTACGTGTGTGTGCATGTGTGCAAAAGTATGTGAGAACTCATCTAATATGACAGTTGTCTTGACTGCTTACCAGTTCTACTGCTCGCATACTGCACTACATAGTCCAGACTCAGGGGAGGAATTGTGGCATGGACGTCTGTGCTGATGGGGAAACCAAGCATGAGAGCCAAGTGATCCTGCAGGTTGCGTCCAACTGGAAGGTCGGCGACTACCGGTATCTGCGCAGTATCGTGGTGGTGGTCACTCTGAGAGATCACCCTGCAGCACATGATTACTGTGTGCAATGTATATAGTCCAGCATGGTTTGTGACAAACTCTTGTCACTGCAACCAATTCATATTTGTGTTAACAAAAAAATCATATCCAGTAACCTGTAAAGTTGATCAAAAAAAATTAACCAGTGCCTAGGTCTTGATACCTGGTGTGAAAAATGGCATGAAAATTAACTCTGCCAAAACTACATTTGCAACATTAGTCGGATGAAAACGGTTCTTATTTTACAGTACCATATTGGAAGTGTTGTTTTAAAAACGTATGTAGCTTGAGGTGCCTTCGTGTGGTGATATCGGACGACTTAAATTGGCACAGCCAGATTGAAAATGTGTGCTCGGCATCTTACAGAAAGCTGTTTTTTTTTTCAAATAAAGCTAAGAAACACAATCAAAGACGTCAAGTTAATGGCATACAGAACTCTTTTGCTTCCAGTACTAGAGTACACTGCAGTAATTTTGGGTGCTCATCAGAAACGCCTAACCATGGAACTAGAAAAAGTTCAGACTGGAAGCCCAATTCCATGTGTTACATATACAGAAAATCAGACTCAGTTACAGAAATGTTAAAGTTCATGCAACCTGGAGATTCTAAAATTAGGCAACAAAGAAACAGACTAAGATTATTATTTCAGATTCTCAAAGGTCATATAAATATCAATTAAACTGTCTCCATGTGGACACCTGGAAGACTTAGCAGGAGAATAAATCACAATGCAACCATCAGACCTTATTCCACATACACAAACATCTTTCATTATTTGTTTTTTCCTGATGTTATTGAAAGATGAAATGGACTACCTGAACGTATTGTGGAGAGCAATGATATAAAGGCATTTGTAAGTTTTCTTGATACCTATGTTTCGTGAAATTCATTCGATGATCTGTTTATGCTCTTTGGCAGTCAGCATGGCACTTGTTGATGATTTTGATATTTTTTTTCATGTATACATAAGTGTTCTCCACACAAAAGCATTTAGTAACCTTTAATAAACCATCTTTAGATGAAAGTTACCAAAACCTATGGACATTAAACCGCCTTTAGACACCGAAACAACTTCCTAGTAACATCACAGCAAATATTGGCCACTGATATTCAATTGAAAGAATACAAAAGAAATGTTATTAAATTCTTACTGGCTGCTCATTATCATGTGTTAGTAGAACTGTTTCACAGTGAAGCTACTATTTATCAACCACCTATGTACATCCAACCAACTGCCTTGTAACATCAAACCTACAATTGGCTACTGATATTCAATTACAAAAATAGAAATGAAATGTCAATTAAATTCCTACCAAATGTTAATTACCTTGTGTTGGTCGAACATGTTTACAGTGAAGTGACTATTTGTTGACCACCTTTATACATCCTAATAACCTGTTAACGTCATGTCCACTATTGACCACAGATTTTACACAAACACAGACATAGCAATAACTTTAAACCTTTATGAACTGTGAAGCAAGTATTAACTAACCACTTTCAGACAGCCTAACTTGCTATTGATATCTCAGTGACGAAGAAGATATATCTGTTGTTTTGAAAATACATACCAATCAATGGGCTACAGTAAGTAAACTTTAATGAAAGCTACTAAATGTCCATAACAATGCAACATGAATAAGGCTGACATTTGTAAAGAAACGTTTGCTGCAGCCATTGCAATGTATATAGCGACTATGCACAGGAATTATTTTACTCATGAAAACTGGCACAAAAGAAATGCAGGTGTCACATATTGCCAAGTGGCTAGGTGTGGCATGCATAAGAAGAAAGACCAGGTGCAACGTGTTAGTTGAATTTATCGATTTGATATTATCAGGGTAGCAATAAAAAGAGTGTGTTTTCCAGCTGCACTGGAAGGACACCGAATTTCTACATTGTGTAGTCTAGAAAAGAAAGAAAAGAGAAGACAACATACTAGTGCAATTACTTTGACATTACAACACACCATGCATCTCTTTCTGAGGAAATAAGTGCACGTGCTAGCAGCCAACCCCCTGAGCTTCAACAACTTCACCTGTTGTGTGCAAAGTACATGTCCAGTGCATGAAGTGGATGAATTAGTGCAATACAACTGGAGGAATAACATAGGTGCTGAACATCAACAGATGCACGACACATACCTAAGCTGTATCATATCAATTGACCCCCCCCTTATACATACAAGTAAAAGCCATAAATCAAGTTAATTTGATGAATTTTCATATTCATATCATGACCAGGACATAAAAGTTTCATGTGCAGGAATTACCTCATAAGCAGCAAGGTGCCAGTTGAAAATCTACCACAGGTTTGCACAAGATGAGGCGTCTCGAGCGAGGCGTGTGAGGACCAAGTACTAATACGAGCAACATATAAACAGTTCGAGAAGCAACATGGATGCTCTACAACAAGATTAAAAATGCTTTTGCTGTGCAAGTAGAGAATTTCAAAGTAAGCTTATCAAACAGCATACCTTTCTGCGGGACATAACACTGCGCTAGCATTACACTCACATGACCATGGCCTCACTAACAGAAGCAGTTAAAGCAACAGTAGAATGACAGTTTTCCAGTTATTTTGGCAAATCTTTTACTCTAATATGCTATTATAAGCAGGTTAATAGCAATTTAGCAAGGAAATCAGGCAGTGACATAACATAGCACTGGAACTACCATGAAAAGAGCTTTGTACAAGTACCAATTTGTCCTAACCTGTTGGTGCTTGTCCTAACTTGGACAAGCACCAACTCGCACAGCAAGAACTTCTAAGATGTAACCAATGTGGTGCCAAATTTCAAAGTTTAATGGGAGATCAAGGCGTACATATAACAGGTGGTGCACAGTAACAGGTAGGTGCATAGTAGAACACACGCTCTGAGCATACTGACATGACAATGTGCCGTTTTGAAAGTTATCTGTAGTAAGCAATTCTGGCGTGCACATCAATTTAAATTGTTTCCTTGATAACAAATACATGGCTTCATGATACAGGTGTTACTATGCAAGATATGTACTATTTCTCAATGATTAGCCTGCCTGACTTGTTCAAGCTTGTATCAAGAACTACTCTACCATTTGTGGAGTCAGCACATGTATTTGTTGCAATCAGTGCAAGAAAATCATTGATCTACTCTTTATTTGGTTTGATGTTCATGTAGCCTACCATTAAAACAAGCACATGCCGGACAGGCTCGCTCATGTAGCTAGCTCTTTATACTGGTGATTACAGTAAGTGATGCGTTTTACACTCCACAAGCCCACACTTGTGATTGCCACTTGTGTTGTAGCACTGCAAACAGCACATAGGAAAGAAACTCTGACAACACCCAGCATTCTGTGTTGCCAGTTTTTTTTGCATGTCCTTTGTTCTTTCCTACACTACAATGAAGTTAAAAATGGCACACCAACAAGCCACATAGACACCTGAATTTGTTTTTCAGAACTTGCCTCCTTGTCAGCCCTGGTGTCATTACTGCATGCCTTGTTTGCCAAAGTGAACACAACGCTTGCATTCCTAGCATATGCCAATTTCTTCAGGTCTGTGACAACTAATTACTATATGGTATCACTCATAACTTCCTTCTCTATTTGCAACACACTTGCTAGCATCAAAAACTGAATGGGAAAAAAATTATTGGCACAGACAGACAGGTTGTGCCTGACAGGTTGTGATCAGGCATTGTCACTTATTTCAAACATGCAGTATGTTATGCACCTACAGTAGAATGCAGGTATATTAACTCCTTCAAGTCACCAGCACAATTTTGAAAGTTGGCGCCATGTGTGCATGTGTCACTCTGTCCCGTGTGAAGTGCACGCGGCTAAGATTTCTAAATTGGCCACACAAAGGAAGCCCTACTTGCAACTTGAGGCACAGTGGAGACACCATGACTGTTGGAATGCTTCAGCCCAGAAGACATCCAGAAGCCTACATTACGCAGCAGTGTAGCAGGGTCCTTAAGGAAACATACTTAAGGCAATTAACATCCATATAAATACTTGGCTCTCAGAAATACACATCTACTACTACTACCCCAGTAAGCAAAAACATCCAATTGCAGATCTTGAAAAGTTGTTCTACATTATAAAATGCTTTAACTTGGTATAGTACTTAAGACAAACAACTCCTATAGTCAAATTTTCTACGCCATACCATACCCAATGTGCGAAGTTTTCTTCAAATTTAGAAAATTGCATCCTATCCATGGGATCACTGAGAAATATGCAAGTACTGACAAAACTGGCTTGATAATTTAAATATAAGCATTAAAAATTGAAATCTTAAAAGAGTGTGCTATAGAGTCCCTCAAATAATATATAACGTGCCTAGAAGTGTTTAGATTCATTTGGTTTGTTCATAAGCTACTCAGGAAGAAATGTCACACAAATTTCCGACACTGAAATTTTCACCACTTTTGAAGTTGCTAAACTTTGAGTGAACTTAGGAAAAAAATGGAACACTTCTTAATTTCCTCATTTGTGGGAGCTCCTTAGAGACCATGTCAGGTCAAGTATTTGCTAATGACCTATGACCAGTATGTAGCACAAAGTCAGCATTGCAGCCGCTAGGCTAAGCTGGTCATAGCTCATACATTTAAACTTATCAGAAAATCAATGCACAGTTCTTTTTACAAGAATTGGTGAACTTCCTTGGCTATAACCAAAGTGGTTTTTAAAAAGAAAAAAAAACTATTTAAAAGTATTTCGCAGATCCATGTACTGTGCAAATTTAAAGTACAGTGGCACTTGACAGGGCTAAATAAGTTATCTCGAAATAAAGTATAATCACAAAAGCAAATATCCATAGTTAAATTTTTCCTCAAAAAGAAATTCCTGAATTCCAGGTACTTTTCTCCATACCACGTTTACATCCTTTATTTCTCAATATTCCGTTAGTAGCCAAGTGCCACAAAATAATCATAACGTAATACTAATCTCGCTGAAAAAAAAATGTAAGGAAGTGTTTTTTTTTTTCCTATCTACTAAGCCTTGTCAAGGTGCAAAAGTCGCGAAATTGATGGAAAAGCGCCTTCGGCGGCAGAAATCTGTGCACTTTACTTTTTCGCGGAAACTTTTTTTTTTTTTACAGGAAGCTAGCTCTAGATTAACCGTTCCGGGTCCAGAAATTTTCATCAAACTCGAGGACAGTGATCCGGACCACCTGTTCTTTCTAGGCTGGATTGAACGCGTAAAACATGTGGACGGAAAGCATGTTACAGATAGGCGTTAAAAGCATTACTCAGGAACACAACTTCTAACGTTTATACAGCAAGCGCGTTAAATCGAATTCAAGTTCCGATAACACTCGGTCGACGCATGAAATTCGAACGGGCACGCAAGCAAGCGGGAACAGGAGAGAGCCGCTTCGGCTAGGTAAGGTAAACCCCATCGAGGTGAGGGTAAAAGAGAGTTTACTAAGGAAAAACAATAGTTTATCAAAAATGGTTCATTGGTGGTCAGCGCGCAACTCTTCGCTGCTCGCAGCCGAGGATCGGTTCAAATCGCCGCCAATCAGAGCCGCGCATGTGCAGTACATCTTTGCTCAAGATCGCTGAAAAGGATGCATATAAACATGCCCGCTATGCTAACGAAAGTTTACTTAGCGCCTACCAAAAAACAGAAAGCAACTACTGTACTTACCAGCGTACTTATCGCACGGTTGACATAATTGTTGTCGATTGTCCCGAGCACACGGCGTTACACAAAATATTCAAAGCACTGACGCGACGCGTACCCGCTCTTTGGTTGCTCCATCACGTGAAGTAGATCTTGTTGGTAACTAGCAGCACCGGCAACACGCAAGACACACGCACACATAGCAAACAACGCTTCAAAGGCAAGTAAGCAGCTTGTACTGCTTGTACTACTCGAACAAGCAAACGAGCAGCCATGCGAGCAGCGGTGCAGCGGGCCGTCGAGTTGGAAGCAACGTTTATGCTCGCTGCGTTTGCGCACAATCGTTTCTTTGACACTTGCTTTAACACGCCTGAAAATGTACGTTTATCGTTAGAAATGTTGGGAGCACTAAAACAAACACAAATTTCTATAGAAACAATGCTTGGAAATCTTCCTCTTTAAAACAAATAAACGACAAAATTGCGGATCACTGAGGCCTAATATAGGGACCTAGGCGCGCGAAATTCGAAACGTATCGTGCGTGCGTTCACAAAAAAGAAAAATAACAGCATTTTAAACAAACAAACAAATGCAGGGGAACTAATAATTGAGGCGCCAACTGCGTAATGTGCTAAAGTTAAACTATCACGGTGGGGGAAGGAGATGGTGGAGTGTCATAACACGCCGTAGGTGCATCTACAGGCGAACTTCTAATCCAATGATTACACCCATGTGTCGTAACACACAAGAACAAATACTGAAATGCTTATGTTCGCGCAGAAGATATTTTATAGTGTTAACATGATCAGCTAATCAAAATAGCAATAATTAAGTTAATTAGGATAGCATATATATGCTTGGCATTAAGAAAGAGTCAAACGACTCGAGGCTCGCGGCGAAGTATGTGCGGAATTACACCGCGGCTGAGCGTCGAAAGTTGATCCCTCAGGTATTGTACGACGCGTCCGCGATTGTTATATTACATTCAATTGATTAAGAAACAAGCGAAAGCATACATCAATCACTCAAGCATTGCTTAGTAAGCACGTGCCTCTCTCTCTCTCTCTCTCTCTATATATATATATATATATATATATATATATAATTGATATGATCCTCTCATGATCCACAAATGTCGGTTAACTTCAGCGCTATAATAGGTGTCTTATGAACATTGAATGGCAGAGGCCAAGTTCACAAAGCTTTTCTTTAGAAATGCTCTTTGCCATGGCGTTGCTAATTGTATATCTACTGGCATGATTAAGTCTCAGCCATCTTACGGACGACTCTGGCGCAAGAAGTTTTTGTAAACGCATGTCCAGTTATTGAAATAGCATCACGCTTAGCGGCCTCTGGGGCTAGAAGAGCACCCCCGCCAACTGAATAGCGCAGACAAGCGTCCATCTATTTCTTTGACATGCATTGCATCATCCCAAGCAGTTACCCTCGTCCTAGGACAACCACTACCTGCCAAGCAGGTACACACGTAAATAGACACGTGCACAGAGCCTTTCTTTACGCGGGCGATGCACACATGTGTACATGGTACAGAAAAGTCTCAACTTATGATACAACTCTTCTGTACTTATAGCCTAAGCACACTATGCTCTCAGGTCACTCGAGTGTTTAATTGTTCCCCAAAAGTAAGAGCGTGCGGAGGCGCTGATGGTCATTTGAGGGAATTCGAAAGTACCATCTTTGCCTTTTCTTTACCTTGTAAATTATCATGCTACCAGACTGTTGAATTCAGCTTACTATCGGTAGTAAAAGGGGTCCAGTGGAAAGAGAAAAAAGAGCAAGTTATGTACCTCCGTTCTATAAGGGCATATATCTGATCTATGTAAGAGCATATAACTGCCCATAACATAACTAACAACCATTTAGAAATTCTGGGAGATAAGTTCTTACTTACGATAAACCTGGTCGCTTTTCGCGGTACAGCCACTGCCCTTTCATATAACCCGTCCAGAGGAGGAAAAAAAAACTGAAAAATTCAAGCGAAGATTCAAACGGCCTAAAAATGTGGACTCCAGAAGTTCTTCCTGTCCGAAGTGTTTCAAGACCAAGAAGCATGTCATTCGGGCTGAACTGCCATACAACATGGCTTGAAGGATGCATTCGCGTTTCGATTCTTTCTGTTCAATCCATAGGTTCTTGTTTGTCAAGGAAATGGAAAAATTGTTTTTATGAACCGCTGGCCTCAGGGAGATGCAAATATGTCGGCCACTCCGTCTACCATATCAATCAGTCGTCTCGCAAAATTTTAGCGACTGAATGTTCTCAGCCTTAATTGCATGGTCAACAGGAATAAACTTAATTATGCCGATTTCTGCGGAAGCTGTTGTACTTCTTGCCCATTGCACTAACTTCTTCGTCTTTGTTAGGGGATTAACGTCAAAAAGCTACTCTAAATGTAACCAACAGGTTCCCCCGCCTGTGGAAGTACACCGAAGTCGTAGCAGAAGAGCCCAAGCCGCGACTGACATCGGGAGCGTCATCGCGTCATCGGGGGAGTGACATCGAGAGTGACATCGGGAGCAGGCACGAACGTAAAACTATGCTGCTTTCCGCAATTTCAAGACAAGCAATAACCATACCGCTAAGAAAAGAGAAAGCCTGGGTTTTCACGATTTTTTTCGATTAAGAAATGGGGCTCGCGTAAATTTTGCCGTGACTTGCGCATGCTAAATTTATGGACCTACCTCACTTTTTTTTAAATTGTGCCCAAATGCTTTCCCTTAAAGGGGTCGTGAAAAAAATGTGGAGATGCCCGGTTGTATTTCTCATTGCTTCAATATGCACTCGATAAGCCGATTCTGAAATATTTCGGCGAAATATTCAGTGCACATTTAATAACGCCCGTTTGAAACCCCAGCGTTCTTGCGCTCCCGAAACGACTATGCTGCACTACCGGCCGGCATGGTACTATTCGGTGACGTTGCAGTAAGATAATCTTAAGTTCAAAGGTGTAATGAACTCGCGTTTGCTCTAAAAGAATCGATTTACTTGAAGGCTAGAAAGAACGAAAATACTTAGAAGCCATGTTTGCCGCCAATCGGAAGCAACGCTGCAGCACTGTTCGTTTTCCCGTGGCCTCCGAGGGCGCGTCGTTCTCGGAGGTCTGGTGGCATCAACTGCAGAGTAGAGGGGAACGCGAGCAGTAAAACCGAAACCCCGTTTTTTGTCGCTCTAAACCAACCCACCCGGTGCAACGCAACAATGCAAATTGTTGATTGGAGGGTCAGGATCCCGAATACGCACTTAGTACAAAATGTTCAGAAAACGCTTCACTACCCCTTAAAAGAGTCCTGAACCACCACGCCTCGCACTTGGTTTTGAAAACCGCTGGGTGTATAATATGAAAGCTACTCAGAAATACACAGCCGAAAGAATTTTTGAAAAACATTTGTTTGGAGCGAAGGTATCGCAACCGGGTAACCTCTACTTCCCGTTCCCTCTGAACTCCGCGGAATGGAGCTCTTGTGGGCGGCGTCAAAGGAGGTTCCCTGCCCACCGCGTTAGGTTACCATGCTTCAATGTCGTATGCCAGCACACGCGCGCGAAAGTGCCTGCGCCGCCCTTCTCGCCCGGCCGTGATCGGGGAGGCTGATTGAACGCGTAACATGACGCAACTTCCAAGGCGCACACTTGTTTGCAATCACTGCATTGTTTCGCTCCTCCGAATTTTTGTTTATCACACGCGCTCTGGCTCGGAGGCGTGCCTGTTTACGTCGTCAGTGCGCTGCTTGTCTTGATTGACTGATCTGTGGGGTTTTACGTCCCAAAACCATGAATTGATTACGAGAGACGCCGTACTGGATGGCTGCAGAAATTTAGGCCACCTGGGGTTCATTAACGTGCACTGACGTTGCACAGTACACGGGCCTCAACATTTCGCTTCCATCGAAATGCAGCCGCAGTGGTCGGGATTCGATCCCGCGACCCTCGAATCAGCAGCCGAGTGCCAAAGCCACTAGACCACCGTGGTGGGGCGCTGCTTGTCTTCGATGATGGCGCACGCCAGCTGGTCGTACCTGTGCGCTTCACATTCCAGCGGCCGTGACATAACTAACAACCATTTAGACATTCTGGGAGATAAGTTCTTACTTTCGATAAACCTGGTCGCTTTTCGCGGTACAGCCACTGCCCTTTCATATAACCCGTCCAGAGGAGGATAAAAAAAAACTGAAAAATTCAAGCGAAGATTCAAACGGCCTGAAAATGTGGACTCCAGAAGTTCTTCCTGTCCGAAGTGTTTCAAGACCAAGAAGCATGTCATTCGAGCTGAACTGCCATACAACATGGCCTGAAGGATGCATTCGCGTTCCGATTCTTTCTGTTCAATCCATAGGTTCTTGTTTATCAAGGAAATGGAAAAATTGTTTTTATGAACCGCTGGCCTCAGGGAGATGCACATGTGTCGGCCGCTCCGTCTACCATATCAATCAGTCGTCTCGCAAAATTTTATCGACTGAATGTGCTCAGCCTTAATTGCATGGTCAACAGGAATAAACTTAATTATGCCGATTTCTGCGGAAGCTTTCTTTCTTTTCTTTTCTCCTTGTTATTTGGCTCTTGCCCACTACGGGGGATTGGCCATGAAGCCGGCGGTTAATATAAAAAAGGAAAAAAAAAGTGAGCTAAAACAAAGGAAGAGTAAGGAATCGGTAATGTAAGGAAGAATGAAATGTTAGAGTGATAGACTATTTATAATACTAATGAACCATAATAAATAATTTGAGGTTTAATAAACTAGTGGCGGCAATTTCGAGGTACGAAGTTTTGGTTGGAAAGATGATTAGCAACGAATTCTTCTCGTGTCACGAAGGAAATTGCACATGGCTAAGCAGACGTTCCTGTTGCTGTAACCTAGTGAGGACGCTCCAAAGGAAAGAATATTCTGAGAATTCAGGGGAATCTTTAAATTCCTGAATGAAATTTCGAAATGTCTTTTCCTCTGACTACTATAACGCTGACAGGTAATTAAAAAGTGATCAATGTTTTCAGGCTCTTGACAATAGCAGCATAGCGGAGATGGCACCAGACCAGACCTGTGTAAATAAAAATTTAATGAAGGGATACGACAGCGAAATTTTGTTATTGCCACTTCCAGTTTACGAGAGGGGCACCACTTATTATTCCAAACAAAAGAAAGATGCCCATATTCTTCAATAGGTAACTTCATTTTTAAAGAATCTTGAAGTAAGGAGTACTTACGGTATCTAGACAAAGTAACAAAGGCAGTAGTAGGCACCACGTGCATTACCGGCCCATCTAGGGACCACCGCGCGAGAACATCAGCCATCTCGTTTATAAATATGCCACGATGGCCCGGCACCCACACCAATCGCACTTCACGCACGTGGGGAGGAATTAATGATATGAATGTGTTTAGAACAGAAGACTTGGAAGGAGAAGCAGAAGCGAGGGATGTGCATACCGAAAGCGAATCAGTCACTATAACAACTGCCGAATTTTGTACAGGAAGTTTGCGAATGGCTAAAAGAATGGCTAAGAGCTCAGCTTCAAATATAGGAGTATAATCCGGGAGGCGCAAGGTATATGACCAGGAGGAAGTCTCTGAAAAAATGCCCACCCCCGCTTTCTCCTCACGCATGGATGCATCCGTCGCAATTATATCATCAATTCCCAATTGACATAAATGATCTTCTAATAAGCCTATTAAATATCTGGAAGGTAGGAGTTTGGCATTAGAAGGGAATATATTATCCAATTCAATTTTAGCATTGGCCAATGGTTTATCCGTTGAGACGATATCGCGAATGCTAACATCTAAAGCCTCTAGTTGATTCTGGACAAACAAAACTTGAGGTCTGTATATGCGAGACCAAGGCTCATCAAAAAATGTTAGCGCTTCAGTACAGAACACGAAGTGTGATCGCCTCTGTGAAGACGCATAAATTTGTAAATATGTTTTGACAGTGAGGATACGGAATCTGCAAACTAACGTGGGTATTCGGGCTTCTTGGTACAGAACATGATTTGCAGTAAATTTTGGCACCTTGAGACAACTCCGAAGAGCCTCTCGCTCTAAAAGAACCAAAGGATTAATCTTGTATGCCGGACCACCAGAGTATAAAATACAACCAAATTCTAGAATCGGACGAACATACATACGGTATATCATAAGAAGAGTGTCTCTGCGTAACCCAGAGGGGTGCTGGCCAAGTCTGCGTATCATCCCAACAGCGCGAGTAGCCTTACATTTAATGTGCTCAATGTGGTCGCGCCAACTCAGTTTATGATCGTAAAACACACCTAAATACTTCACGCACTCTGCTTGGGGAATTATTTCCTGGCGATACTGAAGAGAAATGCTTACTGGATCATTCAGAGGAAAAACAATAACAGAACTTTTACTAACATTTAAAGTCATGCTAATTTCATTAAACCATAACTCTAGTCTTCCTAAATAAGCTTGTAAGATTGTATGCAGTGAGTGAATATCACCAGCAGAAGCAAAGAACGCAATGTCGTCTGCATAAACATACACTTGAATGTTATTGTGCAACGGTACTGAGCTTAACAGAACGTTAAATAATACAGGAGATAAAACAGAACCTTGAGGGACTCCTCTGGACTGATTATATTTCGGTGAGGCTAATCCACGCTGGGAACAATAAAACTTTCTATCCTTAAGAAACTCACACAACCAGTTAATAATATAGCGCGGGAAATTCAAGCTTTTTAATGAATTGAGAAGGATGACATGCTCTACACTGTCGTATGCCTTAGCTAAATCTAGAGTTACTAGTGCTGCATATTGTCGCCTGTGACGAGCAAGCTTAATTCGTCCCTCTAAAACTACATGTGCATACCATATAGAATACCCAGGTCTAAAGCCAATTTGACATGGGCTCAATATTGAGTGGTCTGCCAAAAATTTCATGATTCTAATGTAGAGCACTCTTTCAATTAATTTTATAACATGCGAAGTTAGTGCGATAGGTCTAGCATTATCAATATGCATATCTACTCCTCGTTTTTTAAGCAGCGGGATAATTTTCGCAAGTCTCCAATCTGGAGGAATCCAACCTTTTTCGAGTGAGTAGTTGACGAGATTTAGGAGGTCCTGAGGAGACACATCAAACAAAATTTTTAGCATGCCTGTCGTAATGCCGTCTGGACCTGGAGCCGAATTGGGGAGCGACTGAACTGCGCGCGCAAGTTCTTCTATAGACACCTTCACAAAATCGTCTACACATACAGGTTTGCGGAATACTGTTTGTATTTGAGTGGTAAAGCGCCTTCCTAATCCCAATGCAATCTCATCTAATACAGCAGACAGTTCTTTTGGAGCTAAAACAACTGATTCTATGGTTACGGGTGCAGAAATAGCCTTACGAAATCGAAGAAATCTGAAAAGAGCTTTCTTGTTTCCACTTTGTGAGAGAAAGCTATATCGGTTTTCGTCATGAGTAGCTTTCGCTATGGAAACAGTTCTTTTAAACATGGCTGAGGCATACTTGTAGTTACTCCAATTAGTAGGGCACTGGTTAACAAGGAGTTTTTTCCATGCAGCTTTTCTGCGCCTGTATTCTCGTTCGCAATCAGAGTCCCACCAGGCACTTATAGGCTTACTTTTCGCCGAGGATACAGTGAACTGTGCTTTTCTCATAGAGCATTTTAGAACACCACAAAGACTCATCGCTTTAATGTCATTTCCAGAACTGGTCAGTGAAGATAAGCTTGAATGTAGACTTTTTTTAAATTTTGAGTAGTCAACAAAAGTCACTGTCTGAGTATCTAAAGAAATCACTGGATTATTAACTTCCATCAATATTGGGCGGTGATCACTATTCGTTGCAGTATCAACAACAGCCCAAGAAGAGATGCGCAAGCTTGAGCTGGCGAATGTTAAATCCAAAACTGATCTTGTGTTGCATCGTACAAAAGTGGCTACTTTAGAGTTAAGACATATATAATTGTTCGTACACATCCAATTCCACAACAATTTACCCGACGAATCAGTGCGGTAACCCCAACAAACATGATGCGAATTAAAGTCACCTGCAAAGAGAGAGTTTGCTCTACGGAAGCTCTGAACGATGTCCAGAGTACCTTGCTCTTGTACGCCAGATGGAAAGTAGCTGTTGACAATGCTGAGAGGAGCACAACCTGGGAGAGCTAGTTCAAGTACTGAAATTTCGTGATCACTTGATATTGCCTGATAAACCAGTTTCGCTCTATGACAAAATTTTGTTGATATAAAAGATGCCAATCCTCCACCTCGTGTATTCCTGTCCAAACGAAAACATTTATAGTTTGGTAATTGAAAATTTTGACCCGATGCTAACCAAGTCTCTTGCAATAAAACGATGTCGGGAGACTGTTGAGATATAAGGTAAAGTAAATCGGTGGTTGCAGAAAGTATAGATCGGCAGTTCCACTGAAGAACCCTAAGGAGCCCTATTTTGCTGACAAGCGAGCAGCCGCAACTGCTTGATCCAAAATACTATCTTTTAAAAAATCAGTTCTGGTCAAGGGCTCTTTTACACATTTTTTGGTTTTAGCATTAGAAGAATTCAGATGTTTGTTAGTAGGTGATCTGGTGCGTTTAAGAATTCGAGCGTCCATGTCTACATCCTGAATATCTTGTAAACCTGAATCAGACAAGCAATCTTGACCAGTGTTTTGAGAATTAGAAGGCCGTAACTCATTATTGCTAGGAGCGTCTGATTGGGACCCAGATGAAGAATTATATAAGCTAAAAGGATTCTGAAAGCTCTTAGCGAACTGCTCCGAAATGCCAGCCAACTGCGAGGATATGACTTGGGCCAATGTCTCCGAGACAGTCAGAAGAAGTTTTTCTAGAGATTTTTCCACTGCTTTTTCGACGATGGTCGAAATGGACTGAGCAACTGATGCATCCATAGCGAGAGGCGAACGGGCTGTAATTCCGGCATATCCATGCATCCTGCTCTGAACTTCAGTTAGGGCGTCTCGGCGCGAACATCGCCTTCTCTCAATGATTTCAATAACCTGCAGTTCTTTAGACCGAGCAGGACAATCGGTGTGATCAGCTGAGCAACTGGCTTGGCATAGGCAACAGGACTGATTATCAGACTTACAAACCTCAGCACTATGATCAGCTCCACAGACACGGCACCGAACATTAGATCGACAACCGTTTGCGCTATGTCCATACCGCCAGCATTTGCCACACTGTAGAGGGCGTGGGGCAAGGGGTTCTACCTTGTAGATTAGCTGCCATGCTTTAATCTCCGAGGGACGAGATGTGCCTGCAAATGTGGCAATAATTGTCTCGGTTGGGATTTTGACATTATTAACTTGCCTGTTACAGCGGTACACAGACACAACTCCTGCTTCAGCGAAAATCTCCAAGACTTCCGCCGGACTTAGGCTGACATCTACACCTCGAACTAGGCCTTTACAACAAGCAAGGTGGGGAGGGATGAAGCAGCTCACCGGATGAGTGGCAAAGGAAGTACATTTTAGAAGGTCTCGGATACAGGCCTGGTCTGGTGAGCAGCAGAGAATCCCGCCGCGTCCAAACTGACGAACTTCGGTTATCTGAAGAAAGTGTGGGGTAACCGTGCGAAGCTCTGACTGAATGGCCTTAGGGTTCTTCATACGAATGGCCCCACCATCCGTCGGCACCAAAGCAACAGGAACGCTGCTGATTCCACTGCGCAGAAATAGCTCCAAGGGTACATCCTGAGAGGGAATAGAAGCAGACCAGAGGGCAGCCCTCTGGCCTGGAGATGAGACAGACATCTAAAGAAGGTAAAAGTTACACTTGAATGCGCAGATAACCTAACACGTTAAATAAATAAGACAAAATAAAAAGTAACCGCCGGCAACAAAGCAAAAGCCCCGAGAGAGACTTCACCAAAGCAAGAAGGCCGGGAGAGGCGTTGTACTTCTTGCCCATTGCACTAACTTCTTCGTCTTTGTTAGGGGATTAACGTCAAAAAGCTACTCTAAATATAACCAACAGGTTCCCCCGCCTGTGGAAGTACACCGAAGCCGTAGCAGAAGAGCCCAAGCCGCGACTGACATCGGGAGCGCCATCGCGTCATCGGGGGAGTGACATCGAGAGTGACATCGGGAGCAGTCACGAACGTAAAACTATGCTGCTTTCCGCAATTTCAAGACAAGCAATAACCATACCGCTAAGAAAAGAGGAAGCCTGGGTTTTCACGATTTTTTTCGATTAAGAAATGGGGCTCGCATAAATTTTGCCGTGACTTGCGCATGTTAAATTTATGGACCTACCTCACTTTTTTTTTAATTGTGCCCAAATGCTTTCCCTTAAAGGGGTCGTGAAAAAATGTGGAGATGCCCGGTTGTAATTCTTATTGTTTCAATATGCACTCGATAAGCCGATTCTGAAATATTTCGGCGAAATATTCAGTGCACATTTAATAACGCCCGTTTGAAACCCCAGCGTTCTTGCGCTCCCGAAACGACTATGCTGCACTACCGGCCGGCATGGTACTATTCGGTGACGTTGCAGTAAGATAATCTTAAGTTCAAAGGTGTAATGAACTCGCGTTTGCTCTAAAAGAATCGATTTACTTGAAGGCTAGAAAGAACGAAAATACTTAGAAACCATGTTTGCCGCCAATCGGAAGCAACGCTGCAGCACTGTTCGTTTTCCCGTGGCCTCCGAGGGCGCGTCGTTCTCGGAGGTCTGGTGGCATCAACTGCAGAGTAGAGGGGAACGCGAGCAGTAAAACCGAAACCCCGTTTTTTGTCGCTCTAAACCAACCCACCCGGTGCAACGCAACAATGCAAATTGTTGATTGGAGGGTCAGGATCCCGAATACGCACTTAGTACAAAATGTTCAGAAAACGCTTCACTACCCCTTAAAAGAGTCCTGAACCACCACGCCTCGCACTTGGTTTTGAAAACCGCTGGGTGTATAATATGAAAGCTACTCAGAAATACACAGCCGAAAGAATTTTTGAAAAACATTTGTTTGGAGCGAAGGTATCGCAACCGGGTAACCTCTACTTCCCGTTCCCTCTGAACTCCGCGGAATGGAGCTCTTGTGGGCGGCGTCAAAGGAGGTTCCCTGCCCACCGCGTTAGGTTACCATGCTTCAATGTCGTATGCCAGCACACGCGCGCGAAAGTGCCTGCGCCGCCCTTCTCGCCCGGCCGTGATCGGGGAGGCTGATTGAACGCGTAACATGACGCAACTTCCAAGGCGCACACTTGTTTGCAATCACTGCATTGTTTCGCTCCTCCGAATTTTTGTTTATCACACGCGCTCTGGCTCGGAGGCGTGCCTGTTTACGTCGTCAGTGCGCTGCTTGTCTTGATTGACTGATCTGTGGGGTTTTACGTCCCAAAACCATGAATTGATTACGAGAGACGCCGTACTGGATGGCTGCAGAAATTTAGGCCACCTGGGGTTCATTAACGTGCACTGACGTTGCACAGTACACGGGCCTCAACATTTCGCTTCCATCGAAATGCAGCCGCAGTGGTCGGGATTCGATCCCGCGACCCTCGAATCAGCAGCCGAGTGCCAAAGCCACTAGACCACCGTGGTGGGCGCTGCTTGTCTTCGATGATGTGCATACGACAGTGTGAGGAAAAACTACGCCACTATCAAATATATTCCACCTCATTCCACCATATCCAAAGTTAGTTGGGGATTCATCAGCAAATGTAGGCGGGTTAATTTCCAGTGGGACTCGAGCGCGCGACTTACAATGATTCGAACAGAAGACCACCAGGACTTGAATACATAGCTGTCTAGCTGTCGACACCAAATCATTACTTGGATTAATATGGATTAAAACAGATTAAGATGGGTAAGCCCATTTAAGATGCAATAAGATCGATTCAGGTGGATTATAATGGATTAAGGCATATTAAGGTCGACTAAGGCAGATCGAGGGAGATTAGAATTGATTAAGGTGGATTGTGATGTTCTAAGGCACGGTAAGGCGGAATAGAAATGCTTAAGGCAGATTACGATTACATTATAATAAGGCGGATTAAGGTAGAATTTGATGAATTAAGGAGCATCAGCATTGATTGACATGCATTGAGACTGATTCAGGCCGATTAAGCAGGATAAGGTGGATTGCGACAAACAAAATGCATTATGATGGATTAAGGTAAATTAATGTAGACTGACGCGAATTAGGAAGGACTATGGAGGCTTAATTCATATTATCGTGAATGAGTATAAAGTGCGGTTGAATAATGTGCAATAAAATGCATTCAATTGGAGTAGGTAGATATTACTGGGTTAGTTTGCACTAAAGTTTGCAGGAATCGTAGCAGATCAGTTTATCCTAATCCACTTTAGTCCGTATTTACCCCCTAAATCCGCTCTAATCTGCTGTAGTTCACATTCATAATCTACCCTAATCCTCCTTAGTAAGCTTGCATATATTAAGTCACCGTTATGTGCACTAATCTGCCTCAGTCATTCTCAATGCACCATAATCCGTGATATTTCTCCTTAATCTAGTCCTAAACATTTTTTTCCTAACCCGCCCTTATTCCTATAATTCCACCTTATTCTGATTCAGTCTGCCGAGTCAATCGTTATCCACAGCCAAGCTAGTTTAGTCTGCCATTATCCAACTTAATATGCCCTAACCAGGTTTATCCGGCGTATTCCACCCTAATCTTGTTTATGCAAGCCGTATCCGTACGTCTTATCCGTACTGAACAACCTTAGTCAACCGTAATCTACCGTAATCCTTCTCAACGCACCTACAATCCGCCACAATCCGTCTTAATCTAGCCTACTTCGCCTTAATCTGCCATAGTCCAGCTGAATTCGCCATTTTAATTTGGGTTAACCTGCTCTAATACACCGAAATCCACCCTAATCCGTCTTAGTCCCTTAATCCACCTCATAGGAAAAAATTTATGTTCGACTCCTGCCATGGGCTTCAGTTAGAGTCCTAGAAGTTCGTGTGTTTGAGTCCCACAGGGTATCAGCCCATTTACAATCACTGATCAGTCATTAACTTACACTGTTAAGCATTTCTTGCACACTGCTCGCATGCATTTGTTGGCTCAATGGGAAACGATATTTACTGTGAATTTCGCGCCGTACCATTTGTGTCGCCACTGGGGTCGTTAAGCGACAACTTTGAATGACACCATGCGGGTTGCGCGTAAAAAATACATTTTGACATATTTCCAGCAATTATTTTTTCCGTGTCGGTGCTCACAACGTAAAGAGCGAGGGCAGGGCAAGTGCGCTCGCTTTTCTGTAGTCATCCCCGCGCTACGCATCGCGGATGACTGCAGAACTTGGCTGAGGGGTTAATTACAGGGCTCGCTAGCCATAGGGTGTGTTTTTTCACCAAGCCAGTTGGGTGGTTCAGGACTCTTTTAAGATGCACAACATTCTTTTTACTTATCTTTCTCGGGTTGGTACACGGCCGCTTGGCGATGATTAAGGAATTGTACAGGTGTTTTGTCGCGCGCGGCATTGCGACAACGTGTTGGATCGCCTGTGTCCAGACACGCCGGTTAGGTTGCGAGCTTTTAGTTCGAATCTCGAACTGCATATTTACTGAATGATACGACTTAACGACATGCTTGTGTGCAGGCGGCACTTTTCCGCTGTACGTCACCAAAACAACAGTTCCCTGAAAAGCGCTTCTCGTGTGCTGGTATTTATATGCAGATTCGATGCCTACATCCACCCCAACTCGTCCTGCTTGTTTCGTGCTGCATCTAGCAAATGAACATAGATTTTAATATGCTTTTCGTGTCAGAAGGAGACCGAGACATTTAAGCAGTGAAACGAACGACATGTGCTCATACATTCTTCTGTAATCCTCTGGACAGTTGCATTCTTCAGAAGCATATGTAATGCATTGGCATGTTACAAAAATATTCGCTCGTGCTCTAGTGACCTTTTATTTATTTGTTTTCTATTTGTTTTAATACACTGCAGACCTTCTCGGTCCAAGCAGGAGTGGTAGTACATAAATGGTTACAGTTGCAAACTAGGTTATGATGTGATATATGGTGCAAAAGTGTGAGTAATTCAAGTGTACACGCACACATTTTTATCCTGCCTTTGTATTTATACTCTGGGAATGTACATTCGATAGCCTTGACAAAGTAATTGAGATCTGTTCATTCGTTTGTTTGGTTGCAGGCAAATCGGAGATTCTCCCTTCAACGTATCGCTGAACGATGCTTATTTGTGTTCTACTGCTCAAGAGTACAACTCAATGTACTCGTTCTTTTTCTCTTTATTTTTTTGGAATCGAAGGTATGCGGGTATACGAATATCATTCGTGTGTTTGGCTTCGTGTATGCGTGCTTTATTATAAAACGGCTTTCGGGCCTTTATTAGTGGAAGTAAAATTCTAACGCCACCATAACGTTTACACATTCCTCACATCGACAATCCGTTATTTTGCGAAACTACATGCTCCATAAGCTGACACGGGCTGACAGTCAGCAGCAGCTTCACGTGTTAGGGCAGAGTATATTTCTCCGGCTTGTCCTCACAAAATGACGTTTTCTTACTGTAAAACGCAGACAGAGGTGGTAATTGACCATTTGCAAAAATCTGTAAGTTGGCTTTGCCGCAAAACTGCCTCCCCGCCAAAAACTTGTTCTCATGGCAGATTCCGAGTGGCCGACGAACTCTGCGCCGGAGCACTCCACTCCGGCAGAGGTGAACCGAAGGAAATCTGCCAAAGGAACACAGACGCTCCCTCCGGAACAAATGGGAGGAGGCGCTGGCGCACATCCGCTTCCGGAAGCGCCCAGCATTCCTCGCGTTTCGCGCCGTCGCGCGCGAGGTGTATGTGAAAAAAGCTTCGTTTTGAATTTTTGCGTCCTGTGTTCTGATGGAAGTATCCTCCTCTAGCCGATGGTGAACCAGGCACGTGCCGATAAAACGCGCAACTTTCGCTTTTTTTTTCCGCGCGGCCGAAACATGACGTCGGAAACCGTTTTGCATACGCTAGCTTCTTCATCGCTTGAGTCCTCACTGGTCGATTCAGAACTAGAGCTGGAATAATCGCTCTCCGCAAGCAGTAAAAGCGCGAGCTGACGCTGCGCTACTCAAGATTGCTTCCAAGCTGCGACAGAAAACGAGCGCGCTCGGGCAGCGTGTAGTGTTGGTCACGTGGTATTCCACGCTCTGCGCACGCGCCGCGCGCTTGCGACTTCCGGTCGAATCCACCGCTTTTTGCGGAGTAGAGAGAGCTGCTCCGTGGAGTGGATCTGGCGGCGGAGCTGCTCCAGATCTGCCAATGAGACATGGAGGGAGCACTCTAAATCTGCCAATGGAACAGACTTGCTCCGCGTGGAGCAGAAAGACTGCTACCGGAAGTGCTCCGAATCTGCCATTGGAATTCACCATCAGATTGCTTTCCCGCTCTAAGTGCGTGTACACCTGTACATTCATCACGCCATTCATCATCCCGTTCAGCGCCCCTCCACGCCTTTCCTTTCTTTCGCTCGTGCCCCTCTCTCCGTACATTGTCGAACTCGCTGTGTGTCGGCTTTCTCTCCGCAAAATTTCTGAGAGGCTTTTGTGGTGCTTGTGCACGTCGGATGGAGTGTGCAGACGTGAAATCGCTTAGAGCAGGAAAGCAATCCGTAGACGAGAGTTTTTGACTGGGAAGCATCCTTGCGGTAAAGCCACCTTACAAATTTTTGCAAATGGTCCATCCCTGTGATCCCTCACTGCTTTCGATTTCATGCTGTATTGTAAAGTCATTTAGGCACAGTGTACACACGACCATTTTGTGTAGTTGTGCCGAAGTATATCCCGCACTCGGGACTACTTTTCTCTGCCCTTGTAATAAAAAAGTGCTTAATTAAGCACCTGACTTGTAATGCCACCTGTATATAATGAAAATTACGAAAAGGAATATGAACTCTAGAGCGCACATTGCATTTGATGAGGTACACAGGTTCCTGTTGTGCTGACAAGAAAAGTCCCATAGCCGCTGCGCTAAGCAAGAAACTTGGAGGAATAAAACTTTAAAGGAACTGGGTACTGTCCTTTGTTGCTCTCCCGTTTTTTGGAGCGCACCTTTCGCAGTGTCCCAGACCGCAGTGGCTCCTCCAGAAACTGAATAGAAATGATTAAAACACAATTTTTTATCTTCGAAGTTGCCCCTTTTCTACGTGTACAGACGCGGGCAAGAATGGTTACCGCGCACGATGCGTCGTCGTCTCCCTGGCAACCCTTTCGGGCGCGGGAGGCACATTCCAGAGGTGACGAGGAGGAGGAGATGCGAGGGAAAGTCGGCGCGCCGGAGTGCGCCTCTGACATGCAGCGCCACATGCATGATAAGCGCAGTACTACGCGCCTGTACAGGCACACGAATTCGAAGGCAGCGCCACTCGCACCAGCCCGAAAGTAGCGAAAAGAAAAGCACGAATTGCTCTTGCCCACTATAAAAAAGTGTCTCACAGGGTGAAGTACGCTTGTAAGACATACATAATTGTTTTTCAGCAGAGTACGTGTGCATGCCTGCGTGGGCTGGTTCTCGTACACTTGGAAATTGACAAACACGCTGTTGGGTGTCGCTAGCGGCGATTCTGCGCCACTTTTAGAGCAAAATTGAAAACATAATTCCTTTTTTGTGAGGTGAAAGCACGCTCGTTCCCGTAAATGTGACGCACGATCTGCCCATTTTTACCACAATCTTGGAAAATTTTTCTAGCGGTAGACAGTCCCTTTAACCGTTCCGTTTAGGTGCCTTCTATGGCGCTAGCCCCTAAAGATTTGTGAACTGTTCGTTCACATGGGTAGAAATAAGGTGAACTCAATTACGTGTGGCTCATAGCCTCAGATGATAAAGGGGCATTATCACTTTCTAATTAAATAAATAATTATTAATAATTCTATTTCTATATGTGGCTAACACTTGCATGTTGCTAGCTCAAACCAGCTAATATTATTTTACCGCGTTATAAACATGGCTAACATTCGCGTCAGAACCTCAAGCTCGGTTGGTTGGGGGCGAACTCCGATGTGCTGCTCGAGAAACATGGGGAAGAGATCTCAGACCCTTGTTCGGAACAGAACGCGTTTGCTCGCTGCGACGCCACGAAGTCGGCACATCGGCATGCGGTTGTCGTAGTGCGCGGTGCGCATTTGGCGCGGCTGAGTGAGGCGCTGGTTTCTATGAGTGCTCGCGCTAATTTGTATGAGTTGGAGCTGTTTTGTGATAGGGTATGGGGCACTCCGGCGGTTTTCCCACCATATTCTGATGTCGCTGTTTTCCAATAGTACTGATAGTACTGAAGCAGCTAGTGTCACTCAATTGGCTCAGAAACTTGCCAATAATTTTAAATAACCGAAAGAACGGCGCGTTGAAACCGAAACCTAAACGTGTAGACGCTTCGTGCAGCGTATGCGATGACATCATAGCCTCCCAGCCTTCAGAAATATGAAGCTAGTGAAGCTGGTGCCCAAAAAATGAAAGTAGCGATGTTATCCAACGATGTATTCAGCTCTTCTAAACTTGACAGCGACTATTTTATGGCTGAAGTATCGTCGTTTTGCTTTAGACGTCCCGCCTGCTCGGGTAGGCAGTGTTGCAGGTAATGACGCCAAGAACACAGGGTGGCTCGCGTGGGAATCTGCTAAAAAAATTTAAAATTCATTTTCAGAAAAACTGAACGACTTGCAACCGGCTGGCCTGGCAAAAATTATTGCAGTAACGAGGAGAACATATACTAAAAATTTCATTTAGATCAGTGGACGATCAAAAATCGCCGGAGTTGCCCTGTGTGAGAACGGGAGGGTGAGAGCAGTCACTCGGTAAGCGGTAAACATGGCGGAATTTGACGAAGATCATCTCTTGTGCTATTCTTGCAGAGAGGATGGTACAAAATGAAATGCGTTTTGCCTTGTAATGACTGACACGCATTGTGGAAACGAAACATTTTTTTCAGCTTCTTGAGCTCAAAGGCGTGGCCTGGTCGCGTAAAACAAGGTCGTGTAAAAACATGATAGCACCCCTCGGCGTACGTCGTCAGCATGGACGTCACCACTGACGTGCGGTAAAAGCCGAACGAAACCGAATGCGTTCGCATTCAATGGTCTCCGATCTTGCCCACGATCTCGCTAGGTGCTACCACCAGAATAGATGTCTCGCTTTGCGTGCGAATCACATTTGTTCGTGTGCGTTTGAGACAACACTTTCATACAATGCCTAAGCGCAAGCTGGAAACAGTGTCCCTCATAATCAGGTCGTGGTTTTGGGATGTAAATCCTCAGAAATTATTTGAGCAAAAATATTCATTTTGTGATTTCTTGCATGTACAAATGCAAAAATTGAAGTGTCACGGCTCAACAATTGCTTGTGATCTTACTTTTTCGGATAAACAATAAGGCACAATATTGGCGAGCATCATCATCATCATTATCATCAGCCTATGTAGGTCCACTGCAGGACGAAGGCCTCACCCAACGATTTCCAATCCACCCTTTCCTGAACGAGTTGGTTCCACTTTATGCCCGCAAACCTTCTAATTTCATCGCTCCATCTAACCTTTTGCCTGCCTCTGTTGCGTTTTCCCTCTCTTGGTATCCATTCCGTCGCTCTTACTGTCCATCTGTTATCTTTCCTCCTCATGACATGTCCTGCCCGTGTCCCCTTGTCTCTTTTAATTGATATAATAATATCAGCTACTACTGTCTGTTCCCTGATCCATTCCGCCCGTTTTTTTTTACCTATTAGCGTTACACCTACCATTTTTCTTTCCAGTGCGCGTTGCGCGCTCGTTAGTTTCGTATCTAGTTTTTTTTGTTATCTTCCACGTTACTTCACCGTACGTAAGTACTGGGAGAATGCAGTGACTGAATACTTTTCGCTTTAGTGAGAGCGGCAAGTTTCCAGTCATGAATTCCTAATGCTTTCCGAATGCGCTCCAGCCCATCCCTTTTCTGCGGAGAATTTCTTTTTCATGGGTAGGAGTTCCTGTTAGTAACTATGCCAGGTATATATTCGTTCAAACATTCTAAGGGTTCACTGCCAATTTTAAATACCTGTTCTTTAGCTAATCTTTTGAGCATAACTTTTGTCTTTTGCCTATTCCTTTTTAGTCGAATTTTAATACTTTCCCGGTTTAAGTCATCAATCATGTTTTGTAGTTTGTCTCCATCATTCTTGAAGAGCACAATGTCGTCTGCAAACCATAAATTGTTGAGATATTCTCCGTCTATTCGAATTCCTTTTTCTTCCCAGTCTAGCCCTTTGAACACTTCTAGGGATGCAGTGAATAACACTGGGGAGATCGTATTTCCTTGTCAGACTCCTCTCTTGATAAAGTACGATTTAAAACAGGGAATGTCGCGGGAGCCAACTCTCTTGATAGGAACGTTACTCCTTTTTTCATGTATAAGTAGTGTGGCTTTGCAATCCGTCTAAATGTTACTTATGGTTTGCACGTATACGTCAGGTGCACCTTGTCGACGCAAAGCTTCTAGAACTGCTTGTATTTCTATGGAATCAAATGATTCCTCGTAGTCTGTAAAGGCCATATAAACATATTTGTTATATTCAGCGTACTTCTGAATTACTATGTTAATAGCACGGCTGTGGTCCATTGTTGAGTAACGTTTCCTAAAACCAGCTTGTTCTCTTGGGTGGTTAAAGTCGAGTGTTTCTCTTATCCCAGTAGAAATTACTTTCCTAAATAGCTTGTATATTACTGGGAGTAGGCTAATTGGTCTTTAATTCTTTAACTCCTTTATGTCACCTTTCTTGTGGATTAGGATTGTATTAGCGTTTTTCCAACTGCGCGGTGCACTAGACGTCTTGATACATTTCGTAAAGAGCGGTGCAACTTTCTCAAGTATAATGTCTCCTCCGCCTTTGATCAAGTCGGCCGTTATGCCGTCTTCACCTGCTGCTTTACTGCGGGACATCCCTTTGACAGGTTTTTTGACTTCGTAAGCGGTTATAAGTACCATTTCAGTGTGCTGCTCTGATTATATTTCTATTAAGGTTGTACGGTATATCTGAGAACTGCACAGTTCAGAGTGGAAATATTCTACTATCTTTACTATTTCGTTGAAATTGTTGATAACGTTACCTTGCTTATCTTTTAGCGCATGCATTCTGTTTTGTCTTAAGTGTAGTTTTTTTTTGACCGATTTAATGCTGGTGCCTTGCTCTACTGCTTTCTCTATTTCTCTCATGCTAAAGTTTCTTACATCTCTTCTCCTGGCTTTACTGATCAATTTTGATAGTCCTGCGAATTCTATATTATCATTTGACGAAGTTACCTTCATTTGTTGGCTTTTTTTATTAAGTCTTTGGTAGAGAGGGACAACTTACTTGTTACTTGCTTTGTTGCTTTACCCGTGGCTTCTATCGCTGTTTCAAGGATTGTTTTCGTTATGGTTTTGTTTATTTCTTCTAAATCATCATCGTTTTGGCCTAAGGCCTCGAACTTGTTGTTTAGGGCGACTTTAAATTCTCTGTTCTTCGCTCTGATTACCTCCATATTTGCGATTTTTCTAGCAAATAAATTAGTTCTTGTTTTCTTTAGGTTAAGTACAGCCTTCGCCCTTACTAATCTGTGATAAGTGCATTTTATCTTTTTTACTACTTCTGTGTCTTGAATTATACCTAGTTGTTCGCACATTATAAAGTGAATTTCATTCTTTGTTTCCCTGTTAGGTCTTTTCTACGTCCACTACTTTTTGTTGGCGATTAGTGGCGATGAAGACTAGTAACCTCACGATTTTCCAGCAGCTATACTATCAACTAGGAAATCTTCAGTTGTAGTGGAAAAGGGTAAAAGTCGCCTGGCCCAAGCAGCTTCGCCTAACGTACCTCAATACTCTGCAACTCAGCTTGGAGATGCCTTCGATAAATTGATGCCATGAATGTCCGGTGACAAGACCGCGCATTCTAATATACCGATATTTGCGCACACGGAGTGGAACAGTGAAACGTTCGTTCCAAGCTACAGTGTGCTTTCTTTTATGGCAATTACGAGAGGTGACAAGGTGTTATGAGCTTATGCGTTTGCAAAAACAGCATTTATATGACGATAAACGCTACCACGGAGTTATTAGCAATTCGTTTTTCGCCACTTCAGCATTATTTTTATAGAGCATGCCTATACGTCTGATTGATCACTGAATTGCAATACCTGCACGGAGGGGTGCCACCAACTGGCGTGACCTCATAGTTTTGATTTGCGGCGGTTTTCCACTTTGTCTTGTAGATCAGAACATACAATCTCTTGGCTGTTTTTCACGTTATCGTATGTGTTTCATGTAGAGTTAATTTTTAGAATACATATTCAGAAATACCATAAAGAAAAAGAATCAATTGTAATGATTTCAAGAATTTGGATAACTACAAAAATTTTTGTATCCCTGTGTTTTGCATTACGTAGGTTGTACAGGTAACTAGGAAGCGTTACAAGTAAACACAGGTGCAGTGGCAAGACAATGTCTTCAGCATTAAGAGTGTTTATGAGTATCTGCCCAGGAAAGAAAGCAAAAGAAAAAGCGCATAACCAGGTAAGAGAAACTTCGATGTAATGAACCGACGACGTTGCTTATATTCTATATTTAATTCTATATTCTGTAATAGTGTGCAGTAACATCGCATGTTACTGCACATTATTACAGAATATAGAATCGTGTTATCATAACAAACATGCAAATACGGCACAGGCACATATCGCTCATATTAGCCAGTTTAGGTTTGCACGAGCGATATGTGCCCGTGCAATGCAAACGAGCTTTACAGCGGCCACAGTGTACCGCCAATTAATTATTATTATTATTATTATTATTATTATTATTATTATTATTATTATTATAAATCAGAAGCACTTCTTGGCGAACCTGTCACTTTGACCATGCTCATATATCTCATCGTCTCATTCACCATACATACACGAATATTTGAATGGTAGGATACAAATGTATGACGAATAGGAATCACTGGTGTTTACATCACTAAAGTGATATAGTCGTCATCTATGTTATGGTTAACGACACTGGAAGCACTTGTGGCTCATACCAGTAGTGCACAGCCCACGGTATTTGAATCTTATAGAACCTACGTCAGTCAGTGACCACCTAAGACAGGCTTACGAAACGCCGGGATGGCGGTAAACAGATATGTGAAACGCTGTGATTGTGGAGATCGAACCTGAAACCTTGAGTGGCGCCTCGTTTTCTGCACCTCATCCAGGTGCACTGCCTCCAGGATCGGCCCACACTGTGCGTTCGCGGTTGACCCGCGACGGCCGTCTCAAAGAGCGCCACTCTTAAATGGTAACTCCGGCGATTTTTCAGTGTCCACTGATCTTAATGAACTTTTCAATATGCATTCCCCTCGGCAATGTAATAATATTTTCAAACCAGGCTGTTGCAAGTCATTTAGTTTTCCTGGAAACGAATTTTAAAGTTCTTTAGCGGATTCCCTCGAGGGCCACCCTGTGTTTTTGACGTCATCACCTTCAACACTGCCTACCCGAGCCTGCCAAAAGCAAAACGGCGGTACTTCAGTGTCCAAATGATCGATGTCAAGTTCAGAAAAGCTGGCATGACTCAATACATCGTCGGATGACCTCGCCACTGTCATTTTTCTCCATATTTCTGACGGCGGGATGGCTGTGACGTCATCGCATACACGGCAAGAAGGGTCTACCCGTTTCGATTTCGGTTCGAACACGCCTTTCGATCAGTTATTTAAAATTATTGGTGCGTTTCTGAGCGAACTGAACCACCCCGGCTGCTACAGGACTATCAGTACTATTCGAAAACATTGATATCAGAACATGGTGAAAAAAAAACCGCCGGAGTTGCCCTTTAAGACAGGAAAGGAAAACTGTTTATCACAGGTTGCGATTGCAATGTAGACATAACAAGCACACATACACACACGCAACGCACTAAGTTTTAGGGTGGTGTCGAGCACGGGCTCTCAAGGTGCCAAGCAAGGACGCTATAGTATCCCAGTGCTATGGCTGCTTCTTTCGCTCGGTATATATAGTAAACCTTTGCATCATCATTTGTAACAATGGTGCTTGTATAGCTTGGATTCCGCTTCTAACGTGCGATAATCACTATCCTAGCAATGCATATGTTCTGCTGCCATTCGGTACGCTCTTGTGCTACTTTGCTCGATATCATAGGAATACTTCAACGAACACATTGTTCGTTGAAGTATTCATATGCCGCAACTCATGATGGCACATCAACGGACCGTTTAGTGCATTTTTCATCGACAAAACAGATGTCTGTACTTTGCAATAACGTGTCTTTCAACGCTACATCGTACCATGAGGTACCATGAGGTACTATTCGGCATTTCCACGTTTGCGGCTCCGCATGGCACCGATTGCCGCAGCGCGTGCGATCGGCAGAATTTTATTATTATTATTAGATATGATAACAGAAAACAAACAAGGACACAAAGGGAAGAAGGAAGGGGCAAGCTGGCCACTGCCACCGAGTGGGGCACAACATCTGCTTACGCTTTGCAGGAGGAGGGAATAGATAGGAGGAATGAAAGATGGGAGGAAAGAAGAAATAAGGTAGGAAATAACAAAAAGAAGAAGAGAAGACGAATGAATGCAGACACAATAAAGTAAACACAGAAGCATGACTATAAGCGAGAGGCCAAACCAGTAGCGTTCAAGAAAGTTAAGAGGGCTCGATGGGCCTGATCTCGTCGACCAGCACTCGCCACTGGGAAAAAAAGGCAATCGTTAATTGAGGCACACCGCAGTCCAGTAAATACGTACTCCTTGACTAGCAATGTCCGCTGCGTGGAAAAGGCAGGGCACTGTAAGAATATATGCTCGAGTGTCTCAATGAAGCCACGAGACACAGACAACGGGCTGTCCGCAAGTCCTTGGCGGTACAACCGTTCGTGCAGTAACACAGACCCAACCTTTAACTTATACAGGAGAGCTCTAGAATGACAAGGGAAGGCACGACCACATACACGGGGAGGAAACGATCGTGTTGCAGCACAGTGATCTGGGTGCTGTTTCAGTAGGTGTCGATGGATCAGTAAACGCGCGTTGAGAAATGTACAAGTGATGCCCGGGCAATTACGCTCCTTGTGGGCACTACTTGAAGCTAGGCGATCAGCCTTTTCCTTGCTAGGAATATCAACATTCGATGGTATTCACTGGGCAACAAGGGAGACAACACGAGAAGTAATTTTGCGCCAGATTCCATGATACTGCATAAAAGTGGACTGCCAGCGTCTCCCCTCAGCAATCTGCTAAGCGTAGCACAGGAGCCTGTAAGGATGACGACCTTGAACACGCTCCATTTTTTCCTCATTCAAAATATATACGCGAAAATTCAGCGAGTTGTGCCCGCTTCGGAAGTTCACGCCTTCTTTCGTGAAAAGTACCTCGCAGGCATTAAGTATTTACATACTATTGGAAGCGTATGTGGGTGCATGCAAAAACGTATCGGCTGCACCGGCTACCAAAGCTAACGCCACACACACACACACACAAGAAAAACGAGGTTCCAGCAAAGTGTATGCAACAAAGGAAATCGCGCAAAGGTGCCCCGGAAAGTAAACAAAACGCGAGAGCGTTGGCGAAACTGCACGCGCCGGCGCCAGCAGCGCTACTACGAGCTGTGCATAGCGGGCGCACAGAAAATCTGTGGTGTCCTTCGTTGCTACTTTGAACTACATCTGATTAACGTCTTGGGTGAGCGAACGGTCCTTCCGTCAGTTGATGCTGGGGGAACTCCATCACCCATTCTATGTAATAGGAAACAACTTAAAAAATAGCCAGTTATACCACAAGGACCGACGGATCGCGCGCGTCAGTGTTACTCCGCCAGCCAGTCACAGAAGCAAACCAAGTCGTCGTCATGCGACCGTTTCAAAATGTCGCCTTGCTTACATCTTCGGCACCTGCGGAGCCTCTGCTGTTCTTGAGTCCTTCCATCGATATAGCATCGAATGTCAGTGTATGTTAAAGAACACCAGATGGTCGAAATTTCCGGAGCCCTCCACTACGGCGTCTCTAACAATCATACCGTGATCCTGGGGTATAAAACCTCAGAAATTATTGCGTCATTGTTAGGAGAAGCAATCATTTCTATTCCGATTGTTGACAGAAACACCATAGCTTCCGAGTGATGACACAGTGATTCTTGTTTAACTTCCGCACACAAAAATTACCAACAAAGAGAAGAAAAAAGAAGTGACAGTGACAGCGCGTCTATCAAGCAAATGTTTATGACAAGAACTGTTTGCGGCTGAGCTCCGAAGCCTCCCCTAGCGCCCACCGCTCGAAGAAGCGCTGTGTCTCCGGCGTCACACTTGAGGCGCTTAACAAAAGCTTATGCCATGTAGTACGAACTGCTACCGCTAGTACACAAGGGATGCGGTTCGTCCAAGCTCGCGCGTACCGTTTACTTTCTGGGGTACTTGTATGTTCTAAGGCATTGCGGAACACGTAAGAATTCTGCGAGCGTGAAATCTACACTGCATTCACGTGTTGTAGATACCGAGAGCGGCAAGAACGTACTGCATCTGTCTCGTGGTACGTGTACGCACGCACATCCGAAGTACGAGCCTCGATTTTTCATATGCCGTTTCGCCACTGGTCATACGTACAGGGTCCATGGTTCCGCATATAAACATATCTTCATGTAAGTATAAAATATCATATAAAACATGAAAAATATCTGCATGAGCTAAATAACCGCAAAATAGCTCTCGGGCTCATTCGCGGGCTGTAGCCGCGATTCGGACGGCACTCGACAAAGGCTCGCTCTAGCGGCTGCGAACGCAGCGACAATGTTGCGACATGTTGGTCGCTCGCTACTAAATGTTGCAGCTAGCCTGATCGCGTCTATGTTTGACGAAAAATGAGCTCACTTTAAGTACTCAGCGGAAATCGCCGTGTTTCTGCTTCATGTGCAACGCTCTTTAGCGGAGCAACGTCGAAATGAGCCGACCTTATAACGACGCTCCACAGTGAAACACTCTGCTGAACACCTCGAGTCATATGCCGGTTAGCTGAAACCTCTCCAGTAGCGCGCGTTCCACAGACCGCAAGGATTTTTACTGTGGTTGTAGGACAATAGGACAAAGACGAGATTATGCATGGCCTCCATAAAAAGGCAGGACAGACGACGGTTGTTATTGGTGCTCCGAAGCTGCCGACACTTTTGCCATTGAGTTCATCACCACGGACAAGTTGTTATTTCAGACTGCGCAGCTGAGCAGTCATGCCCTACGGCCCGCTTGCAACACGCATTCCATGTGTGATGTTTGGTAAACGTAGAGTTTTGGCACCTACCTGTAGCCTTTCCAGATCCTCTCTGGGTCCTACGCCAGAGAGCAGTAAAAGCTGAGGGGACCCTATGGCTCCTGCTGAGAGGATGACCTCCCGCCTTGCCGATACGTTGTGTTGCTCGCCGAACCTCGTGAACGCCACACCTACGGCGTGTTTCCCTTCGAAGTTGACCTGTGATCAAATTAAAAAAAAAAAAAGAAGAGGGGTACTGAGCGTACGTAATCGACAAATGACGACACATATCACTCTGAAAGACACCCCGACACGAGCATAACACTCTCTAAAAATAAAGTCAGGGTAACTAACTTTCAGGTTTAAATATGGAAAATGAGTTCTGCGGAAACCCGCAAGGTGGTGTAACGTTTATGAAGGGGAAAATTAGCACCCATCCGTTTGTAGCACAAAGCTACGGGAATTTTTGAGAAAATGCATGCGGATTTCTCAAAAATGAAAGCCTCTCAGTTGCCGAAGAATTTGTCCTGGTCTGGGGCCCAAACCAGAGTCCCGGATCACGATGAATTCGTGCCCACGTTCTTCGAGTTGTCGATGTATTCGCCCTCGCACTGGCAATCGCTATAGCCTTCTGCTTGGCTCAGACGACAGACCGATGCCCCGGACAGGCGTTGGTGCGTAACTATAACACGTGCGAAGCATAAACCACACAGAATAGATTGACTTCTGCGCGACATGGACCCTAACAGCCACTTTAGCTCTAATAATGGTGTCACCAAACCCGTGCTCTGAGGTACGGGACGCGATCGCCGGAAATAATTCCAAGAACCAAGGCTTAGGTTCCCCGAAAAAGATCCCACGAAAGCTTGGACAATAAGATTTTTGGTCCCCTTCAGCACACTAGCAAAACGTCAGCAGTGGTTCAAAGACCGAGTCAGAGCCAAGGGTGATCAAACAAAACAAATATATTCTCATCAAATAGGCAGTTACACAAATCGTACACAAACACGGCTTTTACAAACTCAACAGAGATGGGTCGCAAAGTTACACAAGGCCAACCAACACGAACAAGCTCATGCACTGCAACAAAGAACAAAACACAAAGAGTCCTATTCACCGAGACACTCGGCGTCTTCTCAGTTCGTAGCTTGCAGGTGGCTTGTCAGCTGGCGACTGAGTCACGCACGACTTCTTGCTTCTTATTTTTACTTGCAGCTCTTCTACTCTCTCCTCCTACTGCGGCCCGTGTCTGACTGCTTTTATAGCCCTGGGAAGCGTCGCTAGAATGTTCCGCAGGGTCACGTGACTCAAAGCACACACAGTTGGGAACATTCTCGCCCATTCTCGAACCTTCTTCGTTGGGGCGGCGCCTCTTTCTCTCTGTCACTGCGCGAGGAGCGTCGGTGTGTACTCTCCGCCTCTCCTCTCTCCTTACGTCTGTCCCGCGCGCACGCTCGCCGCGATAACAAAGCTTCCACAATATTCTCACTTTTTGTAGAGGCGGCATGATTTTGAGTGCCTCCTCCGAGCGCCGCTTTTCTTGTTGTTTTGGGCTTTCGACGCCCGGTTTTACTTCGAAATAGGCACTATTTTGTGACAAATGGCCCTACTTTTATGGGCACACGTTGTGTCTTTAAAGAGGCATGAATTCAGATAAGTAATCAACGTTTTGGATCCAGATGCCAAGGTTTTACTTCATTCAAATTATTATTACACGATGTACGACGCTTTATAAAACTGCTATTCCTACATAATTGAATGAATTATAGTTAGTGAAGTTTCGCATAGGTCAACCGCACTTACACCCCCTAGTGTACTACTAACAGAAGAACCAGTAGCGTTCATTAACCCTGACACCTCATGTATTAAAGAGAACAATTTACTACGTTTCATGTGATCCCATAGAAGTAAGTGTTACCAATGCGGTGTAGAGATGGACAGAGGGACTGTAGCAGTTACTGCAAGGTTAACAACGTTTTCTAGAAATGCACCGCTTCTGTAACGCCAAGTAAACTTCACAATCCTGCGCCTAAGTGCTCATGTATGACGCGGTAGAAGGGGACTCACTGATGGCGGCCTCTGACACTCTCAGTGTCGCATCTACGAGGTATATTTATTTATTAGGCATATTTATTTGGCGAGCAGCTTATGCGCTTGGCCTGCATAATTTTTTCCGCGGTAATGACAGTTGCGGAAACGACCAGTGCGTTCCTCCGGCGTTTTTCGGCCCATGAAACAGCTAGAAATTTTATGCAAATAAGATGTCGCTGACGGATTTCCCTTATGCGGAAGCGGCCTCAAAATTTTCAGAATTATCAAGCAATTATTGACCAATCGTATAGAAAACTGAATCAGGGGGTTAGCGGTTTTTTATCGCTAGATCATTCTGCATCGCCCTAACCTTAAGTGGCTTTGTATCAAGATTATGCCCGGTATAGTCCACCAGTAAATTAGTAAGAAAAGAGTGCGCGCGTGCTTTGTTCTTAGACGAGCTTAAAAAACAACCTCGCCACGATGATATACGGCACCCGGCTGCTGATCAGAATGTCGCGGAATCGAATCTCGGTCGCGGCGGTTGCATTTCTATGGAGGCGAAATGTCGAGGCGCTGTGCGATGTAAATGCACGTTAAAGAACGCCCGTTGGTTGGAATTTCCGGAGCACTCCACTACGGCGTCTCTCATAGTCATAGCTGGTTTTGGGACGTAAAAACCCCAGAAATCAATCAAGCTTAAAAATGGCATTGGTGAAAGTCGGACTTGTTTACCGAAAATAAATTTGTATGCATGGGTGAAACACTTCTTTGTTTGATTTATGTTGTTTCGCGTACGATAGCCACATTTTGCATTAATTACCCATCATGCCGTTAGGCTTATGTAGAACAGAAGCAAAATGAAAACAATAGGGCGGTCGCTGACACGTGGCTTTTATTTGCAAAAGAAAGTACGTACGTGCAGTGTTCGTGCAGTTCATCTCAGGTGCCCCGCCTCAACTTTGGCTGTTTGGTCCTCTGGCGTTTTCCTGCCTTGTCTGTGTGTAGTCCCTTTACGTACAAGTGGAGGGGCATCAATAGATAAAAACTAATTATTTCACGTCTGAGAGTGGCAGCGTCTACGGCGCAAACAACATTGAGGGGAAGTTTGTCTGTAAGAGTGCAACACTGTAAGAATGCAACACTCTTTCAGAAAAGATTCTGTAAACAGATCTTCAAGCTTCTTAACGAAGCCATACAACCGGTTGAAGCGATGAAGTGGGTCTCCTTGGTCACAGTGCTTAGTCAGGCAAGTTGACAACTTTCCCCTGGTGGAGCCATGGTGAACAGCATGATGGATTCTTCGTATTTTGTGCTTGCATTGGCAACAAACTTCCGCGCAATGTGCTGAGCCTTGAGACGCTTCTGGCCGCGTGCTTGTTGTGGTCGCTTGGAACCTGCGGACCTGTGCCATATTGGAGTACCACATATTTTGTGTCGCCCCTGTGGCTGTAAGGCCAGCAGCAGTTTGACTGCGCTCGTTTCTGTCACCACCCACTACTTCGAGAGAGTCATTCTCCAGTGAGGAGGCCAGTGTCTCTTCTTCGCAGTTTCCTTCGCTAAGTGGCCTAACTAGGCCATAATAAGAAGGGCAATTAACAGCGATCAGGAACTGCGTCGGAGTTGGGTGGTCGTCGTTCGCAGAAGCCTCTGCAACAATTCTAAAGATTTTATCGAGTGAATGTGGGCTGGTCCGATGTAATCATAACGTGAACCGAACTTTAAATAGACAAGCGATTCAACAGTACTTGAAACAGTGACACGCAGGCCGATTGCTGTGGAGTCGCTTAAAAAACCTCCCGTTCCCTTGGCACGGTTTACCCACTGCTCCAGATATTACAGGAAGTTCTTCCCCGTTTTTACCTTCAAGAAGCCTGGGCGAAAAGCTTCGGCAGTATACTGTAAGGTCATGATTGCAATGAGGTGGTTGATCTTCCTAAAAAATTGACCGCGGTATCAGCGTGCTTCGCTGCAAATGTCGTCGAAGACGATAGCCTTCTGCCGCCCGCAATACACTGCGTGAGATATGGATGCCCTCTGGCAGCATCGTCGGGAAACATGAGCTTGCGCAGAATCCCTGGGCAACTGCCAGGTGGCAGCACCGAATCGTCGGCTAGTGGCCTTTTTCGTGCATAGCGTCGCATTTTCAGCGCAGCCCAAGGAACACTAGGGTCTTTAAACACTAGGGCCTCAATTAGATATACGCATTTATATGCAATTTCTAGCAAAGGAACACACCACCTAATGCTTACGTATTGATGTTGCGTCTCAGATATACGTAATATTTGCATTTTGATCGAGAGTGTTCACAAGTATCAACGCAGCTACCAGTTCAAGATGGCTGGGCGTTAGGCAAGTGCTTAAACTGTGGCCAGGTGGCTGAATAGTGTGAGAGACTGACAAACAGAAAGAGAGACCGAAATTTCTGCGTTCAAGTATCCCAAGAAAGGCTATCGTCTTTAAAAGATAAAACCAAAACTGTATAGTACTGTTGACATGTGACACGGTTTCTTAGACTACACGTAAGACCATGCAGAAAGCTCGAAAACTGTAGAAAGAATAACATTGTTGTCTTTTTTTTTGGAATGTTCGCGTTCACTTAAAACGAACTTTTTATTATCTTTCAATACGCCTACCTGAATAATTCTCGAGTAGCGCTTATTGATCTAAAATATCGTGTCCAGCTAATTTTTATAGAGGTGAAAAGCCTGCAGTACTTTTGTGTCAAACAGATGAAACGCTTAGCTGACCATTATCTTTTCAAAGCCATCTGGATTCAGAATACTCTCCGTAGTTCCAGGCATGGCCTTAATGGTTACGTCATTAGCGTCAACCTGGTAGGCTTCTCTAACTGCCCGCGTCCATACTTGCAGATTTATTTATAGACAAATCGGGTGACTTCTTGATGTGCATGCTACTCGTAGCAACGTCTGATAATAGATTTGATAGCTCCCCCGCCCGTTAAATGCTTCGGCGCTGTAAGTCATATGCTCCACAAAAACCTCAATGTGAGAGAGAACTAAAAGGGAGTCATGTATGCCTATTGCAAATTCGGAACACTTGAATAAACAATGAATTGTGCTGTAAAATTACTAGTTAGAATCTAATAGCATTGTGTGGTAAATTAATGTTGGCGATACAAGGCACGCATACGCAGCAACTTACATGGCCAGCTGGGGTGTTGAAACCATTCTTCAGCACAGAATATTAGGCATTTAATCAGATGCATGAAATCTGAAATGAAGTATAAGTGTCGAATTGGCTCATAATGGTGCTGGAACTTGCAGTTCATTGAAATGGCAGTTGCACGCATTCCCATCATCCTCCACACTTTCCGGTTCTAGCTTGCCCCATGAGATGTAATAATATCGACCATGACTAAGAGGCCGCTTTTTATGTCAGCATTGCACCTTCTATTACGACCTTGGGGAAGATGTTGTGAAGCAGCCGAGGACCTGGCTTTATTTACCTTGGAAGTACACAAAAAGGAATACCATGATATAGGCAGAGGGTGCAGATTTGTCCTTTTCGTGTGGTAAACAGCCATGAGCCTACAAATCCTTCAGTTTTATCAATGCTCCTCACAGAAAAATTCTGAGAAAGTTTGACCTCATCAATTAGCGATCCCCCATGCGTCCTGCTGATGTCAAACTCCTTTGTTTTACATTTCAGTTCCTTCAGATTTTTCTCATCGAAACTAAAAAGTGTGCGGTAATTGTATACATGACGCTTTAGTGGTGATTTGCTTGGCAGGACTATAACTTTGTTTTTCCTCAAGTGCTCACACAAGCGAGGACTCTTCATCTTCATTACAGTGCACTCAAGTAGCCAGCTCTCGCTGTACGGAGGGCCATTAGGTTTGACATTAGCAGCTGTGAAGTACTGTTCAACAGCTTCTTGCTCCCGTGGTATAAGGCACCTGTTGTGTTCATGAACGATGTCAGTTTATTTTGCTGTGACTTGCTGTTGCATTTTGACAAGGCTCACGCTCAAGGCTCTCATTTCGCACGGCAGCGAGACAGGTAGAAAGTCTCTTGTTCCTTCACACTGAAGTTTTCATTTTCTGAGCAATATTGTGGCGTGTATTTGTGATCGCACGAGCACGAGATCGCCGGGTGAACAAAGTTAGCCTCATGTGCCAAAGAAACACACCTTCGGTACACCCCTGACGTAAACGTAGCCTGCTTTGACATCAAGGCGCGCAGCATTGATTTTCTAGACGGGGTGGCATGGCTCAGTCACTGGAAAGAATAGCTGTCCATTACATGCTTGTGTGCGACGAAAACACATCAACGAAAAACCCTCGCCACAACGTCCACAGCGAACCAACCCCTGTAGCTTGAGCGCTGCGCTGTAGCTGCGCCGCCTCCCAATTCCATGGAAGCTAACGCGAGTGCAGTGGCTCGGCCTATCTGAGAATCCCATAGCGTAGACGTTCGTGGCGCCGCCGCTGCCCGTAGCATCCGCCGGCGAGTGAGGCCACTCTATCCTGCTAGGGCACTCTAACGGGGATGTGCTCGCTGGCACTACCAACAACCGTGCAACTGTAATACAATCAGTGTCCATAGAAAAAGCTAGAGCTCGGTAGCGTTTCCTGCGGCACCTACCTTAGTGGCTTGGCTGTACAGCGCGACGTGGAGGTTCTTCCGCGAGGCGGCGACGGGCTGGATGAAGGCCTTACTAGCGCTGAAGCGCACGCCATCTGCCGAGTTGATCTGCAGCCTAGAACAGCCTGCATATGAATTCAGCGATTCCAAGCGTGAGAACGTTTACTGTTTGAAACCACAGCTTGAAAAAGGTGCAGTCGAGCGCAAATAGCGAGATATAGTTGGCGCGTATTCATACCATACTTCACACCAAGCTATACGACTGTTACCTTCGTCTATCCTCCTGTTTTGATAAGGTTTCGTATTATTTTTATAATAATACTTGCGAGACGTCAAGAAATGTCTTTCACAGAAAATTCAGCAAATGATACATATAGATTTATTTACTTACTTATTTATTTTACAATACTGCTAGCCCCGAGGTTAGGGGCCGTAGCAGGGTGGTATTGACATCAGTACAAACAAAAATAACAGTACAGTAGAAGAAAACAAATCCTGAAAAAGACATCATTTGTAATAGAAGAATAAAAGTACAAAGCACAAAGTGCATAACAAAAGAAGAATAAAACCATAATCATAAAGATCATTCAGAAACTGTTTTCAATTAGCGCCTGAAATTTGTCTACATCATGCACTTCAACCAATGTACTATCAAGCATGTCCCACTCTAGGACCATGCGAGGGAAAAAGGAGTACCAAAAAAGATTGTTTCTTGTTTGAAAAGGAACTAAAGTGAAATGATTTCTGCGTCTTGTGGCGTAACCTGAGGAAAACATGACGTATTCATGAGTGTTGCTTTTCAGTCTACCTTTCACAACTTTGAACAGAAAACTTAGGCGAGCAATTTTATTTTGGTCAGATGTCCGCAAACGTGCTCTGCCTTTCAGTTCAGTTACAGACGTAATACCATACTGATTGAAAATAAACCTGACTGCTTTATTTTGCAGCTTTCCAGTTTATTGATATCAACAGCGGTAAAAGGTCCCATATATATATATTGCCATATTCAAGCAGGGGTAAAATCAAAGACTTGAACGCTAAATGTTTAATATCTTTAGAAGAGTTACGAAGGCATCGCTCCAATTAATGTAATTTTGCCATGGCGATATCAGCAATGGGGTTTATATGATGACGCCAACGCAGATCAGGACTTATGCGAAGACCTAGGTACTTGTATTCTGAAACACATAAAAGTTGGTTGCAGTCGGCTGAATAGTAAAAAATCATTGGGTGCTTCTTTTTTTGTAATAGTCAAAACAAAACTTTTAGCATAATTCACACACGCCTGCCATGTATCGCACCACTGCGTTATGCGATTGAGGTCAGCATTCAGTTTGACTTGATCATCATGTGAATTTATAACAGAATATAAAACACAATCATTAGCGTACAACCGAAGTCTGGAGCTGCACCCGTCACCAATGTCATTTATGAAAAGCAAGAAAAAAAGCAAATCTCCTAAGATGATGAAACAGAGATATCCGACGCTTTTAACGAACATTTCAAGTCCGTCTTCACATGCGATAACGCACGCACGCCACATTTTGCTGGATTTAAAAACCTGCCTGCCATTGATGATTTGGAAATTGATGAAACAGTCCTGAGTGTTTAACCTTTTGTTGAATCCCCTGGACCAGATGAAATACCTAATGTATTTTTAAAAGGTATGCTGAGTGGTCGTATAAATGTCTCAGTCATAATCAATGCAACTCTGTCGTCAGGTACATTGCCGGGCGACTAGAAATTCTCCAAAATAAAGCCTTTATTTAAAAGTGGTAACAAACAACTTATTAGCAATTATCGGCCTATAGCTCTAACCTGTTGCTGCTGTAAGTTATTAGAGTACATCATACATAAACACATTACTTCCTTACTTGATAGTTATTCCATTCTCTCACCCGGTCAGCATGGCTTTAGGCGAGATTTTTCGAGCATAACCCAACTCGTTGAAGCAGTTCATGACTTCGCCTGCGCTATAAACGACCGAAGTCTAATCGATACAGTGTTCTTGGACTACGCCAAGGCATTCGATAAAATCTCTCACACGAAACTAAAGATTAAGTTACACGGAACTACTGCAAAACAACCAGCTCTGTAATTGGCTTCAAGCATACCTGACATCTCGGCAACAGTATGTTGTGTACAATGAATTTCCAAGTAAACTTCTACCGGTCGTATCGGGAGTTCCCCAGGGTTCCTACAGGGACCTTTGCTTTTCTTGCTTTTCATAATGATAGATAGATAGATAGATAGATAGATAGATAGATAGATAGATAGATACGTCGCTGCCGCTTGGCTATTTAGGTAAGCTTAATCAGGCGCAGCAACTAAACGAGAAACATCGCTACTTGGTAACGGCGCTTGATCTCCAGGCATTGGGAATGGGGACATCGATCCCGCTTGGGCCCTATCGCAGGGAGCGCATAGTGCTCTCGTTGAACATTCAGTTTCGATATCGTCGTTGAAGGTAGTAGAATTTAATTGATTTATAGTAATTAGTGGCGTCGCAATTTTGCAGTATCATGTTACAATAAATAGCCAAACGTCTTCTTTGTAGTAAACGACTAGCGGCATCGCCAGTAGTTAGTTATGGGCCTAATTTTTTATTTATGTAAAAGACGTTACTTTTGCCATTCGGAATTGTCTGCTTCGGCATGCTCGTCGAGCTCTTGCTCCCTCGCTACTTCCGCGGGTGTGAGAGGGCCGCGTCGCGATCAAAGCTTGTCCGCCCTGCGTGGAAGGAGCCTAATCGATTCTGCAGGCATTTTCAATAAAGTTGTTCTCTCTCTCTCTCTTCCGGATGCTGATGACATGAAAATATCTAACAAAATTTATTCGGCTAAGCAATATCACTTCATTCAGTAATTTTCGTGTTTTTTTCTGGATGGTGCAAGAGCCATAACCGCTCTCGGAATATTCAAAGAACAAAGTAATCACTTTCACTCGCAAACAACTAGCGCATCATTTCCACATTGCGTCAGTTTCGTTCCGCTGTGTAAACTGTGTAAGATCAATGTTTTCGGTGTTCCCTTTGACAGCACCTTACACTTTTCCGCTCACACTAAGGGTGTTTTTATGTGTTGCCTTCCTTTTCCTCGCTCTGCAGAATATCTGAAGAATTCAGTTCTCCCGTACCTCTCGTCGATTGGTACATATAATTCGCCTTCCTCAACTTCAGTATGCGTCTTTGGTTTGGAATGGGATTTCTAATTCCAGCAGCAACATCATCGAGTGAGTTTAAAAATAATCCTTGGCATATATCTAACTATCGCTTCACTAAAAATGACGCTGGTTCTTGCTCTAACACTGTTCGATAAATCACTTCCCTACCGGCGAGATATTGCGGACTTGGCACTTCCTTATCCCGGCCGCGGCGGCTGCATTTCGATGGAGGCGAAATGTTGAGGCCCGTGTGCTGTGCGATGTCAGTGCACGTTAAGAACCCCAGGTGGTCGAAATTTCCGGAGCCTCCACTACGGCGTCTCTCATAATCAGCATATGCTGTCCTGCACTGCTCTGTCGTCTTAATGTTGATATTTGGCGCAAGTTAAAATAGACCGTTTCATGCAGCCGCCTGACAGCTCAACCATCCGCAGGATACGAAACCTTCGTGATGGTTACTTTTCTGACGTAGGTTGAATGCTTTTCACACTCATAGTCACTGTTTCCCTCCGAGCTGTGCAATGTTTGAAGACAGTGTCGCACATTGTGCAATGCATCTCTTCTTCGTCTTTCAGCCCGGCTTGCGCATAGCTGCATACGCATGAGATTTTATTTGCCATTGTCTGAAGATGTTTCTCGCGTTATGGTATTCTGTTATTGACCCTTCTATTATTTCTTTATCGGTCTTCCGTGCTCATTAGTCGGTGCGTTCTTCTGAGGGCTGAGTTTGCTAGAATATTTATTACTTATTATTTATAGTTTTATTCGCGTGCCCCAGTATAACGACCTTACGGTTGGTTCTGGACACCGCGACTGACTGACTGACTGACTGACGGACTGGACTGACTGACTGACTGACTGACTGACTGACTGACTGACTGACTGACTGACTGGACTGGACTGGACTGGACTGACTGACTGACTGGACTGACTGACTGACTGACTGGACTGACTGACTGACTGACTGACTGACTGACTGACTGACTGACTGACTGACTGACTGACTGAGTGACTGACTGATTGATAGATGGCTGTGAATGTGCGAACTAGCCCAACAAAAAGCATTAGCTGGCTGTTATGCTCGTCAGCCCATAAAGACGCCAATGCTAGTATGGAATCGCAGTTCAAGCGAGCAACGCAAAACGCTCGAATGAAAAATCACCCTCGAGCAGGCGTTTCTCCACCTCTGGGTGCTAGGTTTGATTACAAACAATTCAGCTTCGGTATTCACGAAAATACCACATGTATGAATTATTCACTCATAAAAAGCCCAACCAGTGTTGTCAAGCAATGCTTGGAAAATACCCATCGTGATAGTCAAAATTGCAATTATTATCCTGCACATTGCTTTATTACATTAGGTGTTACCCTAGGCTTCAAGTAGCACAGTGGAATTATGAAAATATACAGACTACACTTCACAGTGGGAGCTCATAAACACGCAGTGGGAGTGATGTCGGTAGCGCATATTAAAAGCGCGCTTAAGTACCTCACCGTGCATCACCTCGCAGAAGTAGAATGAAGAGAGAAGTGTATAAAGAGTGAAGACTTTATTGAGACAGCGAGAGATGGTGTGCCATGGTAGTCCGATGTGGGTTAAAGTCCGATATGCTAGTCTAAAGCGCCCTTAAGAAGAAATTCGACAGACCTGCGCAGGGCACACCACAGAGTTACAGTGCGAGTTGAAATTTGCTGCCTACTCTCTAGTTCTTTTCTTTCAGTCTTCCCCTTCTGTTGCTTCTTCTCTTCCTCCTCTTCTACCCTTTCCACTGTCTGCATCTTTTCCTACTTCTTATTCTTTATCTCCTTTTTCATCTCCTTCTCCCTTTTCGTCTTTTATTCCTTCCCCCTTCTTTTTTTCCACACCGTCATCGACAAAAACCACATGAGACGGCTGATAAACGTACGATGTCCTTAAACACCACTCCTACCACGACAGCCGCAGCTGAAAACGCAGGATGCTCCCGTGGCGACAGTCTGGGGAACCTGGTACCGCTCTTACTGAGTTCGGTTCAATATCGCGTGGTCATTTTTTTCGCAAATTTATGAGTGATAGCACCGGCGGCGGAGGGGCCTAGAAACGCCATCGCTACCAACACCGGCAGTTCTAATGGGCCCATAATAGCCTACGATTTAAAGCGACATGCAGCAAATCAAATAAATCCAAGTGCCGTGCCGTCGCAAACGACAGCTCCTATTATGATGGCTTCTAAACCACATGCATGGAAAAATTTTGACTGTAAGGTGGGTTAGGTGGTTTGGATTCGGAATGTAAAAGAGAGCGCGGGAAAGCCGTGCACAAACTGACGACTAAGGCCCGTATTCATAAACCTACCTTATCCTTATGGCTTGTTTTCGCTATCACCCCTGTGACATTAAGGCGTGTTATGATAATCGGCGTCAAATACTATCACAATACTTGTTTTTAGATACCGGAATAATTTGTTCATAAAGCATGATCAGAGCACAGGGAATATAAGGAAAACAAGCCATAAGGGTAAGGTAGGTTTATGAACATGGGCCTAAGATCATAGGTACAGTTTAGAGGTCAGCCCGCCGTGATAATTTTTTAATGCAAAATTTGCTTGCGCTGCAGTGTAAACGCGCACACATACATTTAGAACAAATGCCTGCAATTTCTTGGCCTAACGTGATATTTTATTGGGATCTTTAGTTTAGGTTTCGATGTCTATAATGAGTCGTGGTGAATATTTAGTACATCCTCTTGCCCTGAGGTTTGAGACCCTGCACTTCCACGCTTATGTTATACGACTTCTGATTTTTCGACTATGTCCTATGCTGGTGGGATGCGAATTAAAGCAATTACAATTATATTCGAAGAAAGATTCGTGTTTCGGGTCATTTTACAAGTTTCGAGAATAGCACACTCGGAGATCTTGCACCAATAAGCTAATTTTTAAAATCTCCCTTATCAAGTGTTTCCTTTTCGCTGATTGATGACAAGCGGGAAGCGGAAATTACCCTAAGCTAGCAAGCAAACCGCATTGCCGACCTACTACCCTGTACTCCTCGCAAATTTCGAAAATGCCCTACAAGTAGGGCCACCTTGCGGTTAGCAACGCTATGCCCAGCCAATCCTGCTGGTGGGTATACTTTTACCGAAAGGAAACAGCTATGGCAAGCAGCACTCACGATCGCAGCCCTATGTGAATTCGGCTACTGGTGTATGTGAACAGCAGCGATTAAATACGTATGTCATGAAAAAATGTTGCGCACGTGCGCGATAACAATCACAGGAATGTGACATGCTATTGAGATCCGGCGTCACTCTGTGGACCGTGCAGTACTGCAAACGCTTCGCCGAGAAACACTCATTGAGGCAGCTCCTCACACTCCTAGCTTAATTTCTGTACAATATTTATATGATGTTTTCCTTACCAGAACACACGATGCGATTATGAAGCACACCGTGCGGTAAGGCTCCAGAAATTTGACCACCTAGGTTGGGCTCATAACGTGCACTGATCAGGCATAGCTCACGAACCTCCATTCTCGCCACCACCGAAAATGTGACCGCGGCAGCCGGGGTCGAACACATGTCTTTCGGACAAGCAGCCCAGCACGGTGGCCACTGCACCACCGCGGCGGACGATTTATTTTACGGCAAGAAATGAAAAATAAACGCTGCGTGCCTGTTACTACTCTTGCTAAACTAAGTACGGTGCCTACACGCAGTGCTGAAGGGCGGTACGCACAAGGCAGGAAGATCTATGTATAACAACAGGGAAATGTCTCACCGTCTATATATTTTTTTGCGGTGTTCTTTTGTAACAGTGCGGCTATGGTTTCACTGTACGAACTATACATTTTTAACGGCATCTGGCATTGGACCTAAAGTAAGCGGATATAAAGATAGTTTTTCTGCCACTTAGTATTTGTGGGTGTTGCAAAGACAAGGTGACTGATTACTCACCGGTCTGGGCTGGATGGCCATTGTAATCAACATGAGGAAAACCGGCTTGACTGCATGCCTCCATGAGAAGTTTGACCAGAAGTGAAGTAGCGTTGGAGTAGTCCACCGGCACCTCGCCACTGCTTCCGTGATACTCTGCCGGGGTAGACATGAAAATAAGGATTGGCAGAACTGGAGCTGCTCAGGCGTAATGTTGCTGGCAATTCCCTCTCGTTTCAAATAGTCGAGAGTGCAATGTTGCAGGAAGTGTCATTTCGAGTCAGTGGCGGTGCGGTCGGACTGTGTCACTCAAGCGCACATAAAATATGCCATGTCGGGGTGCGCCTTGTGTGCCCTCGTTGATGTGACACAGTCTTGAGTGCCAGTGCAGCGTTCTCTTTTACAGACATCAGTGCGCCCACAGCCGCGTACTCAATTAAGGTGGAAATACTAGACACCCGTTCCCTGCGACATATTACCGCACGCTGAAGAAAGGTTGTCCAAATTTCCGGAGTCCTCACAACGGCGTGCCTAGCAATCATATCGTGGTTTTGTCGCGCCAAACCCCTGCAGTTATATTTGCTTTGATAAGGGTAAAGGCCGCGTAATGAGAGCCTAGTCATACTCGGCATGTTTCTCAATTACTCGACTGACAATCCTTCTGTGAATTAAGAGGAACAAGTGGGCCTGTGTACAAAAAGTAATGCGGAGAACAGAGAGAACAGAGAACAAGAGCAGCAGAACGCAGCAGAGGAAGAAAAAACGTTGGGTGCGGCAATGAATTTGACAGATTACCAACCGTATACTGGAGTCAATTCGCTCAAGACAGGTCGAATTGAAGATCGTTTGGAGAGGCCTTCTCCTGCATTGGACTTTAAATATGATGCCGGTGATGATGATGATAATGATGATGCTGATATTGTTGCTGTTGGCAGTGGTGATGATGTCCGGCAAGCTCAGCCATTTCTACGAAGGTATGACCACTCGGCATTATTGGCATTTCGTAATGACAAAGCCACGAGAACCGTACGGAGTCGGTGCATCAGTCAGTATTCACCCGCGGATGCGCACAATCCTGTCACGTGACTGCTGTAAACTGCTGACTACATTTTGCCAGAGCTATCGTTGGCGCTGGGGGTGATATACTGACTGCCGAAAAATATACGTCCAGTAGAAGTGGGGTGAATTTGGCTGGTTGTGCACTTAAAACGGGACGGTACAAGCACAACCGACAACGCGCTGAGTGAACAACCGCTGGTTTATTGCGTGGAATGCAATATATGGGAAAAACGTTTCAAGGCCACAGAAATCAACAGAATTCACGAAACGAAGCTGGATGCGCCAAAGCGATCATGACATCGCATGCTGCAGGGGCCAATCAAGCTTGCACGTTATTTTGACACGTAACTAATACGGTGGCGCAAAGAAATAGAAGGGACAATGACGCAGTAATTCGGGTGTGCACGAATATACAATGGCTAAGCTCAGGCGCTCTGTATTTTTTTTTTTGCACCAAGATGCTTCGCGGATTGGCTGACAACCACGCTATTAAGAATGTTGCGCTGCAGGCTAGGAATGCAACTTAAGAAGAACAGCAGTTGGCAACAAGGCCCAATGGACCGCGTGTGTCGGTATTGCTCCGCAGGCCAATCACAGAAGCAAATGAAATCGTCATCGTGCGATTTTTTCAAAATGTCAGCGTGTTTATACCTTCGGTACATGCGGAGCGTCTGTTCTTGTTGAGCACTTTCATCGGTATAAGCCATGATGTGCGCAAGAAGCATGGTTGGGGAGTCTCAACGCTTTCATCTGTAAAAGGCCGCGGTACAATACATTTCGTTTCCAGGACTGTTCTACGCGTCAAACTTCACTAAACTGAGTTGAAAAACTCGCATGGCGGCGCTTGTGGCGCGCTGGATGTAAAGCACTTCTGTTTTTAAAAGCAGCGCCATTCATTGTCCCGTTATCTACCGTGCTCTCCCCGGCGCTTGCACCCGCCACCTGCTGCGGGCCCATCCTCCTCCGTTCCCCAATTGGCCGATCCGTGTCACGTGGAAGAAGACGAGCACCTCCTCGGTATTATTTTCTCAATTTTTTTTTGCTTTCCACCGCACTCCGGTCGCCATTTTCGGACCTGCACGACGACGGTGCTGTGCTCGCGAACGGATTGATTGAGTACGTGTGTCATTGGGTTACAATGTTAGGAGAAACGTGTTAAGGAGGACAACTGTATTCTATGGCCATGCTGCTGGGAATTTGCTTGTCGCAAGGGAAAAGGCACGGCCGCTCGATAAAAACACCAATTGCTAATCGAGCGGCCGCGGACAAGTTTACGGGAAAGGCTTTTTAAGTTTTTTCTTGTTTGCATTCCGACAAACGCGACGTACAAAGAAGTGTAAATCGACAGGATCGGACGTACTGACTCCAAGGAGGTTGCAAAAAGCGCAAGGCTTTGCAAAGTGTGTCCCACATTTCATGACCCTAACGTACGTTTCATGACCCTATGCTGTGCGTGGTTCTTTAGTACGCTTCAGCTGATGCGCTCTCTTTGCTTCATAGGCAGCGCGGTGCCGAAGGTGTGTGCGGCTGGCTTGGCGATGCTGTTTATTTATTTATTTATTTATTTATTTATTTATTTATTTATTTATTTTACTTATTTATGAATACTGCAACCCAATGGGGTTTTAGCAGAGTGGGGATACATGTGATGAGTTTTACATGTTGGCATACATAAAAAGGAAGAAATACAGGCAAAGAAGGTGTGCACTTCGGCAACTTGACACAGTGGTAAACAGAAGAAAGCAGAGTATGTAAAAAGAAACGAAACATCATAACACCGAAATTTCACAAAAACATCACTCGAGGTATGTGGCAAAAAGGTTTAAGGATGCTTGGGACAAGCATCATTAAACCTTCTGTTTTGCCGCTGTTCGTGGTTCTAACGCGCTGAAGTTGACTTTTCTTATAATGGGCTCACTTTGTTTTATGGGTCTGTTTTGCGCCGACAGTGCTCGAATCTTCCGCTGACCTGTGACTTCAAAGCAACTTTATTAAGACCATGTGTTCAGGTCGACCATTTAACGTCAATGTACTGCAGCATGTGTTGATTTAGTGTGTTGTGTTTAACCTTGTCAACGTCTTGAAGCGATCTCGCTGTTAGGGAGGTCGTAGTAGATGTTTGTGGGTAACAGAGGTCATCCGGGGAGCATTTCATGTGCACTCTGAACTTTCCAACACTCGTGCACCATCCAAACAGCGCTAAGGTGCTACCTATTTAAGAAACATTGTTCAGCGAAGACAGCTCGAATATTCCACACTCCAGCCGAGAGAAGGTATTCTGCGTGTGCGTAATTGAATCTACGAATCAGCACGTCCACATAAATTCACGCACTGGAAACCTGGAACATTCGTAATCCCGCGCTAAGTCGCGCTCGTTTATACCGCGTGCATGCGCCGTGCCTTACCAGCACAAGCCCTGTACGAGCGGATCTTTTACTTCTTAAATAATTGTACTTTTTCATTCTTTTTAGCGCGATTTAAGCAAAACACCTTAAACGCCATTTACTGACTGACTAAGCAAATTCCGAACCCAAGAACCGCTCCGCAGGGTTTCAACGACCTTTTCCGCGTATTTACACCGATAGCACGTCAGCCGTCGTCTGCTCTGGCAGGTCCCACATAGGCGGTGACACCATCGAGACCGCGCCGGGCTAGAGAGGGAGGCGGAGAAATTAGGAGGAGGAGAGAAGTGGTTGGCGCTACTTTCCTCGGAGAAGCTTTAGCTGGATGTTTGCATTGCAAGCGTTCAATAAAGAATTATAATTTCCATGTTCCACTCTAACAAACGAATGAAGATATAAAGAGATCATGAATAAGTGCGTAAAGCACTTATTCATTATTGTTGCCAACTTCGCTTTATTTTGCTAACATGGAAAGTTCAAAGAAGCAACTATTTGAAGCTTTGCGGAGATACAGTGGCTGATGGTTATAAGGGCGTGCGAGAGGCTTCACTGCAGACTTGAGTTGTATCGTACTATAGATGACTATGCATATGAATGACCGTTCCGCCCATTTACAGTATGAAGGGCCGCATGGGCTGCATATATCCTTGTTTACTTTCAAAGCTATGAATCCCTTCGGAGAGTTTCGCGATTTTTTCACCTCGCGGCTCTCCAGCAACCACCCCAGCGCCTTTTGACCGTAGTTTTCTCTCTTCGCCTACTGCTGCCGCTACAGAACATCAGAAAATTCGAAGGCGCTCAGCGGCGGCGCGCGCACCCTTATTGACACCGCAGCTCAGCTCAGCTTTGCGCACGTATCTTTCACTTGCGACGCGTAGCTGCCGCATTTGCACATGTATGTCCTGGGCGCTATGGCTTGTTATGTGGTATGACGATGGAATGCCGACGTGCTAAGCTCGCTGTTCGTAAAGTCTCCGGGTGTAGAAGCAAGCAAAAAAATTGGCAGATCCCCCCGCGCAGTGGGAATCAAGGAAATGCGAAGCACGCATCAGGAACGTAAAATGGATTTGCATTCTTGTCTCGCTATACCGAGTTCTGTACATATGAAGTTAACAAAACGGCCGCAAAAGCACCATGACTGTGGCATGTAAACCATGCCGCTCATATACGTAAGTCATGATTCTAACGTTATGACCTATCATTTACATTCGTCATGCAGTCGTGTTGTGTAACAGCAATTTTGGTATACATGCCATTAACAAAACGAGTGGCATGTAGATCATGCCAATCATGACATGCATGTCACGATTTTCATGTTATGACCTGTCATGTATGATCGTCATGCAGTCATGTTGTGCCAAACCAATTTTCGTATACCCCCCATTAACGAAACAGCAGTATAGCGCCAGGACCATGGCATGTAAATAATTCCGGTCATGACATATAACATGAAATCATGACATGCATGTCATGATTTTCATGTTATGACCTGTCATTTATGATAGCCAAGCAGTCGTGTTCTGCCATAGCAATTTTCGTATATATTCCATTAACGAAACCGCCGCAAGAGCACCGAGACTGTGGCATGTAAACCATGCTGTTCATGACACGCGTGTCATAATTCTAATGTTATGACCTGTCATTTACGTTCGTCATGCTGTCGTGTTGTGCCATAGCAATTTTAGTATACATCCAATTAACGAAACGCGTGGCATGTAAATCATACCGCCCATGACATGCATGTCATGCTTTTCATGTTACGACCTGTCATTTACGTTCGTGATGCGGTCATGTTGTGGCATGCCAGTTTTCGTATGCATCCTACTTACGAAACGGCCAAGAGAGCACCAAGAACGTGGCATGTAAATCATGTCGCTCATGACATGCATGTCATGCTTTTCATGTTATGACCTGTCATTTATATTCGTCATGTAGTCATGTTGTGGCATACCAATTTTCGTAAACATCCCATTAGCGAAACGGCCAGGAGAGCACGAAATCGTAGGCGGCTAGATAGATAGATAGATAGATAGATAGATAGATAGATAGATAGATAGATAGATAGATAGATAGATAGACGCTGAAACTCGCCGAAGTTCGCTAAGAAATGCATCGCATTAATAAATGTCAGCGAGCTTCTGCTCTGTTTTCGTGTGTTACTGAAGGTGGAGGCGTCCGCTGTCTCCATAGCCGGCAGTCCACCAGGCCGACACCGCCAACTATGCGCTCTTCTTGAGCAAATGTATAGTGACACTTAGTTAAGGGAAGTGTGTCTTAAGAGAAAGTAGTTTTTCTTTCTGTTCTTTGCTCTTCTGATTCCTGTGGTGCCATTGAAAAGGTGCGCTAGTCAGCTGTGCTCTACTATGTAGGAGCCCGGCGTGCTTTATACTGCGATTTCGCGTCACAACCACGTTGTCGGCGTGTACTCACAAAGGAATCTGCATTTCTCGTCATTAACGCATGCATGCTCATTCAACACACTGCCTCTCACAGGTACTCACACCCGCTTCCGAAGTGCTTATGACTGTGAGTGCGCAAACCAAGGAGTTCAAGAATGTAGGTAACATAGGCCACACGAAAGTGTTGAGAACGCCATATAGTGTCACCAGATGAACGGCATATCGCGTCATGGCAATCGCGAGTGAGTGAAGCAGCTTTATTTATGGTACGGCAGGTTGTGGCACGGGCCTATAGCCGCTTAAGAGGGTGCAGAACGTGTTGCTGGACGAGAAATTATAATTCCTTCTGTTTTGCCGCCGATATTCTTCTCCGCCGAATGTACCTAAATTCAATATTTCATAAACAGCGTTTACCTTTAACAACACCAAATCTTTTATCTTTTGGTGCCTCTCAGGATGGCACAAGCCGTAATGCTGTTTTATCAGTGTTGCATACATTTATCGAAGCCTCCGGAAGACTATGCTGCTAGTGCTGTCGACCACAGGGTTTCGTTCCCTATGTTTCTTTTAGTAAGTTATAATTATTATTTTTGGCTTGGAACTTCTTCCTTTCTTTTTATTTTTCTTATATTTTGGCCTTGGCCTTTTAATTTTCCCGTTCTCTATATCATTACCTGTAGTGTGGCCAATCCCCCTCGTGGGTATATGTGCCAACTATAGAGGCCACTACAACAGCAACAATTATAAGAACACATTTTTAGCGCAACATGACCTGTTGTTTCTTCTTCCTTTGAAAGTTTGTTTTTTCCACGTTGCGCTTAATAGAGAGAGAGAGAGAGAGATAATGGACGGAAGGCAGGGAGGTCAACCGGAAAGGTAAATATCCAGTTTGCTACCCTGCACTGGGGAAGGGGTGAAGGGAGACAGAAAGGGATGGAAAAAAATAAAGAAAGAAGGAGAGAGGTCAAATACACACACAAGCACGGCATGTGTCACAGACGGTTCACGAGTCCCGTTGCACGCAAAAACTTGAGCACAGCCTTCGTGGCTTTCTGCTGCGAGACGCTGTCTGTCCGGCATTCCAATATGGTTTGCTCGGACAGCGGTCGATCATCAAGGCGTGACAATTCTGTGGCGAGAGTCTGTCGCTGGGAGCAGTACCCAGGGCAATCGCAGAGGACGTGCTCAATCGTTTCCTCGCTGCCGCAGTGAATACACGCAGCACTGTCTTCCAGTCCAATGCGACAGCCGAAACTTCGTGTGAATGACGTGCCTAGCCACAGGCGGCAAAGCACGGTAGTTTCACAGTGGGTGAGCCCGCGCGGAACTCGCAGTTGTAGTGATGGGTCGAGGTGGTGTAGACGGGTATGTAGAAGACCAGGAGTGTTCCACTGCGCTATAGTCATATCACGCGCAAGCGAGCGAAGTTTTCTTACTGCATCCGTTCTTGACAGTGGGATGGCTTGCAGCACTCCAATTTCGTGGGCACGTTTCGCAGCATTATCTGCGTGCTCGTTGCCGATTATTCCAGAGTGGCCTGGTAGCCACTGAAACGTGATGTCATGGCCTTTGTCGGTTAATTGGTGATAGAGCTGTCGTGTTTGAAGCACTAATTGGTCTTGCGGCCCGCTACGTAAGGCCGATAAAAGGCACTGAAGGGCTGACTTAGAATCTGTAAAGATTGCCCATTTCTGTGGGGGCTCCCCATCGATCACGCCAAGTGCGGTGTGTAGTGCCTCAAGCTCCACGGCAGTCGATGCTGTGCCATGAGACGTCTTGAACATTACATCTACTGCTTTGGCAGGGAAGGTCACTGCTCCTGCAGATCTGCCTGCTGCTGTTGAGCCATCAGTGTAAAGCTGAAGATGATTCCTGTAGTCCTCATGCAGCATTAGTAGAGACAGCTGTTTTAAAGCCGGTGGTGACAGCTCCGCTTTCGTCCGAATCCCTGGCACTGTCAGCCGGACCTTTGGACGGGCCAAACACCAAGGAGGCGTCGGAAGTCTCTCAGCAGGAGTATAATTCTTTGGGAGGCACTCGCGGAATGCCGATAGCCTCTTACAAAAAGAGGCACCGGGCCGGTCTTCTGGAAGCGAGGCGAGGTGGTGAGCAGGAGCACGAGCTAGGTGTCGAATGTGTGTCCTAAGCACCTCCAAAGTGATGTGAGTGGTGGCAGGTAGGTCTTTGGCAATCGCTATAGTATCCGCTGTTGAGGTGCAGCGTGGCAATCCGAGGCAGATCTTGAGTGCCTGGCCCTGAACGCTCTCGAGTATGCGTAGGTTACTTTTACAGGTGTTAGTCAGCACCGGTAAGCTGTATCTCAAGTACCCGAGAAAGAGCGTCCGGTATAGGTGCAACATGGCGTTCACTGACGTACCCCACGTTTTCCCCCCGAGGAAGTGGAAAACTTGTGAGGTGGCCGTTAGGCGCTTCTTGAGACCGGCCACATGGGGACTCCAGCACAGGTCCCGATCGATGGTTACTCCCAGGAACCTGTGCGTCCTAGCGTAACAAATATTTTGCCCCTTGATAGAGATGGCATAGGCTGTCATTGGCTTTCGCGTGAAAGCGACCAGCGCCGATTTTTCAGGCGAAATTTCAAGGCCTTGTTCATTAAGGTATGCCGATATCGAAGTCGCGGCTTTTTGGAGCCTCGCGCGTATCTGAGGACGTGTTACGCCTGACGTCCAAACACAGATGTCGTCTGCATAAATCGATATCTGTACACAACCTGGTATGCGTTCCACGAGACCAATCAGAACCAAATTGAATAACGTGGGGCTCAAGACGCCCCTTTGAGGAACTCCACGGTGTGTGCAGTGCTGAGAGGTTGGCCCATCGTCGGTTTGCACAAAGAAAGATCTCATCTGTAGGTAGGCACGAATCCAGCGGTACGCTCGGCCACCAAGACCGACGGACTCAAGGGCGTCGAGTATGGCCTCGTGAGAAACGTTGTCGTAAGCTCCTTTTATATCCAAAAATAGTGCCGCGGTTAATCGCCTGCTCAATTTCTGGTGTTGGACGTACGTTACGAGGTCAACAACGTTGTCGATAGAGCAACGAACGCGTCGAAAACCGGCCATGGCATTTGGATAAACCACGTAGCGCTCTAGGAACCACTCCAGTCTGGGGAGGATCATGCGCTCCATCAGCTTCCCTACACAGATAGCTAGCGCTATTGGGCGGTATGACGAGAGCTCTAGAGGCGATTTCCCAGGTTTTAGGAGCGGAACCAATTGGCTCGTTTTCCATTCTTGGGGGACATGTCCGTCTCGCCATGAGTTATTGAACATTTCCAACAAAGCTTTCTGCGCCTGCTCACCTAGGTTGCATAAGATCCTGTAGGAGATTCCATCTGGGCCAGGTGATGACGAACGATTGCACAACACAAGGGCCGCGTCCAGCTCCTCAATGGTAAAGGGCAGGTCCATGCGTGAGTCCAGTGACTGTGGAGTGTTCTGTGTAGCAAGGACTCCTGTGCAAGCTGCATTGCCGACAATCTTCTTGCAAAAATCTTCAGCTACTTCGATATCCCGCCGACCTTGGTAAAGCGCTAAAGCTTTGAAAAAAAAAACCGCTGCTCAGGAAGCGTACGCGGACCTCGCACTGTTCTCCAGATTTGCGATAAAAGTTTCCGGGGGTCCAGAGACTCACAGAACCTTACCCACCGTTGAGACTCAAGTTTATCTATGCGACGCTGTATCTTCTTTTGCATGCGCCTGGCTGTCCTTAGATCGTGTACGGAATTTGTCCGTCTATATCTTCGCTCGGCGCGTCGACGAATCGTACGGAGTCGTTCCAACTCTACGTCCGTTTCCGAGTGCTTCGGGGAGCATGTCAGTGTGCGCATCGCCGTCTGTACCGCTTCCTTTATAGCTTGCTCTAGACCTGACGGGAGGCCGCTGCGACAAGCGTCTTCGACGTTCGTCTTGAACGCAGTCCAATCAATCCTCCGGATTGTGTTAGATGGATGACATCCAGCCAGGCCTTTGATGTTGACGTAACTGGGGATATGGTCACTCCCGTGGGTCTCGATGTCTAAAAACCAATTAACGCGCGAGGCAAAGCGACGTGACACGAATGTCAAGTCCAAACAGCTGCTGTACGTTGCGCCTCGTAGAAACGTAGGGCTCCCATCGTTAAGCAAGCACAGGTCATGATTGGACACGAACGAAGCCAGCCGCCTGCCTGTGGCGTTAACTTTGGAGCTTCCCCAAATAGGGTGGTGGGCGTTAAAGTCACCTGTAATGATCCATGGGCCAGGAACCCCTGCCAGAATGTCGTCCAGTCTTTTTCTATCAAATCGGGCCGCGGGTGATATGTACACGCACACTAAAGTAAAAGTGAGGCTCTTCTTTTTTACGGTGATGCAAACGTATTGGTTGTCATCGTGAGGTGGCACAAGCCGAATGATGTAGGTAAGCTCACGACGAATGTACACCAGGACCTTGCTGCTTTCGTTATGTGTTGAGGACATGGTTGATTCGTAACCGGATAGCCTTAATGGATGCGATAGCTTTGGCTCGCAGATAACGACGATTGGAAAACGGTTGGAGAAGACATATTGACGGAAATCAGAGATTCAAGATTTAAGTCCTCTCGCGTTCCACTGGATTATAGACGCATGTCTGACCTCTTCACGGAATGATTGGTGATTTGCAGCCATGGTTCTATCCGAGGGTTGCTAGGATTGGGCTCAGCGCGTCCAATACCTGCAGACCACTTCGAGTGGTTGGGATTCCCAGGCTTCTCAGTAGCTCTGTTATGACAGCCACTAGGGATCGCAGCATCAGCTGAAATAGGCTTAGATGTCGGTGCTGGGCGGGAAGGCTGGGCAGGTTCCTTCGCAGGCTGTATGCGCGGAAGCGCAGGCCAGTCTTCGACCTTATTAGATCCTTGTGTCACGTTTCTGTTCGTGCTTGTAGTCTCCTTCGTGCTCGACGGTGACGTGCTGTTCTCAGGTAGCATGAGATTGGCACTCTGTCTAGATCGCTTTCGTCGACGGTTGCGCCGACGCCGTACCCTTTCAGCAGCTTCTTTGTGGGTTGAGCTGTCTCTCACCATTTGTTTTATAACAGCGAGTTCCCTCTTGATTCGTGGACAGTCTTTGGAGGCAGCATCATGAGGGCCATCACAGTTGCCGCACTTGAGAGTTTCCGCACGGCAAGCGTCGGCCGTGTGCAGCTCAGCGCATCGGGGGCACACTATGCTGTTTGTGCAGACACCCTTCACATGGCCAAGCTTCATGCAGTTATGACACTGAAGCGGTTTGGGCATGAAAGGCCGAACAGGATGTCTGAAATGTCCAACCTTTACATGGGATGGTAGAGAGTCCCCTTTGAAGACCAGCTTCACACAACGGGTGGTTCCTAGACGAAAAACACCAGTGATGACGACTCCCGCCTCCGCTGCTTTTATAAGGATTGGAAGGTCCGAGTTGACGATTGCCAAATCAATGTCGTAAATGACACCCGCCACGCAGGCGCCATCCATTGGAATAATAGATCGGACTTTGATGCCGGCCAAATCCGATATTCGTCGGAGCTTGTCTAAGGCGCTTGCATTCATCATGTCCACAGCAAGGATGTTCTTGCGCGTGTTTAATCGGACGTCTTTGATTTCGTTCGGCGCGATCCCCTCGAGAAATACCGAAAGGACTTGCCTGTTGACTGCTCAGAGGCACACGGTAGGGTCATCAGGCATGAATAAAATGGTGTACGGCCATCGTTCTTCTTTAGTTTTCGAAACTTGGGTGCTCGCTGGTGATGACGCCGCGACGATTCTTCGTTTTGCCTTCCTACCCCGCACCGTTTCGAAGCCATCTTCCGACGACTCGTCGCCCGAGATCGAGTACACCTCGGTGTCCTCGCTGCTGCGGGGGCTGGTGCTGCGTTTTCTTGATGAGCTTGGCAGAATTGACCTTTGGACGGTCGGCGCAACAGAAGGCTCCGCGTCCATATCCATTGCGTGGTGACTGGTGGCTTCACCGGTACTGGACCAGGCGCGCTGATGTACCGCTGCGCCCGACACGGTAGACCTCTGGCTGGGCGGACCTCTGGACGAGTCCGTGTCCGTAGCCACGAGGGAGGGTGTTAGGAGGTCTTGTCTCCCGGCTGCCTCCCGGGCTTGCTGCATCGCACGAAGCAGTTGTACGTCTCAGCTGCTCAGCGCCGTCTTCCGCACCAGTGTGATTCATTCTGAGGAGACTGCATATTTAGCGTATTGGACGGGTCATAGTTCCCTATGCATGCAATTACGTGCCATGAACGCTAAGTGTTACACATGTTAGATATTCTAGCAAGACATGACAGCGCTCACATGTACAAATTAAATTACATGTCATTGCACTTTTGCATCGCAACACTTGCCCTTCATTTCAAGACATGTTATTAATTTTGTAGCAGCCATGCAATTAATGTTATGTCATTTATTCTTCTTCGTCGTGTATGTTCGTGACGTCATGGTATGAAAATCCATAACTCTATGCCAATCGTTTTCGAGTAAATGAGATAAGAAAAATACTATATATATTCCGTCCTTTTTGCACATTTCTATTGTTCACACCTCCGGAGGACTCACCACGCCGCTTGATGACTTGCGACCCCGCGTTTATGGTTATTGTCCTTTGCGGCCGAAGCCATCGCAAATAGTACTTGCCCAGGCACAATCACGAAGCTGGTAATATTTCCCAAACATACGACAGTCAATAAAGACAGAAAGAGGCTCGCACGACGGGACAGTAGCACTTCGCAATGCCAACTAGAATGTGGAAAACATGTCGAGCTACGGAAGCGATACCGAGCACTTTCATGAATAAACTTCAGATAGAACAAATAATTACCTTCAACGGAGCCCTAAAACAAGCGAGTTCCATTAATCAGCTTTCATACCATGAAAATCCCCATGCTGTGCGTACATAGGCTCTACTCGGATGGAAACACGCGTTCGAAATTGAGGACGTTAGTTTTCTTTCCCGTGCTTTATAATTTAAAAGGCCCACTACTCTGTGCACATTCGTGAAAATTGCAATCTGCCTGAGCTGTCACGCCTTAACTTTTTCTTTATCAGCACCAGAGTTCAACTTATTAAATGGCGCGTGAATATGCAGTGAGTCTGATGCACGGGTGGCGTAAATATTGTGTACGGCCTCGGAGCAAGGATTCCATGAGGAGCGGCGATGACGTTTCGGGCGTCATCACCGCGTCGTGACGTCGTCGCTCCGCCTGTTCGCACACTCTCTATATATACGGCTCTGGTCACCCCTACCGATTCTGACCTTGTTTAGTGGATATGCAACCTCGACACGATAGCTCGATAACAGTCCTCAACCAAAAATGTCGCGGTCTTACACGAAGGAAAACAGTGTAAAAAACTAAATGTAAAGGGGAGCAGGTATCACAGCCCTATCACGTTACCTGTGCTCCTTGCCACGTGTCGGATGACGTCTGTTGCGTCCACTCGCGGGCGCGCTTAACATACGCAATAGATGTACACATAACGATATCGCACTATTCTTGTTATCGTAATTAGAGTGCTTCAGAAACGGGCACTGAGGGGCTACTCACCGTCTACTTTCTCCACACGATAGTCCTCGATCTCCCGGAAGTGAGGCAGCACGTGTTCGAATGCCCACCCTTTGGCACCGTACTCGCTGGCCCAGCGATCAAAGTCACGTGGGTGACCACGCGTGTAGTACATGAAGTTCAGGACACTGCTTCCGCCAAGTACCTTGCCTCGCGAGAGGGACAACCGCTGCACACGTGTTAGACATACAATGCAGCAGTGAGAAATAAAATTTGAGAGCAAGAGAACTACGATCCATCTTTCGGAACAGAGCTACATCAATGCTTTGTGAGCACTAAAAGAAAGAAAAAATCCACGCATCTCCAAGAAGTGAATCATTACGAGTGGGAGAAGCACTGAGGATGGTTCGGTGTTACCGTAAATCACCAGTGACACCCACTCACGCATGTAAATGAATGACAACGCATGTGTATATTTACACTCGCGTTGTCATTCATGCTCCTGCTCTTTATCAGGTTCCAGCGCTCCCACGTCATAGATCGTGCCGAGTTCGGATTACTTTTAGTTAACGCGCACGCTGCGAACCTTCATTGTTCAACTACGCGCAAGAGAAATCTTCTCCCGGCACTGCATTGCAGGTCAAGATCCAGTGGCTATATTTATGGGGTGGCCGGTGAACGGTAGTGCAGCTCGAGCAGTCGGTTTTTTCAATCAAGAAACTCGCTAGCTGCGTGCGTCGACGTTGTTTCTCGCTGGCGAGGGCGCGTTCTTGTTCCTTGCGAGCTGACGATTGTGACGATTGTGGTTCGGTTGAGGGTCTGGATTTTGTACCGCAGCGGCCCCTGGCGTATTCTTTTTATCATGTATTGTGCTTTCATATACTTGATTAACATACACATATAGTCGCTTTTTTACACAGATGTTTTCGTTTTTACTTGTGCAGGTGCTCCGTTTCGGCTTTGGTTTTGTGTAGCGTGACGGACGAGGACGGCAACAAGGCTAGGCCCTAAGGAGCTTCGCTCCCCCCCCCCCCCCCCCCAAAAAAAAAAAAAAAAAAACGAACGGCGAGCTAACCGTGAGGTGCATCGGGTGGTTTTCTTACGTAACACGGTACATTTATTTTTGTTAGGAATGTCAGGATTCTCTTTGAATAGACATATTCTCTCGTATGTGAAAAAGACTGGGTGCACATGTAGTTCAGACGCGCGAAAGTCTGCTCGTTCATGTGCCTTGCGGATGAAAAATATTGCTGTAACGCAGGTACTGTTTCAAAAGAAGTGCTTCTTGAGCATGTTGGTAATTCATAGTGAATTTTACAGCGCGAAATTTTGAGAAGAAAAAGAGAGAGAAAGACGGAGAGACAGGACACGAAGTATCAACTTATCAACAGAACAAAAATTAATGAGAGAAGATAATACACCCCCCCCCCCCCCCACACACACACAGAAATAGCGCACGCGACAAATACCTCACGACACTTGGTAAGATTAGCGCGTTAAGACCGTGACACGTGGAATATCGTCCAGTATACGCGTGTACATCCGGCCAAGTAATCGGTTTCCTTATAATGTGGCAAAACCAAAGCCGCGCAACTGATGCGCCGCTGTCGCCTATATTTTATTCATAAAGTGCGCCTCCTCTATTCCCCGATTTGCTTTGTCCCGGTACTTCGCAGTATCATCGTGAATGTTCCCGAGCGCAGCTGAAATCCTTGCAGTGCATACCAGGCCAGACGACAGGGCAGTCGTTATCAAGTGGGTTCACTGAGAGAGCACATTTTTTCGTGGCGGGTATCAGCTGTTAGGTGACGTATTAGTAATTTACGACCAACATCATTCAAACTTCCTCACAGGACGGTTCTGCCTGTCGCCATAGCGGGGCTGCCTTTCGTGCACCCTCTTCCTGCGAATTCATTTTAGAAATTGGCTATACAGCTCGAGTGCTCGTTATGAGTACGTCAGTTATGGCATAGTCATACTCATAAATTAGGTTATGAGTATGTCGAATTAACTAGGATGTCATATGCTTAGGAAACTTGAGGCGTATTAGTGAAACGACGGCCTTCTTCCTCGAACGAATAAAGGTTGAGAAATTTCGACACAAGACACAAGTGAATTTTTTTTATTATTACGCATTTTCCCAGGTCATTAACAAGAAACAATGTAAGATAGAGGCCGATTTCGCTTGCGTTATAACTCCCAATAAAACTACGATAAGGAAGAGTAACGAACCGCCTATTACGACTTCCCGAATGCTATTCATCACGCGTGCACAGAAGACGTTAAGACTAGAACAGCAGAAAGCTAAGCGAGTTGGTTGAGTGTTCATTATGCAAATGAAAGCGGTGTACAGACGGACACAAGAGTGATCGTGTTTGCTCGCCTTTCCTTTGCAGATTTAGGCTGGGAATAAGTAGGTATAAGAGAAAATGGGTAATGCCTCAGTAACCTACAATTCGCTGATGACATTCTTTTAATCAAAGGAGGAACTGCAAGGCATGGTCACATATATCGATAGGCAGAGCAGTATTCCGGGTTTAAAAATTGATATGCCGAAAATTAATGTTCGGAGGCCTATTAAGAGCACAGCGACGTGTGATAAGTAGGACGGGCTGTTGGTCTAGTTGCTCTTGCATCTTGAAATGTTGAACTTAGCGCGATTGACACAGACAGACAGAAAAGAAGAGACGAAGAAGACAGGACGGCTAGCAGCCGTTCATTGAGAAGTTCGCCCACCTACGCCGTCTTAACGCATACGAACAAAACAACTTATCGAAATGCCGAGAAACCCACGAGACTAACACGCACAAAACAGGCAACGGTCTGCATGAAACGAAAATCTGACAAGTGCAAACCTCTAGATGCCGCTCTAATGCAGATTACCTCGGTCTGCTTCATGTTGAAAGCTTACAACTGTAGCCGGGCTGTGCAGCTCTTGCTTTTCCCCAGGATTCTTGTCTTCTTGAGTCTTGACTCGCAGTTGCATTCAGTTACATGAGCAAATAAGTGTGCGTGTTTGTCTTCCCTGTTATTTAGCTTTAGAGCATGCTCCTTAAGACAATCATTGAGGCATCTTTCAGTTTGACCGATGTAGATCTTCCCCCAGGAAAAAGCAATCGAATAAAGGACTCCGATTGAGCACTTTTTGAAGGAAGACTCGTGCTGTATAGTGCGCCCTGTGGTCCTCTATCACAGATTGGATGACGAAAATCTTTGCAGCTTATTAGGGGCTGAAAAAAAAGAACAGAGGGACATTGTGTCTGCCTGCAACCTTGTTGAGGTTATGCTAAAAGGTATGTATACACTGCGTTACGTCCCCTTCAAGCGTTCAGTATGAATACAATCCCTTCGTGCTGCGGACTTCACTCTTTGCAGGAAGGATGGGGCCACCGCCAATACAACCTTTTGAAGTGAAACCCGTTACCAGAAGGCGGTCTACTTGATATACAAAACTCTCCTGCATGCGAAAGGGGCATGATTTTCGGAGCGCAGAATCCATACACTGTATCGCCATGCCTCTTTTGATAGTCACAGAGTGAGCGGAGTCGTAAGGCAACGGTCCTCCTTTGGCGCGCGCAAAATACCCCCAACATACATTGTCAGCATTGAATGCTAACCTTAAGTCTAAAAATTACAAAGCGTTCGCTTTCGGTGCAAAATTTTTGTGTCAGTGCTCCTTTAAGGGACAAAAATAGAGTGGAGTGGATCAGAGAACGAAAACGCATTAATCATGTATTATAGTGAAAATGCGGAAGAAGGAATTGGTATTGAGGGGGGGGGGTCTGTTATGACAAAGAGGTGTAGCTGATCGTCATTAGTGGTAACATAATGGATTACCTGGCAAAAACCTTGGAGGATCACTAAAAGGCTTCAATTTAAATTGTGGACGGTTCAGCGAGCACTGGAACGGAACATCACAGGTTTAACGTTTAGGTAAAAGAAGTGAGCGGAGTGGCTCAGAGTATAAACGCGTGTTAAGGACATAGTAGGGGAAATTAAGAAGACATGGGCGTGGGTAGGGCATGTAATACGCAGGCAAGATAACTGTTGGTCGTTGAGGGCAACAGAGTGGATCCATAGAGAAGGCAAGCGTGGCATGAGGCGGCACAGAATGTTAGGTGGTCAGATGAGATCAAGCAGTTTTTGGTGATAGCGTGGTTGCAGTAAGCACAGTTGGACAACTGGAGATCGATGCAAAAGGCCATTGCCCTGCAGTAGGCGTAGACACGCTGCTGCCGCTGCTGCTGCTGCTGGTGGTGGTAGTGATGCAGCTGATGATGATGATAATGCCTCTTCCGTAAGCACTGTTATAGCTCCTCCCCCCCCCCCCCCCCCCTTACGCTACACATTGCTTTCCCCCCACACCGCAATTCATGCCGTCTAACCAACTCCCTCAGTCTTCAAAGAATTCACGGCTCTACCCAATCGCTTACTATGTCTTTCCTGCCAGTATCCATTGTAGAATGAAATAGTTTACCTGACCTTTAATAACTTAACGTGACCCCACCATGTTTCGAAACGTATCAACAAACCTTTTCATTGCGTATGCGTAACGTATTCTTCGTTGTTTTTTTTCTTACCATGAGTGCCTTATCCTTCGCGTGCGTTTTCACCGACGCTGAGTTCACTGTTGCTCCTGTTTATTTTGACCGTCTCAGCATTTCACCTCGCTCCTTTCTGGATGGTAATTTTTTGTATTCATGTCTCTAAATAGGTTCCTATTACTTATTTATGCTGCTCCCTAATCTAATGGCCCGATAGGGGCCCTTTAATGTTTAATAAATGGTAATGATGATCATGATAACGATGATGAATGGGTTACAATGCAAAGCAAGGGTGGCCAAGGGCGTCAGAAGCGCGGGAAATGAAATTTGCGAGGCAACGTTGTCGCCACTATAACACAAGGCCGGATTAGCTGGCGAATTGTGGGAGATACCTTTGCCCTGCAGTGGGTGCAGACATGATGATGATCATGATGGTGATGATGCACCTTTCTAATGAAAGCGCCAAGTTCGCTAAACCATCCGTTTTATGAATTTATCAATTAAATCATTTCTTAAATCGCTTGGTTACCAAAGGAAACAGGGGGTGTGGTTATGAAAAAAAAGGTGTATAAAGTAGTGTCCTTGAAAAGGAAAAGACAGCTTGATGAAGCAGCATCCGGCAAGCACGTGCCAGGGTTCAAAATAGCCGATCTGAAGGAAGGAAGGGGAAAACAGAAAGGCAGGGAGGTTAACCAGAAGCGAGTCCGGTTGGCTACCCTACACTGGGGGAATGGGAAGGGGGATAGAAAGATGGGAGAGAGAGAAGGAAGGGGAATAATGAAAAAGACGTTGTAGGACAAGTCCAACTGTCAAAGGCGTTCGCGCAGACCAGTCATCTTCAAATACCGCAAAAGTGCTTTTAGTGCCTTGTGGGCCGACGAGCGATGAGGGCGGTGTTCCAGTATCATCTGTAAGGAAAGTGGCCGATCGTCAAGGTGGCGTAGCGTCTCAGCAAGGGTTTTCCTTTCCTCGACGAATCGCGGACAGTGGCACAGCAGATGGTTAAAAAGCGGCATATGCCACTAAACTAATGCAGAACGTTTTGGTGGGAGAGTTGGTTGAAGTCATAAGAACACTTGTTTTAGCGCGCCATGGAAAAAACAAAGATTGTGAGAAAGAAGGAACAGGTTGAGCGCTAAACTTCAACTGACTTTATTGTAAGATAAGAGGAGAGAATTCTAGCATATTCGCATGCGTACATGTGTGTTCTCAATGCCAATTTACAGTAAAAATTTTAGCAGGTGCATGTCGTTTTCAAATAGAAAAACAGGCGCGTCAGTGATACACCTCGTGCATCGATTTTTTATATGATACACCTCCAAAAGTTCGCTTGCCAACGTGTCACAGCTCCTGCCAATTATCTTGGTCTCACGTAATCGTGAGGGCTATCAAGCGCAGGTCATGCAGTGAGCAGGTAAATGCGTAACACCTTTTTTTAATACCTATAATTCCTGCTCCTGTGCTCGGGCATTGACACATCTGTCCCTTTGGTCCACGTAGGTTTTTCAACACGACAGCGGCATTTCGTACACGACGCCCTTCGCGCAATTCACGTACGGCATGGTGTGCTTCTTCCCGCATTCCCACTTTTTGTCAACGCGACCAATGCGCTAACACAGTCCAGCCAACTTGCGTGGCGCCGAAAAAACAACGGGAACACCGAACGTATTTGCAACTTTCTTCATGTTATGAGAAAGCTCGTGGATTTAGGATACCACTGCTGGGTTGAATCCTTTTTGGACGGGTCACAGGCACAGTCTCAAAGCATTCTCCATAAGGTGAAGGGTACAAAGAAATGCCTAGCCCCATCCAAAGGGGATTCAAGCCCGATTCCAGATGCGTCCAGAGGAGTTACAACTGAAAGCGACGAGCTATATGCTGAAATTTCAGGCGGCTGTGGTCTTGTTAAGGAGCAAATCTCGTATACGTTCCGCGCACAACTTCCTTTAACAGCACACATCTTTTGTACGAATATGCGAATGAAGATGTTTGTTTTAGTTGTCACTTGAGAAACAGAATTAGTTGCGCTATTTGTGAGAACAGCTGCAATATAGCCAAGCTTGTTTCATCTTGTCTCGAATTACCACGATGTGACGTACAGGGACAAATTGCACACTATCGTGCACTGTACTGTTTTGCGTTGACGTACACATAGCAGCACAAGTATTTATTTATTTATTTATTTATTTATTTATTTATTTATTTATTTATTTATTATTTATCTATACCATAGCCACAACGCCACATGGCATTACAGTGGGGGAAAAAGCAAAGAAAAATTCAAAGCATGCAGTTGGTAGCAATCGCTAGCAGCATCAACTAAACATAAAGAAATACATATACAAGAAGATCAATAGTGTACACTAAAGTGCACCATAGTAAATGATTGTGCCAACAAAAAATAAAGAAACACGATTACCAGTACACAAGCATACATATAATTAATTTAACACCGAATTGTATTATAGTGATAAAAGCATAATTATATGAACAAGAATGCACATTGCAGGGAATTACAAGTACTAGCACACAGCAGTCATCACTAGCATACATGTAACGTCATTTGTCCGGTAAAAATACGAGCTCTTTATATTCTACACTAAAATCCAGGTGACAGAATAACGGTGTCTCGCCCACAGCCTATGTCGCCCAGCTTTTTATGATGCAAAGAACCGTGGCTTAGTGTGAATGAGAGGCACGTCCTGCGCATTTCGCAAAGCGCGCGTATAAGCATTTGCGTAAGCGTACATGAGCCTTCGTTACAGGCGAGATTTACCATTACACTGGGACATAAGCATTCATTGGTAAATGTATGCCCTTATAGTGTATATTTGCTTACTCACATGACACTGTCTCAGGATCGTTGCTGAAGGCGGCCATGTTATCTTTGTTGTAAGACATGCATTCACAAAAGAAACTATAGCGCAGCTTGCACTAGTGGGACAAGGGTAATGAAGCAGCTAAGATGATGGGATTTCTCTGGTCTGGGTCTTCATCATCATCATCTTCTTCTTCATCCTCTTATTCTTCATGACGTCACGGTTGCTAGGCGCGGCAATGCTAGGTGTTGCAGCGTCTGTGGCGTCTCTGGTTGCCATAGCTACGACGCCGTTGGCTTTTCGTGATACGGACGAACAAATTACGGCTGGCTTAAACAGCTTCGCTCTTAAAAGGAATCGAACTATATCTATGGAGTAGGTGAGTACAAAGAAAAAGGCTACCTGTCCTCGGTAGGAGAAAGCGGCGTTCTTCTGAGGAACGGTCCAGTAATCCCAGTCACTGTGACCTCTGATGTTGAAGGGCGCGAGCGCTGGAACCTGGTTCGCGCCTGTCTCCAGCCCTCCGGCTTCGAGGAGCAGCACTGTGACTTTGGGATCCGCCGAGAGCCGGTTGGCGATGACGCAGCCCGCAGAGCCACCGCCCACTGTGCACACGAAAGAAATAACGACGAAGTCATTCCGTCGTGAGTGCAGGCGACACCGAAACTACCCTCAAGTGAGCGTCGGTGCCGAAAGTGAATGCGACGTATAGACGTGCTTATAAGAACATGTAGTCGTGGAATAAACAGCGGTCGGTCGTTTACATTCGAGATGCCGGTTGTAAATTCAGAGAGACTAGTAATTGTAGGTCATATTTGAAATAAATTCCTTGATATTACACGCCTAAACCACAATCCCTTTACGAGACATAGAATTGCGAGAAACTGCGAAAGCTGGCAGGGCCACGTAAGGCTGCTTGCGTGTTCCATTGCGAAGGCACCTGTATTCAGCCACGTGTTTACGACGTGTCGCATGCAATCACGCATCCAATAGGCATAGGCTTGGTTAGCCGCTCCAAAGAGTGGCCGTGACGTAGGGGTAGCGTGCTTGATTGGCGCCTCGGTCGCCTCGGTTCGACTGGTGCCCAGAACGTGAAATATCCTGGTGAAAACAATTAGCTCCACTCGAAAGAAACAGTATGAGAGATTTTATATCATGTGGAACTTCTTTTGCGTTAAGGCTTCATCAGTGACGTCGTTCGATGACGACATCCTGCCTTCGTCACGCAAACATACGTTTTGACGCCCTCACGTGACGTCATCACTTGGCCGCTTAACATTCGGTGTCGCTTAATTACAGACTTCTGTGTGGTCATATGACGCGTTTTTTTATCACCCGCGGCGACACCTAGATTTTGACAAGGTCGTGGCAACCGAGGGAACCTGCGCATGAGACATGTAAGGCTTTCGCCTTAATAATTTGAACTAGGTGCAGTTCTTTAACGTAAATGTTGATCACAACCCTTTCTGAGTTCTTCTCACATATGAATGCGGCCAAGGTCGTACCAACGGCCTTGAGTCTAGTAACTCGGAATATCAGACAGTATGTGCAACCTGCCCTGGTGGGTGTTGGATGTTAAAGGCGAAATGACTGCGTCCTCGAAAACGATGACGCACCGTTACTTTTGCCCTCTCACAATACACAGCAGTGGCATCGTTTGTCCCAGCTCTGTAGAATGAGGTAAAAGAAAATTCTTAGAGAAAACTTATTTAAGCTGCTTAACGTGCCCATCAGGCACGAGTAAATCGGCGAAGCGATCCATTATCAACTTCCTGCGATGTTTCTGGAGTCACATCTGAGCTATACAGCTTTTGTTATCTTCGCGCTCTATCTCTTTTCGGAGCGGGAGCGCGACGACGCTTCCGTAGGTATCGAACCACAAGAAGAATACGCGATTATATTCGAAACGAACAAAAACCTATTTGTAATCATTCAACGGTACGAGGTTCTGAATGGCCGCTGCATGTTTATGCATGCGCGAATTGCATCCGTTACATGGAAGGGTTTGCCGCCACAATCAGCCGTCAAGAAGGCGTATAGTTTTTGGAATTGCCGCCCTGGAGATTATGCCTTTTGTCTATCGAGTGCGTTGGATTACAGATGAAGAACACAGCTTTGGATAATCATCGTTGTTTTCTTTCTGGTGCTCCTTTTTTTCAGTGCTGTTATCACTCCGAGCTTTGTTGCCTGATGGTAAATTATTCCCACGCGGAGATAAGATGGCGCCACGCAGAGCGGCCTAAGGCTGATAGCCGCACACGCACTTGAGTAGTATTTTCTATATTATTGCAGCTAAGAAAGAATAATTAGGTTAGTTCATTTATAGAACAAGTTGTTTTTCTTCGAAATCGATGCTTTAAGGGTAGGCAAGGTCCATCAGCTTTTCGAAGGAATAAAAATTGTGCTCATGCACAAAACTTTGAATGGTAACTCCGTAAGAAAGGTTGTTCCCCTTTGCATAACCATATTATTCTCCTCAGTAGTTTGACGTATTTAATGTTCCACTTTAGTTCTTGATTAGTTTATTATGTTTGATGAGACCTTAATTACCTTCTTCAGGCATTTCTATCAAATAAATATGTCAGTACCCGGAAAACTCCATTTGTTGGTCTCTATGTATGGGCTTATGGTAAATCTGGTTAGCCCAGACTCTTAGGCTTCATGCATACTAAATGTAAATTGTGTGAAGGACGGAGTAATAACCCGTACATTTGATATGTTGCTCTAATTTACAGTTCAGTGTACATAGCTCGGCATTATTAATTTAGGCACATATGGTAAGGCAGGGTTTAATGAGACACGGTACACAGCGTGACATTATGGCTCTTTCCATCGTTAGGCAAAATAAACAACTTTATTTGAGATTTATCGCATCAATATGCACCGGTATTTCTCTGTGTGTCGTGATGAAGAAAATTCCCATTGTCCGAAGAATTTTTGCGCGAAGAAAATGCGCGGTTGTTGTGTACGACGCCATCAATGACAAAATAACACCTGCATCGCGATAGCTCGCACGCGGGACGGCTACGCGCGTGCTTGCGAACAATTTCCTGCCACATGCTGATCCCATTCAGTACAAGAACCTCACTTTATCATACACCAACGTACGTAGCGTTATTTCAAAGCGTATTGAGTTGTGCTCTTATCTTGAAAACAGCAACTGCGATATCTTGCTGCTTACTGAAACTTGGCTAAACCCTAATATCACTGATAGTGAGGTTTTGCTTGATTCACCTGATTTTCACATTTTCCGAAAAGATAGGGTAGGTAGAGCTGGTGGGGGAGTACTTATTGCCATAAAAAGTCATATCACGTCTTTTGTGATTGATGTTCCGTCACAGTTGGAAATTATTTGGGTGTGCTCCTCATCACATGCATGCAAAACAGTTTTCGGAGTATGTTACAGGCCGCCAGATTGCCCCGAAAGTTTTGTTACTGAGTTACACGATAACTTGACGAATTTGCGCTCGAAGTCTCCTAAAGCTGACGTCTTCCTCTTGGGGGATTTCAACTACCCTGAAATTGACTGGTCGAATCTAACTTCCCTCTCACGCAGTTCCAGAGAATTCCTTGATCTAACCCTTGATTTCTCTTTTGTTCAATTAACTGACCGACCCACGCGCCATCACAACATTCTTGACCTGCTTCTATCGTCAGCTCCCGAAAAAGTTACCTCAACCTTATATCTAGATGGTCTCAGTGACCACCGCCTCATTCAGGTATCTATTAGCTTACCTGCATCCAAGCCTTATGTCTCTTCAAGGCCAATACTTGATTATAAAAGAGGTGATTATCAATCAATAAATTAGAGTTTAGAAGACTTCTAGCATTCATTTATGGCTTCCTTCTTCAACCGCTCAGTCAATGAAAATTGGTGCCTTTATAAAGAAAAATTGTTGAGCCTGGTGCATCAACATATCCCTCGCTTCACAATTCGCGTAAATACATCTAAACCATGGTATACTCGTACACTTCACACCGTTCGAAATAAGAAGAAGCGTCTTTTCAGAAAGGCAAAGTTATTGCAATCTTCGGTAGCATGGGCAAAGCATCGTGTTTCTGATAAGGTTTACTGTCATGCTGTGCGTCAGGTGAAACACAAGTTTTTTCACATGACCTACAGTCACTTTTAAAAAAACGACCCCAAGAAATTCTGGAAATTAATCGCCCCCGCACCCTCTAACACTCGCATCATGATTTTGAACAGTGCCGGTGTTGCGGTCTCTCCTGAAACTTGCCCTGGCGTGTTTAATAATTACTTCACTTCAGTTTTTACGAAAGAAACCTACTCTAACATGCCTCTGCCACCTACATTTGAGTATCGTTTTATGGATCCTATAGTAATAAATCCTGCAGGTATCTCTTCCCTAATTACAAATCTTAAGACGTAAACATGTTCAGGTGTCGACGGCATAAACTCTAAAATCTTAAAGCAGACCGTTGTTCCGTCTAGCACCATTCTCGGTCATATCTTTCAGCAATCGTTACAAACTGGCGAGATGCCATGCGACTGGAAAATCGCTAAGGTCATTCCGGTCTTCAAATCTGGGGATAAGTGCCTGCCCAGTAATTATCGTCCCATATCTTTAACGAGCATCCCATGTAAGCTACTTGAACACATAATTTCTTCACATGTCGCATCACACTTAGAACAAAACCAATACTTTTTTAAAAATCACCACGGCTTCCGCAAGGGACTTTCCTGCGATACACAGCTTATTGAATTCACGCATGAGATCTTTAACAACATGGATCAAAATTTACCAACAGACAGCATATTCATCGACTTTTCTAAAGCATTTGATCGCGTAGCACATTGTCGTTTAATAGCTAAAGTATCATCTTTAAATTTAGATTCTTTTACAGTCTCTTGGATTAGAAACTTTCTGTGTTTTCGCAAACAGTGTACTGTAATTAATAACATGTCTTCCCCTCTCTCAGAGGTGACATCTGGTGTCCCTCAAGGGAGTGTAATCGGCCCTTTGTTATTCTTAATTTTTATCAACGATCTTCCCTCAGAAATCACGTCATCAATTCGCCTCTTTGCGGATGACTGCATAATCTATCGCAAAATCACTTCACCATCAGATCATACAGCTTTGCAGCAAGACCTTGATCGAGTAACCACATGGTGCTCAGATTGGCTAATGACTTTAAACGTTGATAAGTGTAATCAAATGACCTTCACTCGAAAGCGCACACTCTCAACATTTCAGTATTTCCTTGATGGTAGCCCTCTAAAACCTACTTCATCTTATAAGTACCTAGGTATCCATCTGACATCGAACCTTTCTTGGTCTAGTCATATCAACAAGATTACAGCTAACGCGTCACGTACGCTTCGTTACTTAAAACGCAATCTTCGTGATGCCCCTCCTTCCACGCGTAAGCTCGCATACCTAACACTCGTGCGTCCTAAACTCGAATACGCATCTTCTATATGGTCACCTGATCAAGATTATCTATCCCGAAGCCTGGAATCGGTTCAAAACCGCGCTGCTCGCTTTATCGTCAGTAACTACAGCAGGCATTCTAGCGTAACAAAAATCAAGCAGTCGCTCTCTCATTCCTCCCTCGCCTCCCGCAGAAACGTTTCTCTTCTGTGTCTGTTGCACAGAATCACCAACAGCAAGCACCGTTCTTCATTGCCACTTCTCAAACCTCATCGATATTCCCGTCGTTTGCAGCATAACCTCAGTTTTCAGCGTCTATACGGGCACACTAACGCTTTTAATTCATCTGCGTTACCACGTGCCATTGTACTGTGGAACAATCTTCCTGAAAATATAGCAAACGTCAAAGAAACAGATCTTTAGGAGGCTGCTTGAAAAACTGCACCTTGAACCCTAGAAGTGTGCGTCTTACCTATGTACTGCTGCTAGTTCCTGATCCTTAATCCGGTCGCCTCTAACACTGTGTAGCGCTTTATCCCCATTTACCTTGTTGCTTTCTTAGATAAATATTTGACGATTTTATATTATATACCTATGTATTATCGTTTCGAATTGTATAATGTTATTGTTTGCTGTTTCTTTCGTCCGTGTCTACTTTGCGCAGCCAAGTGGCCTTTTGTGGCTTTCATTGAAAAATATTTCACAATTTTGTATTATATAATTATGTATTATCATTCCGATGTTATTTGCTGTTTCTTTCGTTCTTTTCTATTTTTTCGCAGCCAAGATTTAGCATATGTATAAGTAGGTTTTCATTGCTCGTTGTAAAACAAAATGTACCCCCCCCCCCTCACGCAATGTTCCCTCGTGGAACCCGTGAGGTACTTGTATAAATAAATAAAAAAAATAAATAAATGATCACATGACCCGGCCGAAATGGGTGAAATTCTTCTCGCTAAAATCAGGGCTGGGCAGAGATACCTGAAAAAGTATTCCGGAATACGGATATCCAAATGCACGGTTCGGAAGACTAAAATACAGATACTGAGGTACATTTGTAATGTACGTAGCGGGATATTTCAGAGATACTTTTACAAAAAGACGAAAAATGTATTCCGGAATACAGATACAGCAATACTGATAGCGAAATACTTTTTTCTATGTCGGGAATGTTCATACTCTGTAAATACATTAAGTGCAGTATAATATTTAACATGTTGAAGCGCATTTTAACTTGCAATTTACTCATTATTTTATCACAGTACTCTGAGTGCCGTTAAGCCATTACAAAGGGGGCTTACACTGTACATAACTGTAATAATAACCTGTGTACAGATATCAGTTACAAAAAAATTGTACTATATCACAGCAAGAAAAACACACGTTGTACACCGAAATCAACATACTTGGCGGCAACAGTATTACCTATGCTAGGAATTGCATAGCTCAAGCGAAGTGCTCGAATCACTGATTGATTGATTGATTTGTGGAGTTTAACGTCCCGAAACCAACTGTGATTACAAGAGATGCCGTAGTGCAGGGCTCCTGGGATTCTTTAACGTGCACTGACATCGCACAGCACACGGGCCTCAACATTTCGCCTCCATCGAAATGCAGCCGCCACGGCCGGGATAGCGATCGAATCACTAACTAACGAATTGAAAAAAAAGTATACATTTATTGCTTTGTTGAAAAGTTCGGCGTGTTAGTTGCACTTAAGCAGAAGGAGCTTCTCAAATAGGCCGTCATCTGGACATCGCCCGTTCGGCCTCAACACAAGACTCGCGAAGGAGAAAAGACTCCCTATCGCTGCAGAGGAGCACAAATACTTTGAGCGCCGAAGCATTGGATCCGTCTTCCAAGGGTTCAAAGAGCATGCCATCAAGTATAGACCATGCTGCACGGCCTTCACCGTTCGCCATTGCTCGGTCTTTTGATGTGTGCTTCAGTGACGCTTTGCCCGTCTTCGCCGTTCCCAAGACTGCAGAGCATGCGGCACGAGTGCCTAACCGTGCCTACTGTACAACGGGACACCGCTTAAATACAGTACGGCAGGCTGGGCCAGGTGATGCCAAACTGCCTAATTTCATTGTGGCTAGAGTGAGTGGAAAAACTTTTTCTGCGGAGTTCGCAGTAAGGGCCGTTCCACGCGCTATCCGCACAGTCGTCCCGCATGCGGCGGGACACCTGCCGCCTGCAAGTGGGGGTGAAAGAGCGCAGCAGCATCGGAACGGCACCAGATTGCCGCGTGGAAACACGTCTCAGCTTATTCCGAAAAAAAAAGTAATGAGGTACCCGTGTCCTGGATATTATCGCGATACTGGCAATACAGTACATCGTAAAAGTATTTCACTACCGAGATACAAATACACTTTCAAATGTATCTCGATACAGCAATACAGATACTGAAAAGTATCTCTGAAATACTATCGCGATACTCTTGTATCGCGATACTGCCCAACCCTGGCTAAAGTTTAGGAGCCGTGCACCAGGGTACTTGGAACCGTGCACCAGGGAGCCTCTCAGTAAGCTAAGGTACTTTCTTATCGTGGGATTTATTTATTCATGCGCAGTATACTATATTCTATATTTCTGTTTAGGGAGGTGTGGACCTACTTTGAAGCACTTCCTGGATGTTACCCAATCTTACCGTGTCACCATACCACAAAAAGCGACAATTAGTACAAAAACGATTGCCGGTGATTGATCTGCAAGAAGGCATGGTGGAACCAGGGAGACTCCTCCTGCAAACATACAGTACGTGGATTTCGCTGCATGAAGAGAGCGTGACCACAAGAACTGAATTATTTTGAGACAGTCTTATTTTCCCCAACTCAGCGCCTCATTTTGCTCCAAATGTGGAGGAAACAGAGATTAATAACATCAATTACTTGCGGTTCCTTCAATGTTCGAACAGCGAAAACTTGCACCTATATTTATGTACCTCATACTCGATGCCCCGAAGAAAATTCTTGCTGTGTTGTCTCGTACAATGGAATGATATTTATTTAAAGTATCATTAAGCATTTGCAAATTTATGTCACGCTGTTCCCCGTCTCACTCTATTTGTTTCGCAAGTGTTTACAGCATCTGGAACATTAGTGACCAAACATACTGCGTCTTCAAAAAACCAGGTATGAATGTCTTAGAAAACTTCGCGGCAAGGTAAGCAGAAAGTCATTTTTAACAGGCATCATGAAGATGATGATCATCATGATCACCATCAATGGAATATTTTAATTCCACTAACGCGGACGAATGTCTCCTCGATATATTGTATTCGCCCTGTCCGGAGCGCTGTCCTGTTCCACTATATGCCTGCGAAGCTCGTATTTTCATCGGGAGAGCTAACCTTGTGCCGGCGTCTGCAACGTTTTTCCTCCGTTGGTATCAATTCCATCGTCCTCACTGTCCACCGATAGCCTGTTTTGCGCACTTATATGACCCTCCCCCTTCTCTTGAAGAGACCCTGAAACGGTTTCGGTTATTTTGCACAGACGCATTGCGCACGCAGCTCAAGTCCTTCAGATCATTAGCGGAGATCAGCATCAGTGCTCTGCTTTAAGTGTGTAATTGACTAGAACGTTTTATATATTTAGATCCTTAAATGTCGACGTGACTCAAACTAAAGCGTTTTCAGCCACTCTTGTCCATAGGTCATGCAATGGGCACAAGAAGACTGATGTGATTTCCTTTCCGCGTCTTAGGTGAGGAGCATCAGAGAAAGCGTTTGCAAGCCAGCCTTGGGTATCGTCGTGGCATATGGCGGTGCACGCTCGCGTCTCCGGCGCATTACTACAGAGGCAAGCACGACCAAGTTAGGCAGACCTCAGTAGCGACACTGCGACGTCATGTCGCTATATACCGAGGTCAGCCACAAGGCCATGCCGTGCGATGCGCAGCTAAGGGAGTTCAGGAGAACCAGCGGCGGTGAGCAGGAAGACGACACAAAACGGCCCATGGAGGCCTTATAGTGCACGGTGGTTCGCTCAGTTTTTGGCGGCCGGGACCAGGCCCACGCCTCTATGACATGTTCACAGGGCCTGTGAACATGTCATCCGAATATTCTTGCATCACACGCAGCAGGAAACTTTCAAGCTAGTTTCAAGATACATATGGAAAGCGCCCGCTATTCTTTCAACAAAACTCGTCATGAAACGGGCACAAACTAGGAAATGGGAAGAGAGGGGGGGAGGGACTTCTCTTGGCGGATTCCCTGCAGTATTTGGGGCGGATGCCGTGGTGCGGCGCCACGACCCCCTCCACCTTGACTGTGGCTACAAGTTTGTCGTCACTCCAGAAGTGCGAATACTTTCAAAGAAAAATAGAAGAGAAAATATTCAATGTCACGACGCCCGCTGGGCCCTCTTTCACCTCCCTCTGTGAAGCTCTTAGCACATGCATTCGTCTGTACGAAGGGAGAGTGAACTCGCTCGAATTGTAGAATTCCTAAATATTTGGCCCTGTAACTTCATTAATAGATAATTAATTCGCACATTGCGGCAGGCGATTCGCGAGAATTTCAGCTCCTTAAGTGGTGTCACTAAGGGATTACCTGGAAAAGTGTTGGAAGGCCCCTCCAGCTCTCTTGCAGACTTAAAAAACGGCTCACAGCATGACAGCACCCAATTTCAATGGGTCTACTTTTCAGATACTATTAACGCAGATTCATTACCATAGAGACGTGGACACGCTATAGTAGCTCAGTGGCTAATATGTTGGTCTGCTCAGCTCAGTAGCGCTAACACGATTCCCCCTTAACTGCGACCGAATTTCGATGGGGGAAACGTAGAAAAACCCGGGTACCTGTTGAATAACCCTGGCACATTGTTGTTTCCTTGTATGATTAGTTATATATGGCCTTGCGATTGTAAAATATTGCCGTTGTGTACTGAGCTTGATGTAGCTGTGCATATTTAGATGCTGTGTGTAGTGTTTCTTTGCATATTTATTTCTGTATGAACCCTTCACGGCTCACATTATTGATAAGTACATCAATAGGTTACAGTATTTAACTCAACGTCCTCTGCTAAGTTGTGCCTCATAATCCTGTGCCAACTTGGACGCGTAAGACCCATATTAATTTCGTTTAATTAAACGATGTGTTCCTTGTACCTGAACGCGTTTATTTCTGTAATTAACTGCAAACTTACAGGAAAGATTAATGCCCGAAAGGGGGCACTGCAACAAAAATGGCATGCCCTGTAAATATTCCGATATCTGTCACGGAAACATTTCTTTCCACCCGAATACGTGCCGCATTTGCTTGAGAACCTGGACCCTTTCTTTTACGATCTCGAATCTAAAAATGAGGAGGAGGGGTGAGTGGGGTACTTACATTTGCAAAATCTAATATGACCACGGCAATAGTTCGAAGAAAAGGGCAGGGAAAATCACATTGTGCTTTGCAGACAGCAAAAAGAAAAACAAGTGTGCAGAGTGGGCCCACCTCTTCTTGTGTCTGATATAGTCGGTCACTCACTCTCACTGCCACTTAAACTCGAGTCGGTCGCACTTAATGAGTGGCCGCTCTAGGTACCCCGTAGAAAACCCCGAGGGATAAGTGCGTGGTGTCGGGACACAGACATGCCCGCGCAGATTGGCGGCGAGCGAGCACGCTTTACCATGGGTACGCTCTCTTCATCGAAAGAAAAAAAGAATTGGGACGCTTATATTCGCAGGCAATTTTTGTTTCAAGTTCTTGCATCCAAAAAAATGGGGCGGGAGGAGATGCTTAGAATGAGAGGGTGCTTAAAAGTCGCAAAAGTTTAGTAACATAAAAGAAATCCCACCCCCCCTCCTATCCTCCCCGACGAACATACTTCATTGGTAGCCGCAGTACGTGTGCGCGAAGCCGGCACGAGCAAGCATGTTTAACTGCCGCATAATGACAAGAGACGAGCTGGCGATTTCAATGACGAATGCGTCCCGTACCTTGTTTTTGTCGCAACTCTTGCTGCTGTCCGCCGTTCCTCTCTCTCTCTCTCTTCCCATCTCTCACGCACGTCACGCTGGAACCCGTCTGGCGGCCTCTTGCCATTAATTTCGCGAGGACGTTGGTGATGACAGCTGTTATGGTTGCTAATGTTTCCACATGTCATTCCTACGCTTGCTTTCGTGAGTCTGTGGACGCAATCGGGCACGGTCTGTGGTCTTCTCTAATAAGGGCTGAAGTTGACATAAATACGGTACAAGTACGTAGGTGATTGTGCCATAAATAATGACTGGGGTATGTAGCTACCTTGCTTGAGTCACTCCTGGGTTTTATTTCACAAACACAGGATGTTTCTGTGAGAGACGCCATGGCGGAAGGCGCCGGATTATTCGACCCCCCATGGCGTTCTTTAACTCTCACTGATATCGCACAGTACACGGGCGTGAACATTCCACCTCGATCGAAACGCAGCCGCCGCGGCCGGGATTAGGCACCACAACCTTCCGACTAGCAGCCGAGTGCCATAACGTCTGGACCACCGTGGGGGGGCTTATGTTCCATAGGTAACGGTTATGGAAGCATTCAGTTGCTCTGCTGGAGAATTGTGGCTCGATCACTCAAACAAGCACGGGACGTTTTTTTTTTCATTCTTTATAAGACCTTCTCGGCAGACGTTTTTGACCATGCGGCCATCTCGGAGAATCGCTAACTTAATAATGTTAAATTTTTGTGTGAGAGAATGGTTTATTAACATAAAGGCGGAGAGGTCAGCCGGAGCAACCTGTTGCTCTGCATGATATCAAGGTGACAACGCGACCTCTTCCGATGGGGATAAAAAAAGCTACGCGTAGCGCGGTTGCAAATCAGCGCTTGTCGTGTCGTTTTTCCACGATTTTGACTCCGTCTGAAGAGTTCGGTGCCCCACGCAGGACCATGGAATATAGAATAGAATTTCGTGTTGGTCACGCCTTAACGGGTAGAACTGACCAATCAGGGAGTACCAGGACAGAATATTGTTCAGTGGTCCAGTGTTTGCTACAGAACTCTAGCTGTGCTTTTCTTATTATACAGAACCTCTCACGCTTAAAAAATGGTTACCTCCCTGTGGGAAAGATTAAACCTCAGCGCCAGAAAACAGGAATACCATGCTCCAATCTTTAGAGTACAATCGCCACAGGAACGACAGCAACCTCTCTGAGATGATCGCGAGCTTTACCACGTCGCGTACAGTCTTAAATAATAAAAAAAAGAAGTTAGTCCGACTTGCTATTTACGGGTAGTAACGATTTGTCACATATGTTACCACCCTGTTACCCTCGCCGTTACCAACAACGGTGAGTAACTCTCTACCCTTAAAGGAGTACTGACACAAATTTTTGACATTCTCGTATTGTTGCTGTAAATAAAGGCACTGATGTGGAAAACCCCCAAAAGAGTGTCGTGCTGCCTCGCAGTGCAATGAAAACATTTTTAACAACGCTCTCTTGAAGGCCAACTTTCGGTTTCGACTTCGAGGGGGCGGTTTCCTAGTGACGTATCAACACACTCGGACGTATATAAAATTCACGTAGGTTCGTGATAGCGTCGTTGCAACACTGTCGGCTATGGTCAATTGCACGTGGGGCGCGGAAACAACGACGATTTCATGGTCGTCGAGCGACTCTGACAGCGATTCCGGCGATTTTTAACAGACTGTGTTCATACGTCATCGTAGTGTCCGTTACGCTGGGGCTCGCTTGCAATGCTGGGCGATGAAAACTTTAAAATCAAACTAAGATACTTTGTACGTATTTCCTGGCTTCGGTGTGTGGACAGCGTAAACAATGCGTGGCTAGAAAGCTAAAAATATATATTTTACGTTTCCGCAAAATCGTGTCAGTACTCCTTTAACCACTACTAACCGCAAGTAAACAGGCGTAAGACCAATTCATATCTGCTGTTTTCCTTGTTTCATCGAGTTGATCCTATTTTAAAGCATAGTATCAAATAAATATAAGAGAGAGCGACCTTGTTCTGCTACACTAATTAACAGTCGCTAATTACATCGCGAATACAGTGTACAATGGCATATTCAGGCAACTGCGTATATAGAGGCATCAATGGACGATAAACTAGAACTCATGCGCAAAAATGACGTCAAGCCTTCTACGCGAAACATACCACAACTGCTGCTTTAAGTCTATATATTACCTTGCACTTGTGCAGTACAGGATGGACCTGAGGTGTGCTCAGATAAATAATCCTTGTTTTAGACCAATATTCTTATAGCTTGCCGCTTACATGTAGGTTTGCCATCGGTTTGTGAAGACTTATTTCAGCATTTTCAAGAATAATCCCGTTGCTTTATGTTTTGCAAAATAATGCAGCCATATTTCATTACTTTTCACTCTTCCGCTTTTACGATAGCGGAAGGGCGTGCAAACACTGTTGCGGTTGCTTATCTATAAGAAAAAGATTGCGCTTCTGTACTTGACCCAGTGGACGTTTGATTCGTCATGTTTGATTAAAACCAATTTCAGTTGAGGTGATTTCCGTTACTCACTTAGATGCTAGGTATACTAACGACGATTCCGTATGTCGGAATTAGACCCAAGCTTCTAAGATAATCAAATCGCAACTACTGTTTTACTACGTTTGACGGCGTGATAAACTGGAAATGGATGTGGAACAAATGAAATGCCGTAATATCTGCAAGGGAAGCGGAAAACACCATTGACGAGCTTATGATATCTAACAATGTCTACGAAGGAACTGAATTAGATAATAAATTTGATGAACATTTTACTATACTTGTAAATAGTACTTACGATGCCGAAAGTCTAAACTACCTGCCCCCTTCCATAAAGGGTTTTTTTTATTTACCCCACCAACGGATGAGCAAGAGGTAATTAACATTTTAGACGATTTACCTGAAGTAAAAGTGTGCGCATCGATGGCTTAAAATTAAAACCTATTGTTTCTGTTACTCAAGGTCCTCAGTTCGAAATTAACCATATATCAGCTTGCCTTAAGTACCGCCACTTTCCCTCAACGCATGAAAACCGCCAAAGTAGATGTAATATACAAGGGAGGAGAGAACAATATTCTCGGTAATTACCTGCCAATTTTCATATTGCCAGTGTTCTCAAAGGGACTAGAGAGAGAGAGAGAGAGAGAGAGAGAAATAAACTTTATTGAAGGACCAGGCTTTGTGAGCCCAATGGTGGATGGCCTCCTCAGTTCAGGTAGCCATAGCTCGCTGCTGCCGCTCGAGCCCTGTCGACCAACCATAGTTGGTTTCCAAGGTCTTGCGTTAGCAGTAGACTAGAGAAGATCATATTTATTACACTTTCGAGGTTTTTTAATGCACATTCGATAAAAACTCCGCTGCAGTTTCGTTTCAGGCCTGGCCAATATCAACCCAAAGTGCGCTGCTTTGTCAAAAAGAATTAATAGTAGGACGATTCGTGGCGTTTTACGTCCTAAAACCAGCTATTATTATGAGAGACGCCATAGTGGAGGGCTTCGGAAATTTCGACCACCTGGGGTTCTTTAACGTGCTCGGACATCGCACAGCACACGGGCCTCAACATTTCGCCTCCATCGAAATGCAGCCGCCATGGCTGGGATTCGATCACGCGACCCTTGGAAATATAAAAAAATAGAGAAACGAAAAGACTAACGTTAGGCGTTTTCATAGATTTCTCCAAGGCCTTCGACACCATAAACCATGTAACATTACCGCAAAAAATTGAATATTATGGTATTTGCTGCGTGGTGTTCAGTCTAATTAAAATTTACTTGACTCGTCGGCACCAATGTATATCAACGAAGAAAGAACTGTCTGCTCAAGCAAAAATTAAACATGCCGTACCGCAGGGTAGTATACTTGGCCCGCTTTTGTTCATTATTTTTATAAACGACATTGTAAGAGTAGACAGTTTCATAGAATACGTTTTTTTATGCAGATGATTCTAGCCTATTTTTTTCTTTCTGGAAAGAATGTTAACAGTATAATCATAGAAATGGCGAAAGACACGTTATGCAGACTGTACACATGAACCGTTAAAAACTCTTTACGAATAAATTCTTCCAAGACAAATGAAGCTGCCCTATTCTCAGCCAAATATACATCATATCCTCTGTTCAATTCTTTATACTTAAATAATGTTAAAACAGATTTTTCGCCCATTACGAAGGTATCAGAAGTTTTTTTCCTAAATCGATGTCTTGGGACTAGCCACATGAATTATATAAAAAAAATGAACTATGCTAAGTAGCAGGACTCCTCTGGAAATATCAACGCGCATTGCCAAAACGGAAAAAAATCTTGTAGTATATAATGCTCTATTCACTCTTAATCTTCGCTATTGTCATTTAGTTTGGGGCACCGGGAGAAAGAAATCTTTATGTAATCTAATAACATCGCGCAAAAACGCAATACGTTCCATTTCAGGCATACGATACAATGCACATATGTGCGAATCATTTGAAAGAATTAAGATATTAAGAATCGTAACTTTTTTACGGATACTGTCTCTTAACAACACTTACATCAGAACTAATTCGAAATCGCTGTCACATGCGTGCATTAGCAAACCTGACTAAATCCTTCAACACCTTCGCAAAGATACACTGTTTACTGGCGCACTCCACGGCCGCGTACAACCTACGGATCACAGCTAGGTACTGCCTACCCAAGGTGCTAAACAAATTCAAACAGATATGACAGCGTACGCGTAATACCTACAAGTTCAATTTTAAATATGGTATCTTTGAATGTTTTTCGCCCGATATGAATGTTACATCTTGAGTGTTTCTGTTTGTAAACTTTTATAGTGATATAACTTTTATTACACTACAAATGTTTCTCTCCAGGTTGCTGCCTTTGTGACATGGGGGTGGCGGGGCTAGACAAGCAGCAGGTGTTGCTACTTGTACCCTGCTATCCTCACCAGAACAGGTACATTTTTGTGTCGTGTCACAAATATATCTATGTTGTAATGTGTTATTGTGTACCGTTTGTGGCGGAAATAAACCAATTCCAATTCCTGCTCCAAATTATTAAATGATAGTAAAAAGATAGTAAAGGTTCAGGAGACGCAGTAACGGCTGCAGTTACTGCCCGCTAGTCTGTAGCTAGTAACTACTGGCTAAGGCATGTAGTAAAGAGGTAGAGAAAAGTTAGTAACCACCATGAAGGTATCGCTGCAGTTACTACCTTCTTGCTTGCAGTTACTAATTCTTTGCTAATATTCTTTGAAGAAGAATATTAGCAAAGAATTAGTGACTGAACTCCTTTTCTGCTAATATTCTTTGAAGTGACTGAACGCCTTTTTATACCGTATACAGCTATCACTTCTTTTGTGACTTTTCTTTTTTTTCTTGCGGCGTTCGCTGCAGGAGCGGGAAGCCGCGTTCACCAGCCTTATCTAACTCATAAAGTCGTCTCTTGCGGTGAGTCGCACCGAGCTGCCGGCTCGATGAAGCTTAGGTTACACCGCACTTTTTTTTTATAAGAGGGGGGGGGGGCGCAGGAAGGAATAAACAGAATCTCCCCATAAATGGCCGGAAAGTCGCTCGCGCCCCTAATACATTCGTTCGAGGGTCCCGGATTTAGGCGCCTCGCGTCCGTTATCATCGGCTAGAGACATGTACTACACTGCATGACCGTTGCTAATATTTTTCTTTGTGCTCTGTGAACTCAGGCTGCTACCGAAATACGCATATGTGCCAACACGCGCAAATAGCACTGCGGCTCTACGTCGTGATTGGTTCAAGCAAGGTTAACAACCTCACCCGAAGGTCAACAACCTCATGTGAGTATAGATTGAGGGAAAATTGGGCAGTCACGAAATTACATTGAGGTCACAGACTTGGACTTCAACGCCAAGGTATGTTTGAGGTTTCGTTAGGTCAAATTTCCGCCTCGTTAGCACAATATTGCGCATGAACACCTTTCAAGCAAGAAGTCGTAAACTTGTATTATGCTCGATAAGAGAAGGGGGCGCTCCTTTCGGCCACAAGAAACATGATGTCAGAAGGTAACGGAGGGCGTACCCGAAAGAACGTCTTACCGAAAGACTTTCCGCAGCACTCATTTGTCCACTACAGCTTCCATAATTATCCTTTACTTAATGTCAAGCTTCGCCATGCGCATTTAGCATGCACACGTTAAATATATTCCGAGATGAATAAGCTATGATAGATTGAAAGCGAATAAATAAAGTTTAAAAGCACCGTTATGTAAATACTATAACAGCCGATACCCACAAACAGAACTGTATAGTACCGATACGCTTTCTTTTACATACAGTTAAGAACAAAAAAATTTCAAACCAATTTACAAATAATATGCAACCTCTGAATATAGCAAAATCAGTACACTAAGAGGACTACACTAAAACTGTAGCACTTACGAAAGCGTACTTATAAAAGGTAAAGAAAATATCTTTCTAATAACACTTCCTTTCAAATTCAATTTTAAATGTTCCGCTAAAATAGGGGATAGGAGATGCAGTTCTTAAATGCAATACCACTGCACCCAAGAGTTGGTCTGTGCAATATTGAATGTCCGAATCTTCCTTTGTGCGCACGTTCTACAGTTATCGAATTAACTACATTGAGAAATTGAAGGTTGCCTAAGGACATGTCACAAGGAAAAAATTCGAAATACACTGACTACTTGCTTTAAAAGAAGCGACGTTGTCGCGTCATTTAGACTAGTTTTCGCTTTTTTTTTTCATAAGTGGTCACTCATTATAACAAGCCGTTGCTCTTTCATCACAAGCTGGCATATAAAATTCGACTGTTTTTTGATCACCTACCATGATCTCCTACCGATTTTCTTTTTACTTTGGACATGTTATTATACTAATTGGTCTTGCCCACCAACTCTAACACACTGTCAGGTGACGAACGGGAAAAACGCGCATGAATTTATTGATATCTGTACACCACCGTGCGATGAGTACTACAACTGGAATCTTTTTCTCCTCATTTTAAGCATTTCTTTAAAATTCATGGAATTAAGTAACCTCTTTCCACTTAGTTGTATTTTCTGCTTTAGCGAGAAGTTCTCAGGCACCTAAGTTTTCAGACCTGAGCGGTACGCAATGCCTTTCGAAGATTCTATTCCACAATAAATTTTACATAGAGTCCTGAGCATCTAGCCACATAAAAGCAGAATATTTTTTAGGGAGCGAATATTGAAGACTTAGTATAAGTGTTCAATAAACGAACGCAACCAGTACAGAAGTCCGATTGGAACTGTGCCGTATCTGCATTTGAAAACAGTACGGTGATTCAGTTTCTTCCACAAAGTACTTGAGTTCACGACTCCCGCTTACACTTTTGCTCAGGCTTCACGCGTTGCCTCATGAAAAAAAAAAACAGAATTAATGAGAAGCGCGGTGACGACCCTGTGTTGTCTCTTAATGGAGATCTTTAATTGCGCTTTTTTATGTTCAGAAGCATTCACACCTGCAGCTGAACATCAAAAAAAAAATTTCTCGCATCTCCACGAAGTGAACCATGCATGTAAATGAGTGACAACGCGTGTGTATACTTACACACGCATTGTCATTTATGCTCCTGGTCTTTATGAGATTCCTGCGCTCCCACGTCGTAGTTCGTGCCGAGTTCCGGATTAATTCAGTTAACGCGCACGCTGTGAATACTCGTGGTTCAACTATACGCCCAAGAGAAAGAGCGTTTCCATAGTAAACGCACGCCGTTCGCTCTCTCTCACGACAGCAGATGGCAGTGTCTTGGTGCACAGCCTCCGGGATCGGCCCACACATGCACAAACACCGTCTGACTGCGCACTGCTCCTGTCGAAGATATATATATATATATATATATATATATATATATATATATAAATATCGCGCGCCGGGAGGTACGCGCCGTGGGCGAGCGCGAGCGTGGCTACGGCACAATGGGAGACAAGGCTCGACCCTAAGGAGCTTCGCCCCTAAAAGATATTTGAGACGGCTCATTCATGATCGCGTTGACGGCACTCATCTGGGAATTCTCAGCCCTAGCAGGCTAGCAGAAGCAGAGCGCGTCGCGACATGTTCTTTTTAAAGGCCAATTTTCTTTCAGAACTGAAAGCATGGATTGGCGATTCACTATCAGGATTTATCGTTGCAGTCACAAACACTGCGGTTTTCCAAATTCGTTCTCCAATCGACGTCAGCCGAGGACGGTCTGCTTTGCTATGAGACTAGTTGTTCAAATGCGCATCGTGATAGCAATGCTTTTGTGGATTTAGACATATGAAATCCTGTAAAAAATTGTATCGATATCGGCGCTCATTCCTCTTGATTGTCTACCTCTAAAGGTTTGCAGGATTCAGTAATGTTTGGTACTACCATTGAAACGCGCTTACACAACTTCAGCATTCCGATACTTTGGAGGTCTCCTATACTGTGGTCTGAAGAGCAAGCAGTCAAGGCGAGCCCTCTTTCTCATGTAAAAGTGTTCGCAGGTAAAGACGCTAAAGCGCATGCGAATAGTTTCTAGAAGTCGTTAGCTATCACTCAAGAGACGTGAAAAATTGAATGCCAGGGCCTCTTATAGTGGAACCGGGAACTTATTCCCGTCGAACACCAGGTGATTGTATTTCCGTAAAGGCTGCCACGGTTCACATTCAATTGTCTGTGACTCATACAAGCGGATTCAATGTGGCTGATATGAACCACGGTGAATGTATTATCGTTAATCGTGAGGTGACTGACAAGCATGAAATCTTGTTGACGTCAAGAGCTCTTAGTCGTGTCAGGCATACATTCTATTCTTCAAATGCCACTTTTGTTATGGAGTAATGTGAACGAGACGAGTGACCAACTCCTGACACACCGCCTGGTTGGTTCTCAGCCACGGTTCCGATTCAGGGCATTCATGTTATTAAGCTTTTGATTTTTCTGTATCACACCTTTTGTACCATCTGTTAAGAACGTAGCTGGAAACACATGGTACAAAACCGATGGAAGTTGGAAGTTTAACTTTCAGCAGTTACGGGCGTAGATTGAAAACTCGCTGCGGCCAAGTGGAGAAAGAGGAAACTCATGTGATGCAGTGACATGAGGGGAGGAGCTTCGAGCATATAAAGAAATAAATAAAACGGGAGAAACTTTCTTGGAGAAGCAGGAGCCGCAACGGGCGCCCACAGTCCGAAGACCAGCGTTGCAGTCACTATAGGTTATGCACCCGCGCTCGCAGAACATGCATTTATGGGACCATCAGTCGTCCTATGATCCCGTTGCACCGACGTTTGTAACGCAACTTGCCACGGGCGACAGAAAGAGAAACTGAGAGCAAGGGAGGGAGACAGAAAGAGACACACAAGAGGCGGGTAAAGAATAAGCACGTCTAGGTTTGTGCAGAAGGGACCCGCGCTTGTCCTCGGCCTACTGCCCACGTACTTGTCCCCAGTCCTGTGCTACATGATAGTGGCAAGGATAGGGCTCCATTAAGGTTATACTGAACTGACACCCAGCTCCCTTATTTACGCAGATTTAACAGGCGTGGGACTGGCTTTGCGTTTTTTTTCTATCATAATTTACGTCCCGTATTACTTGTACTGCGACCATTTTTTCATGGTAGCATTCCCATGAAACATACAGCGTGCTTCGGCTACTTGGGCCACCATTTAAAAAGACCAACTTGCGAGTTACTACAGCAAACCACTAACTTAAGATTGTTTACTGGCATCTTGACCAATCCACAGTCACTTTTTTCGAGGAGCTCAGGTAGTTATTGTTATTAATTTTCGCAAATATTTCGGCTTTTCCTTCAACGCAAAATGTCGAACGATAATGTTGTATGGAGTGTGTGAATTAGTGTCCGGTATTGAATTTTCATATTAATAGGTGCAGTGCTTTTAATTTCACAGGGCGTCTAAGGGTACTCGAGATTCGAAAGAATATCACGTGACAATAGCGCTTTCGGACATGTTGCGACGTAACGATCGCCCACGCACGCAGGCATCAACACGCCGAGAGGGCCGAAGGCGTGGCAACGTGTTATGAAGCGCCCTTGTGGCGTGTCCGGTACACTCTTTCTCCGTCCATCATCGGTCGGTCGTTGGTGGAATGTTGGTAGCTCGTGACTAGGTGCTTGCACTGCGCGCAAGCACCTAGTCACGTAGCACATTTTCAATCCTTTTGGATGGCGAATGTACATCTGAACTGCTTCCTTCAAGCCTAGAGGAAGCAGAAAAATAAGAACACAGTGGCATAGGACGAAGGAAGGAAGGAGAGGCAAAAACGGAAGACCGAGAAAGACTAAGGGGACAGCACGCAGAGAAGTCTAGATTACGCTTTCACGGTGCTGCGTTCCATGTGCAGCCGAAGGATCTATATATATATATATATATATATATATCTCAAAAAAAGTTCTTCCTGGCTATTGGGATAAATATACTATCAGAAAGACACAGTGACAAACATAGGAGTTTTTCTGACGTTCCGGCTGGAGGCCAGCCTTTTTCTTTGAAAAAGGCTGGCCTCCAGCCGAAACGTCAGAATAAATCCTGTTTGTCACTGTCTTTCTGATAGTTATATATATATATATATATATATATATATATATATATATATATATATATATATGCGCATAGGGGGGGGAGGGCTAACTGCACAATTGTATTTTTTTCGCATGCTTGTTAATGTCGAATAAGACCGTTTTGCTCACTCACCGATGACGTAGTCGTACTGTTGCTGCAGCTTGCCCAGCTCGTAGTCGTGCAGCACGGGCAGGTCAGTGAAGGGAACGTGCGCCAGCAGATTCATCAAGGAGAGCAGAAAGTTGAGCTCGCTCTGGGGTGCCAGACTACCCAGTGACCACGGCGGGGCACAAGTCCCGTTTAGATCGCAGCTCATTGTGGCCCCGACGAGCGCTATTCTCGAGGAAATAACTGCGCCCGGCGCTGCGGTTCGGCTGCCTTATATCGTTCAGGGATGGGAGAAAAGAGAGAGCGGAAAACGAATGCACATTCGGTAGGTTCGCTTGAATTTCCTCTTATGTGTACGCATGGTGGTGTAGCAATGTAATATTATTTATGCAACGGCGCATATTCTGAGCACGCGAGCATGCAGTGCTTGAATAATAGGTGTGCCTGTTGGGGGCAACTAATGTACGCGGGAAAGGTTACCGCGCGAAGACGTGCGACCAGAGAAGTCGTTTGGCATGCGGGTCGCAAGGACGGAGTTTGCCGTGACACGCGTAAGCTATGGCCCCGAAGGGACGCGACGAGCCTGTGCGGTTGTGACTGTCCATTGTGACAGGCTTTGCAGATGATTCACTAAAGCGGCTTTGTCACGTGAACGTGTTTTTGCGCTCATACGTATCGGCTACACATTTATCGGTATTTCGTATATACAAGAAAACAGCGCAGACTCCGACAAGTTGTGAGGGAGTAATTCTCGCTGATGTTTTCATTCAGGCTTGTATCTCTCTCTCTCTTAGCTTGTAGATAGCGATTTACTTTATGTAAATGGTCGCTAAAAATATTATGGCGAGGATTAGTAGGCGGTCTTGGGAGAAAGCAGAACGTGATGCTAAATGTGGAATCCTCAAGTTTAAACCGTATACACCCGATAAAAAATAACGAAATCTCATAAATGTCTTTTCTGCCTCTTTGTAATAAACATTACGCTTCGCGCAATGATTAACGGGCGCTCGTAGTGCTGGCTGCGTGCCGCTCGGTAACGATATCTGAAACGTCCTCTCGAGAGATGCGGCCACACGCGGGCGAGAACGCTCACTTTGGTTTCCACCTGCACAGTAGGTGTGAATTCGCTGCGCCACATTCCGACACGTAAGCGATCCAGTAGCCGGTGTGGATTCTGGAAAGCGTCCACCTCAACCTCCAGATATGACGCCGCTGTGTTTCTTATACGGCGAAAGCCGTGCGTGTCACGACTTGAAAAAAAAATGTGGCTGATCCCTCTGTCAAAAGAATCGGTATAACACTAAAATGGGAAGTGTCTTCACATAAGCAGTTGACTGTTTATTGTACATCGGGGCTAAACTTGTCCATATCTGTCGGTGTTTAGCTGGGACGGCACCGTTTGACGTGGATGAACCCACGTTCAAGCATCGCCTCCACAACTTCAAGGACCAACCCCTTGTGGTAACTGAAGTAGTTTACGTAATAATGGGACACAGTCGACATTTACGTAAATGCCGTACGACAAGGGCATACAATCATGTTTACTTGCGCCACAATGTGGCTCTTCGATTTTCGCACTTCTGGCAGCCCGCGGGCTGCCAGAGGGCAGCTAGCTGGTTCCGGCTCTGACAGGAAATCACGTGTGCTGGTAACCCGAGACAACCCGAAGCTGCCCCAAGAATTGTAAAATCGAAAGCCTGTCCGGCTTGCATAAATGTAAACAAACGTGGCGCACGCCAAAACTTTGCGCCATGCGATCTGCTCGGTCCCTTCTAGGTTGCCCGCTTGATATCAACATGTGGCTAGGTTTGTCCGAAGAGCTGACGCGATATTCTCGAGCGACTGTGCCTTGCTGTACGATCATGTATGTTCGCAAAACCTCGCGCGAAACGGCGTTGAACCTGTGTTGCATTAATCGTTGCCTTCGGCGGACAAAACCACCGGCGCGAGGTAAGCTGCCGCGTCGCTAACGTGGACAAGGCAAGCTCACTTTTGCAGAACGCAGAAATCTCTACTGTCTGACATGCCAGCGCCTTGACGCGAGGTCTCGCGAACGTGATCGTGTTTCCGAAAGCGACGGTTTGAGAGATCACATCGCCCGCCGGCATGGATTAGTTCGCTTTCTTCCTTCACTTGACTATGAAGACAGAAATAATTGACACATTATGTGCACTTGTGCAAGAAATAAAGTTCTGTATTGCACGTATTCGACTCGTTTCAGCTGGTGGTGCCTTTTGCCAGCATACTTTCACTCGAATTAGGGGCGGGGCACTCAACCGATGTAGCACTCTCGTGCGAACTTGTCGGTTTCGGCAGGCGCGCTGCAGCGTGAAAAGCACACACACACACACACACACACACACACAGACACACACACACACACACACACACACACACACACACACACACACACACACACACACACCACAAGAAATAAGCATTCCTCTTCGTCTCTATTTTTGCACACCTCGCATGCGCTAGCACGCGTGTGCACGCCACCAGAGACCTACGAAAAACACACAAACAGCACTGCGGCACGTTTATCGTTCATGCACGCGCATATATGTCTATCAACATAGCAGGTCTAGTTGAAATTTGAAACACATCGGTTCGATCACAATCACACCCTAGAACTTCCGACGAAGCGGAATGTGCTTGCAACTTACCGTCTTTGCAAACTGCACAAGCACGACATAACACCGCACAAACGCTAAAAAGACAAGAACGGGCACCACCACACGAAGGCGCGCCGCTGCGTGTGCGTACGATGTCCTCAACCTTTGAGACACGAAACATCTGCAAGGCGAGAGCTCGTCATGTTGAACTAAGGAAGTTCGCATGACATTATCAAAAATAAAAGCTCCAACTGTTCGCCGCACTGCGTGAATGAACCATCTTGCACGACGGAACGAGCTTCGCAACACATAGTCAAACGCAATTACAGCAGCAGTCCGAAGGAGACGTCCTCAAGCACCCGCGATGCAATCCGCCGAGTCCCTGCAAACATGGCGGCACGCGTGCGCGACCATCACATTTTGGCATCTGCTAGCCAGAGATCAGCCAGAAAGCTGCCAGACCGATTTTGACCGGGCAGGTACTGGCGACCCGCGGGTCGCCAGAACCTGCCCGCCAGAGAAAAAAACGAACGCCAACCGGAAGTGCGCCCGCGGTGGGCGGGGCAACCCGAGAAAAACGAACGCGCGCCGGCGGGCTCTGGCAGCCCGCGGGCAGCCAGAAGTGCAAAATCGAAGAGCCCTAATGACCCGCCAACGTCGTTGCCGACCTTGGGCGCTTAACGTAGTAGTTTTCCTGCTGCCATCACGCTCGAAGAGTAGTCGGCGGGGAAACGCCATCCACGACGAAAGGTGACAGGCGGCGAGGCTCCACGCGCGCGCTTAGAGGTGCACTTTGGAACGCCATGGAACGGTCCGCCATCCGGGAGTGGCGAAGTGAAGTTGGCCTCTCCTGTGTGGCGGCACCGTTCCAGGCACGTTCCAAAGTGCGCCGCGCGCGCATGACAGAGGGAAATAGGTAATAAGACCATAAGCTGCGTCGGTACAGCTTTGAACATGTGCGCCGATAGCCCTGCGATAGAGAACTGGCCACCTTTCGTCGCGGAGTGGGGAGCTGGAATTTCGATTCCCAGTACTTCCAAGGAAAGTTTCCGGCGTGTTGTTGTTACATGTAAATTTAACTTCGTCCCTTCCATTACGGAAATGCGAAGTGGGGTCGTGGTGGATCCCGGCATAAAACACGTTCGTGTTAAAGTACAGGGGCCGCAGTGCCTGAGTGAAGACGAATGGTACCGAAAAATTAAGTCATGCGACCGAGTTACCACCCCTTCCCATGACACATGCGTGATCACTTCGTGAGAAGGTCAACGAACTATGTACACAAGGACGTCATGTCGACGTCACCACGAGCTGGCATACCATGACGTCGAATTACTTTAGCCATCAAAATAGCCTCACCTACAGGACATACGATACCACTGCCAGAGAGCTTATAACGAAATACTAGAGGGAATTCTGGCGTTGTGATTGTTCAGCTACCACAGGAATGATGGGTAGTAGATGGATTTCTTTAGTCTCCGTGCTCCCGGCTTCAAACCTTCTGATTGACGACTTTGTTTACTGCTATTTTGTAGCATCAGGGACGCGACTGCGACTACTACACTTCTCTCGTGACGCGACGAGGGCAGCGGCTGTAGTGCACGCTTTACTGGTAGAGAGCACCGGACTGTCACTTAGCCCGCTTAGCTCAAGGATGAGAGGCCTTGCCGTTTTTCTCGGTCTTGTACTTGTTTTTCGGCCAGAGTAGTGATTTAAGTGTTGTTTGGCCTAACTTGACGAATTCTTCCGGCGCGTTCAGCGGACGTTAGCTGTGTGATTTTGCTTTGTTTCTTTCTTTTCTTTTGCTTCAAATGTGACGAACTGTAGGCGTCGGGCCGCTTTCACGGCTAACAATCCCAGTGGCAAGACTTCTCGTAAAGACTGTACTACAGCACTTCTCTTACCTTATCTGATCAATTCAACGCTGAACGAACAGCGAGCATGGAGTTATCGTGCCTAGCAGACGCCACTTGGTCAACAAGCAGGCGCACCCGCAGACGATGCTCAAAAACTTCAAAGGCGCAGATTCCGACAAAGATTAACACAGTATCACTGTTTGTTTTAGCATCACATTTTTAAGCGCAACCAACCATCAGACGCTAGGTGAAATTGTGCTTCTGCTAGGACCTCGTGTGGTGGCTCGGGCCATATGTAGTTCGCTTAACTGCAGCGGAGCGCTCACCCTGCACTAAAGAAGCGAGTGATTTTTCATTTATGTACGGTTAGAAGACGCACGTACATGTTTACGTACCAGAAAAAGCTAGCACGTCACTTGAAACAGAACAAAATATTCACTCCGATCTCAAAAGAGATTATATCGTATACTTAAACCTCAGCAGCTTTCGCTAAATCTAGGCGCATGTAGAGGGGGCAACATTACCGTCGTTAAAGCGTATTGATTGTGTTAAAGCGTTAAAGCGTATTGATTAAAGCGTATTGATTGTGTGCTTCTAACCACGAAGAGGCAACGACTCTCTGTCCGCACGCATAATTACTGGGTCATTCCATGCTAAATGTCCCAGACGTGGCTGTCGCCCACGGCAGATTTTGGTGAGAAAATTTGTGGCTTTTCACTGTACTGCACGGAGTGCACCATGCTAGAACATTTCAGAACACAAAATTTTTAACGCCCTGGTGGGCTCTCAAGCTCCCTTTTATGAAGCTACGGGTAGTAGGAAATTTTACTTCAGTGTATTTTTACATGTTGAACCACAAAACACCGTCTGCGGCTCTATGGAGCTTCTGCTTACATTTGCTGTTGTAGAATTGCGACATTTTTATGTTTTACTGCCTGTGACATACTCTCGAAAACAGCAGAAATCTTCAATGTTCATGTTTTTTTTAACGTCTGAACTAGCTCTCTTCGAGACGAATATAAATATTTCTGTTCTTTTTGTTCAGTTCCGCAAAAGAATGTTTTCGGGCAAAATATGAGTCGAGTGTTTCTGGCAAAAGTCGCTCAAATAGCTAAAATATGTGATTTATTGTGTTTTCGCAGGCGTTTTCTACTGATGCGGTCCAGCTAAAAATATTCTGTATGCGTAATTTCACAGAACACTTTATTTGTAAGCGTTTAGCAAAGTGCTAAATTTTTTTTGCGGTTAGAAAAAAGAAATCAAGTTGTATCCACGAAAGCATGTAGCATATGAGCCCTATGTGGTTTAATTCACGCAGTCGCTACTGAAGTCAACGAAAAGTTCACCAAACTCTAGAGGTGACCACTACTACAGGTCGCCTACAGATTTCCTATTAAATATCACATAAGCCTTTAATCTTAGGGAGTTGTTCCTATGCATTCTTGTCACAGCACAGTCAATATAAATGGCGGTGCCTCTTCAGCGCCACCATTCTTTTACTTAAAGGAACACTAATGAGGTTAGTTTGATAACCTTCTCTCGGGCAGGTCTTGCGTCGTTAATGTTGGCAACTTATATTCTATGATACGAACTATATCAAGGAGAATTTGTTGTCTTTTAATTCTGCGCGAAACAGCGCAAACTACATTGCAGGTCCCCATCCCTCTTCTCGCATTCCACATTTGCTCGGCCAAGGTTTCTGAAGCCCGCCATGCTGTTCCCATATCTTTAAAGACCACATAGTTCTGTAGGCATTACCACTAACTATAAACAATGCCTGACGTCTCGCGAGTTATTCGCACTTCCACTCGTGTGCGCAGCGTTCCAACACCAAGGCAAGTTCGATCGCCGTGCAAGACGATCCACCGCGGACGAAAGTTTGTACTCCCGTGTTGATCACGATAAGGTCCGCCGTGGTTATCACATCACTCGAATCACGTCCGCGCACACTGGCTGCGGCACATCCCCAGTAGGCATGGTGCGCCTTTAAGTCACCGCGCAATACGTGGTCGAGTGCGTGCATAAACGCGTGACTGACCGCGGCCACTGGGCGAACATAAACGCTCGCCACGGTGGTATAGCGCTTACGGTATACTCGGCTGCCACCCAAAAAACGCGGGTTCGATCCCGGTCGCGGCGTTCGCATTTTCGATGGAGGCGAAAATGCCAGAGGCCCATGTACTGTGCGAATTGTCCGTGCACGTTAAAGAACCCCATGTTGTCTAAATTTCCGAAGCCCTCCACTACAGCCTTGCTCTCCTCTATATCTCTCTTACTCCTTTTCCCCGACCCCCAGGGACACTTAGCCATGGGCTGCAGAAATTAGCTAACCGAACCACAACAACAATAGACGTGTCCACACGGCCAACGCGCACTGTGGCCGCCACGCACTCCACTGTGGAGCTGCAGAAGTTCGCCGTTCGCACCAGGGCGTGGGCGAATGTGTCTCACGAATGTATACAGCCGCACGGGCTTTCCCAGGAGGATGAGTGGTGTCTATACATAGAGCATCCTTGCACTCCAGCAGCGTACACTGAGTGGGGCTGCTCTAGACGATGTAGCCAGGCAGCGACACCGCCTCCGCAGGCACATACGTCTTCTGCAGCGCTGGGACATCTTAGCCGCGCAGGGGAAGGCATACGACGCCAGCTCGGCTTGTCAGCGGCGCAGAGGATTGCAGTTCCACTGCAGCATATGCTCGGTCTCGGTCATGGTATAACAAGGGTGACTATGTGACGGTGCGGAGGGAGAGGGTAAAGCATGGCGTAGTCTTTTATTGTGCAAAAAGGAGTGGGAAAAGGTAGTGAGAGTGAGGAGGAGGGAAAGGAAGAGGGGAACGCCACCAGCTCCGCTGCTTCCTCAGTCGTTCGCATCACTAGCGCGTGCCCTGCCCGAATTCTTTTTTTCAGCGCAAGTGGATTTCGGAGAGAGAGTGAGAAAACGTTATTCAGGAAGCAAAAAGATATGTAAGAGCTCATGGTCCTCACGCTTTATGTGGTTGTTGTTTTGTGGGGTTTAACGTCCCAAAACCAGCTCTGATTATGAGAGACGCCGTAGTAGAGGTCTCCGGAAATTTCGACCACCTGGGGTTCTTTAACGTGCGCTGAAATCGCACAGCACGCGGGCCTCAACATTTCGCCTCCATCGAAATGCAGCCGCCGCAGCCGGGATTCGATCCCGCGACCTTCGGACCGTGGCGGAACATGGCCCTCACACTGGCTGCTGCTATAACGCGCATTTCGCTTGTCCATTATTACGTCAGCCATGGTGATGCAATTACGTAAGCGAAAAGTGCTCCTAATTCACGATAGAATTAAAAGAAGGACACCGACCATGAACAGTCGGCTAAGCGGGTTCACAACGCGAAATAAATGGTCACTAAAACAGTCTAGCGCCGATGAAATCTTAAAACGGGTCAGGTACACCCACACGAGTGACATAACGGCTTTGGGACAAACAACCGCGGCTTGTATTTTGGTGCCGTGGGTGATCTTGAAATAATTCGCAGCCACGAAAGCCTGCCTGACGAGTGCCGCTGGTGTTTTCTTTATATATCTCATCGTCTTGAGTTTGTTGTTTTGGCTTTATCGTATGCAGTAGAGGTTATTTCCACTCGCGTTCGTCGAATAAGCTTGGCTCTGAACAACACGAACGCCGCGTTGTTCGTGTTGTTCACTGCTCTCCTTGTGTCCGTGTCCTGCACGCCTCTTCTTTTGATTATGGACTGTTACCACCGCCTCAACTTTCTGTCCTTTTGAACACCTGTAACTTGTTCAAATTGTATGTGTCATTCCAGAAGTAAAACCAGTTTATGTTTAGCGCCCGTGCGGTATAATTCTGTCTTTCCTTGTGTTCGTGTGTGTTCATCTGCGCTAACAAAATATGACTGTTTATAATCCCTGCTGTGTAAAGCGGCGCGGTATACGTTCAACATTTTTTCACATTTTTTTTGTGTTGCGTCTGAGTTCCCCCGAACATCCAAGCTGTGATACCGCACGCAGCACTGGACCCGCCAACATATATGCGTTAAATCAGACGCATTTCTGCTCGAACTTGAGAAGGTTTGAATCTATCTATCTATCTATCTATCTATCTATCTATCTATCTATCTATCTATCTATCTATCTATCTATCTATCTATCTATCTATCTATCTCAATCGGTTACACCTTGTGCTTGTGGAATAGCGGGGTATCGATGTACGACGAACACGAATAATACATTTTCAAATCAACCATTCGATTTGCCTGTCGTTAGCGTGACCATTAGCGACGGCCCGATCACGTTTCGCTCGTACCCACTGCGCTCTTTCCGGGGAATGTGGGCACGCGCCACAGGTGAGTGAATGTTAACATTACAGCCTATGGTAATCACGGACCAAACCAGATATTGAAGAAGTGATGCGGAGGCAAAAGACACGAGTTGAAGAAAGACAAGCAGATTAGTGTAATTTGCTACTGAAATGTAGACATTACAAGCAGAGAGACATAGTGCTACAATGACCGGAGGTAACCACCGCGCCGTGTGGGTGTAAGAACAGGGTACCCGGGTCCTCGAGGTGAAGAACGACACCACTCGTCCGCTGGCGCTTTTCCAACGTGGTACATGTCGTAAATAAACCCTCGCATCAGCAGTTTTGGTGATCGCCCTTGTCTAGCGTCAGTTGCGTTTGGGTTGTAGTATGTGTTGGCCTCTCTTACAGCAATATAAGAAACAGTACGTGTGAACTATACTGACACCCTGGCAAGCGTGGCTTTGTCCAGCTTTTATCGACCGCATGAGTATACTGCAACAAACGAAGTTCATGATACGCATATCAGTGCACCGTATAGCGTGTATTTCTCTTGGACGAAACAGTGGTATGTGCGCTAACATGACCGCAGACGTTGACACTTCTTTGGTCGGCACATTGCTTTCGACATGCCTCGTAACGCTACGTTATGCACACGATCTGCACACAGGCGTTTATACTACTCGTAACAATTGTCTGAAGGAAAAGCGATTCGGCATGGCCAATTCCCTCGATGAGTGCTTCGCATGGCATCGATTGTCACAATACGTGGGATCTGCCGGATTTCTTCAGGGGCGGTTATGTGCCACAATATTGGCAAGAATATTACGCAGGAGATTCCAATGAGGTATTAAATAAAACGTATGATGTTCTTCCAGGGCTCTCTGCTGTATTGGCCCTTTACACTGAGAACGCTTGCGAATACCTACTATCTCGGAGTACAAACGCACTCATCCAAGATGACCCTCTGATAATTAGCACCTATTCAACTTGACTCAGGGTTATTAATAAAGGGTGGTTCGGCAGGTGCATTCTCTGTAACAAAGCGAATGCTTGACCGAGCCCAAGGCAACGTTTGACGTATGGTATGAGAGGACGACGCAGACGGCAGCCGCTGTGACAGGCGTAGCTTGTAACTGGTACACAACAGACCATGTTAGGACGTTGCCAAAGTGACAGCACTCACTTCTGTCATCGGCGTGGCGAGCGCCTGTCGTGCTCGTCACGCCTTCCCTCTTGCGCACGCGGGAAATTTTTTTTCTATCGCATGGTAAAAAAACACGTAAGAACCTTTTACGACCTTTCTTAGCGCTTGGCCCTGCGGCGCATTTGGCGAAGACAACACGGCGTAAACATCACATATGTGGGTGATGATTATCGCGAACGCTTCAGTGGTAACCTAAAGAGTACACATGAGAGTGACCCCATACTATCTGGTTTCTATTTCCTGTGGAGACTTCTGAAATGGACAAAGATAAAAAATACAAGGTATTCTATGACTTACAGGTGTAATTCTAGGCAGTGTGTCACGGCTTGTTAAAGTGATCGGTGCGTTATCCATTGTAAAGGAGGGCAAAAATTGATACGAGATAGAACACGACTTACAGTCCATTTAGATGCTCTGTTCAAAGTGTAGAGTAGTTGGGGAAAAATTCAAGCAGGCATGCAAGTACGTCAGGAGGAAACATATTGTATTGTCGTTCTCGTGTTAGTGCACTACGCAACAGTCAGCCGTACTCGTATCCCTTAAAGGGTCTCTGCAACACATTTAGAACATCGTCTGAAAACCATGCCACTCAGTCGTGGAGAGTCCTGTAAAAATGTGAGACAAATATTGGTGCACTGAATACGCCATGGGAATTCGAAGTTTGGCTTCAAATGTAGCAGGAACTCTTTTGAGCTCTTTTTAGTAAACGACGTCACAGGTGACACCGGCTGCGTCACGTAACCGCTTTCGTTGTCATGAAAGAAGGATACATATATTCTGTTTATTTTTTGAACTCAAAACAAATTAATAAATCATTACCGAGGTCGTTTGCGCTATTATATAGCCACTAATGCCAGTTGTACTTAGGCGACGGAATCAGTGTTCCTTGGGACGTCATACGTTGAAAGATGAGCGGGTGGTTTCCAGGCGTATTTCAAACAAAAATGCGAATTTTCTGGCTCGTGCGGCACACTATTGGCTCACGTGTTCATAGGAGGCTAGACAACTGATGGGCACCGTTTCCACACTAGGTTAAGAATGTGTCGCAGGGCCTCTTTGAAGGAGCGCTGACATAAACATTTCGGTTTGATGGGCTCCTTTTTTTTTTGCTGCAATATGTAGCTGGGGACCTATTAGTTATCACAGGCACATCAACTGCTCCAGTGAGACAGATCATTATTTGCGGCCTGTTTATTGCCGACTAGTTTCAGTTTTAGTTTGGGGAACTCCAACAACAACAAAGCGGCCTGGTGCAACTGGCGCCACGCCGCGTACGCAACGGGGTAAACAAGTTCGACCACGTGAGCACACAGAACAATGACGCACTTCCGCTCGACCTACAACGGGTGCTCGTTTTCTTTCTTCGCCTGTCGCACGTCCTGCGCGTTGTTGTCGTTGTTGCTGTCATCGTCGTCGGATGGAAACGATTTTCTTGAAGTCTGGCATTGCCGGGAATCTGTACTAACACAGGCATGGCAAACAGGCAATGCTGGCTATGACATCATCATTTCTAGCTGCACTGGTCGGAGCTCAGCTGCCGTGGTGAGGTCGCGGAAGCTGGGAGTCTCCTTGGGGTCACCTTTGGTGTTTTCGATGTCGCGGGGTGCGGCGCGTAACGCACGATTGCGCGCGCGAACTTCAATATTCATTTAAATTGCCTCCCGAGCTGTGTTCGCTGTTAATATTTGGTAGACGATATGTGCATGTACGGGAAAATCGATCCTGCAGGCTATATATCTCAGTAGCGAAATTTTGATGTCAGTGCCTGTCGCAGAATGGCATTGCCTCGGGGCGGACTACAGCTGTAGGTTCACGGTATCCTTGCACATGCGACGTTAGAAGCCCTTCGACCGCTCCAAAGACGTCAGAAGCTCTCGGCCCTTTTCGAAGAAAACAAGGAGGAGATCGCTTCCTGAGTTGGGAAACTGCGACTTGGTGCTTTCCCATGCGAGCCCACGGCGTGGTTCTTGAAACACCAGACGCGGAGCTTCGGATCAGCAATGCAGGGCAGGACAGCGGGGCACCGTTTCGTGAGCCCCACTGTCCTGCCCTGCATTGCGGGGCACCGTTTTTCGGCTGCCT
>CM023481.1:57963900-58243031 GCA_013339685.2 Hyalomma asiaticum
ATGCTGTTTGTGCAGACACCCTTCACATGGCCAAGCTTCATGCAGTTATGACACTGAAGCGGTTTGGGCATGAAAGGCCGAACAGGATGTCTGAAATGTCCAACCTTTACATGGGATGGTAGAGAGTCCCCTTTGAAGACCAGCTTCACACAACGGGTGGTTCCTAGACGAAAAACACCAGTGATGACGACTCCCGCCTCCGCTGCTTTTATAAGGATTGGAAGGTCCGAGTTGACGATTGCCAAATCAATGTCGTAAATGACACCCGCCACGCAGGCGCCATCCATTGGAATAATAGATCGGACTTTGATGCCGGCCAAATCCGATATTCGTCGGAGCTTGTCTAAGGCGCTTGCATTCATCATGTCCACAGCAAGGATGTTCTTGCGCGTGTTTAATCGGACGTCTTTGATTTCGTTCGGCGCGATCCCCTCGAGAAATACCGAAAGGACTTGCCTGTTGACTGCTCAGAGGCACACGGTAGGGTCATCAGGCATGAATAAAATGGTGTACGGCCATCGTTCTTCTTTAGTTTTCGAAACTTGGGTGCTCGCTGGTGATGACGCCGCGACGATTCTTCGTTTTGCCTTCCTACCCCGCACCGTTTCGAAGCCATCTTCCGACGACTCGTCGCCCGAGATCGAGTACACCTCGGTGTCCTCGCTGCTGCGGGGGCTGGTGCTGCGTTTTCTTGATGAGCTTGGCAGAATTGACCTTTGGACGGTCGGCGCAACAGAAGGCTCCGCGTCCATATCCATTGCGTGGTGACTGGTGGCTTCACCGGTACTGGACCAGGCGCGCTGATGTACCGCTGCGCCCGACACGGTAGACCTCTGGCTGGGCGGACCTCTGGACGAGTCCGTGTCCGTAGCCACGAGGGAGGTGTTAGGAGGTCTTGTCTCCCGGCTGTCTCCCGGGCTTGCTGCATCGCACGAAGCAGTTGTACGCCTCAGCTGCTCAGCGCCGTCTTCCACACCACTGTGATTCATTCTGAGGAGACTGCATATTTAGCGTATTGGACGGGCCATAGTTCCCTATGCATGCAATTACGTGCCATGAACGCTAAGTGTTACACATGTTAGATATCCTAGCAAGACATGACAGCGCTCACATGTACAAATTAAATTACATGTCATTGCACTTTTGCATCGCAACACTTGCCCTTCATTTCAAGACATGTTATTAATTTTATAGCAGCCATGCAATTAATGTTATGTCATTTATTCTTCTTTGTCGTGTATGTTCGTGACGTCATGGTATGATAATCCATAACTCTATGCCAATCGTGTTCGAGTAAATGAGATAAGAAAAATGCTATATATATTCCGTCCTTTTTGCACATTTCTATTGTTCACACCTCCGGAGGACTCACCACGCCGCTTGCTGATTTGCGACCCCGTGTTTATGGTTATTGTCCTTTGCGGCCGAAGCCATCGCAAATATTACTTGCCCAGGCACAATCACGAAGCTGGTAATATTTCCCAAACATACGACAGTCAATAGGTGCATGCTAACCCCGGTGTAAGGTTTCTAAAAAGACAGAAAGAGGGCTCGCACGACGGGACAGTAGCACTTCGCAATGCCAACTAGAATGTGGAAAACATGAGCTACGGAAGCGATTACCAAGCACTGTTCATGAATAAACTTCATATAGAACAAATATTACCTTCAACTGAGCCCCTAAAACAGCGAGTTCCATTAATCAGCTTTCATACCAGTGAAAAATCCCCATGCTGTGCGTACATATCTCTACTCGGATGGAAACACGCGTTCGAATTGAGGACGTTAGTTTTCTTTCCCGTGCTTTATAATTTAAAAGGCCCACTACTCTGTGCACATTCGTGAAAATTGCAATCCGCCTGAGCTGTCCACGCCTTAACTTTTTCTTTATCAGCCCCAGAGTTTGAACTTATTAAATGGCGCGTGAATATGCAGTGAGTCTGATGCACGGGTGGCGTAATATTGTGTACGGCCTCGGAGCAAGGATTCCATGAGGACGGCGATGAACGTGTCGGGCGTCATCACACCGGCGTCGTGACGTCGTCGCTCCGCCTGTTCCCACACTCTCTATATATACGGCCTCTGGTCACCCCTACCGATTCTGACCTTGTTTAGTGGATATGCAACCTCGACACGATAGCTCGATAACAGTCCTCAACCAAAAATGTCGCGGTCTTACACGAAGGAAAACAGTGTAAAAAACTAAATGTAAAGGGGAGCAGGTATCACAGCCCTATCACGTTACCTGTGCTCCTTGCCACGTGTGGGATACGTCTGTTGCGTCCACTCGCGGGCGCGCTTAACATACGCAATAGATGTACAGATAACGATATCGCACTATTCTTGTTATCAGTAATTAGAGGGCTTCAGAAACGGGCACTGAGGGGCTACTCACCGGCTACTTTCTCCACACGATAGTCCTCGATCTCCGGAAGTGAGGCAGCACGTGCTTCGAATGCCCACCCTTTGTCACCGTACTCGCTGGCCCATCGATCAAAGTCACGTGGGTGACCACGCGTGTAGTACATGAAGTTCAGGACACTGCTTCCGCCAAGTACCTTGCCTCGCGAGAGGGACAACCGCTGCACACGTGTTAGACATACAATGCAGCAGTGAGAAATAAAATTTGAGAGCAAGAGAACTACGATCCATCTTTCGGAACAGAGCTACATCAATGCTTTGTGAGCACTAAAAGAAAGAAAAAATCCACGCATCTCCAAGAAGTGAATCATTACGAGTGGGAGAAGCACTGAGGATGGTTCGGTGTTACCGTAAATCACCAGTGACACCCACTCACGCATGTAAATGAATGACAACGCATGTGTATATTTACACTCGCGTTGTCATTCATGCTCCTGCTCTTTATCAGGTTCCAGCGCTCCCACGTCATAGATCGTGCCGAGTTCGGATTACTTTTAGTTAACGCGCACGCTGCGAACCTTCATTGTTCAACTACGCGCAAGAGAAATCTTCTCCCGGCACTGCATTGCAGGTCAAGATCCAGTGGCTATATTTATGGGGTGGCCGGTGAACGGTTGTGCAGCTCGAGCAGTCGGTTTTTTCAATCAAGAAACTCGCTAGCTGCGTGCGTCGACGTTGTTTCTCGCTGGCGAGGGCGCGTTCTTGTTCCTTGCGAGCTGACGATTGTGACGATTGTGGTTCGGTTGAGGGTCTGGATTTTGTAGCGCAGCGGCCCCTGGCGTATTCTTTTTATCATGTATTGTGCTTTCATATACTTGAATTAACATACACATATAGTCGCTTTTTTACACAGATGTTTTCGTTTTTATTTGTTCAGGTGCTCTCCGTTTCGGTTTGGTTTTGTGTAGCGTGACGGACGCGGACTGCAACAAGGCTAGGCCCTAAGGAGCTTCGCTCCCCCCCCCCCCCCCCAAAAAAAAAAAAAAAAAAAAACGAACGGCGAGCTAACCGTGAGGTGCATCGGTGGTTTTCCTTACGTAACACGGTACATTTATTTTTGTTAGGAATGTCAGGATTCTCTTTGAATAGACATATTCTCTCGTATGTGAAAAAGACTGGGTGCACATGTAGTTCAGACGCGCGAAATTTGCCCGTTCATGGGCCTTGAGGATGAAAAATATTGCTGTAACGCAGGTACTGTTTCAAAAGAAGTGCTTCTTGAGCATGTTGGTAATTCATAGTGAATTTTACAGCGCGAAATTTTGTGAAGAAAAGAGAGAGAAAGACGGAGAGACAGGACACGAAGTATCAACTTATCAACAGAACAAAAATTAATGAAGAAGATAATACACCCCCCCCCCCCCCCCCACACACACACACAGAAATAGCGCACGCGACAAATACCTCACGACACTTGGTAAGATTAGCGCGTTAAGACCGTGACACGTGGAATATCGTCAGTATATCGCGTGTACATCCGGCCAAGTAATCGGTTTCCTTATAATGTGGCAAAACCAAAGCCGCGCAACTGATGCGCCGCTGTCGCCTATATTTTATTCATAAAGTGCGCCTCCTCTATTCCCCGATTTGCTTTGTCCCGGTACTTATTCGCAGTATCATCGTGAATGTTCCCGAGCGCAGCTGAAATCCTTGCAGTGCATACCAGGCCAGACGACAGGGCAGTCCGTTATCAAGTGGGTTCACTGAGAGAGCACATTTTTCGTGGCGGGTATCAGCTGTTAGGTGACTTATTAGTAATTTACGACCACATCATTCAAACTTCCTCACAGGACGGTTCTGCCGTCGCCATAGCGGGGCTGCCTTTCGTGCACCCTCTTCCTGCGAATTCATTTTAGAAATTGGCTATACAGCTCGAGTGCTCGTTATGAGTACGTCAGTTATTGGCATAGTCATACTCATAATTAGTTATGAGTATGTCGGAATTAACTAGGATGTCATATGCTTAGGAAACTTGAGGCGTATTAGTGAAACCGAAACGGCCTTCTTCCTCGAACGAATAAAGGTTGAGAAATTTCGACACAAGACACAAGTGAATTTTTTTATTATTACGCATTTTCCCAGGTCATTAACAAGAAACAATGTAAGATAGAGCCGATTCGCTTGCGTTATAACTCCCAATAAACTACGATAAGGAAGAGTAACGAACCGCCTATTACGACTTCCCGAATGCTATTCATCACGCGTGCACAGAAGACGTTAAGACTAGAACAGCAGAAAGCTAAGCGAGTTGGTTGAGTGTTCATTATGCAAATGAAAGCGGTGTACAGACGGACACAAGAGTGATCGTGTTTGCTCGCCTTTCCTTGCAGATTAGGCTGGGAATAAGTAGGTATAAGAGAAAATGGGTAATGCCTCAGTAACCTACAATTCGCTGATGACATTCTTTTAATCAAAGGAGGAACTGCAAGGCATGGTCACATATATCGATAGGCAGAGCAGTATTCCGGGTTTAAAAATTGATATGCCGAAATTAATGTTCGGAGGCCTATTAAGAGCACAGCGACGTGTGATAAGTAGGACGGGCTGTTGGTCTAGTTGCTCTTGCATCTTGAAATGTTGAACTTAGCGCGATTGACACAGACAGACAGAAAAGAAGAGACGAAGAAGACGGACGGCTAGCAGCCGTTCATTGAGAAGTTCGCCCACCTACGCCGTCTTAACGCATACGAACAAAACAACTTATCGAAATGCCGAGAAACCCACGAGACTAACACGCACAAAACAGGCAACGGTCTGCATGAAACGAAAATCTGACAAGTGCAAACCTCTAGATGCCGCTCTAATGCAGATTACCTCGGTCTGCTTCATGTTGAAAAGCTTACAACTGTAGCCGGGCTGTGCAGCTCTTGCTTTTCCCCAGGATTCTTGTATTCTTGAGTCTTGACATCGCAGTTGCATTCAGTTACATGAGCAAATAAGTGTGCGTGTTTGTCTTCCCTGTTATTTAGCTTTAGAGCATGCTCCTTAAGACAATCATTGAGGCATCTTTCAGTTTGACCGATGTAGATCTTCCCCCAGGAAAAGCAATCGAATAAAGGACTCCGATTGAGCACTTTTTGAAGGAAGACTCGTGCTGTAATAGTGCGCCCTGTGGTCCTCTATCACAGATTGGATGACGAAAATCTTTGCAGCTTATTAGGGGCTGAAAAAAAAGAACAGAGGGTACATTGTGTCTGCCTGCAACCTTGTTGAGGTTATGCTAAAAGGTATGTATACACTGCGTTACGTCCCTTCAAGCGTTCAGTATGAATACAATCCCTTCGTGCTGCGGACTTCACATCTTTGCAGGAAGGATGGGGCCACCGCCAATACAACCTTTTGAAGTGAAACCCGTTACCAGAAGGCGGTCTACTTGATATACAAAACTGTCCTGCATGCGAAAGGGGCATGATTTCGGAGCGCAGAATCCATACACTGTATCGCCATGCCTCTTTTGATAGTCACAGAGTGAGCGGAGTCGTAAGGCAACGGTCCTCCTTTGGCGCGCGCAAAATACCCCCAACATACATTGTCAGCATTGAATGCTAACCTTAAGTCTAAAAATTACAAAGCGTTCGCTTTCGGTGCAAAATTTTTGTGTCAGTGCTCCTTAAGGGACAAAAATAGAGTGGAGTGGATCAGAGAACGAAAACGCATTAATCATGTATTATAGTGAAAATGCGGAAGAAGAATTGGTATTGTGGGGGGGGGGGGCCTGTTATGACAAAGAGGTGTAGCTGATCGTCATTAGTGGTAACATAATGGATTACCCTGGCAAAAACCTTGGAGGATCACTAAAAGGCTTCAATTTAAATGGTGGACGGTTCAGCGAGCAACTGGAACGGAACATCACAGGTTTAACGTTTAGGTAAAAGAAGTGAGCGGAGTGGCTCAGAGTATAAACGCGTGTAAGGACATAGTAGGGGAAATTAAGAAGACATGGGCGTGGGTAGGGCATGTAATACGCAGGCAAGATAACTGTTGTCGTTGAGGGCAACAGAGTGGATCCATAGAGAAGGCAAGCGTGGCATGAGGCGGCACAGAATGTTAGGTGTCAGATGAGATCAAGCAGTTTTTGGTGATAGCGTGGTTGCAGTAAGCACAGTTGGACAACTGGAGATCGATGCAAAAGGCCATTGCCCTGCAGTAGGCGTAGACACGCTGCTGCCGCTGCTGCTGCTGCTGGTGGTGTAGTGATGCAGCTGATGATGGATGATAATGCCTCTTCCGTAAGCACTGTTATAGCTCCTCCCCCCCCCCCCCCCCTTACGCTACACATTGCTTTCCCCCCACACCGCAATTCATGCCGTCTAACCAACTCCCTCAGTCTTCAAAGAATTCACGGCTCTACCCAATCGCTTACTATGTCTTTCCTGCCAGTATCCATTGTAGAATGAAATAGTTTACCTGACCTTTAATAACTTAACGTGACCCCACCATGTTTCGAAACGTATCAACAAACCTTTTCATTGCGTATGCGTAACGTATTCTTCGTTGTGTTTTTTTTTTTACCATGAGTGCCTTATCCTTCGCGTGCGTTTTCACCGACGCTGAGTTCACTGTTGCTCCTGTTTATTTTGACCGTCTCAGCATTTCACCTCGCTCCTTTCTGGATGGTAATTTTTGTATTCATGTCTCTAAATAGGTTCCTATTACTTATTTATGCTGCTCCCTAATCTAATGGCCCGATAGGGGCCCTTTAATGTTTAATAAATGGTAATGATGATCATGATAACGATGATGAATGGGTTACAATGCAAAGCAAGGGTGGCCAAGGGCGTCAGAAGCGCGGGAAATGAAATTTGCGAGGCAACGTTGTCGCCACTATAACACAAGGCCGGATTAGCTGGCGAATTGTGGGAGATACCTTTGCCCTGCAGTGGGCGCAGACATGATGATGATCATGATGGTGATGATGCACCTTTCTAATGAAAGCGCCAAGTTCGCTAAACCATCCGTTTTATGAATTATCAATTAAATCATTTCTTAAATCGCTTGGTTACCAAAGGAAACAGGGGGTGTGGTTATGAAAAAAAAGGTGTATAAAGTAGTGTCCTTGAAAAGGAAAAGACAGCTTGATGAAGCAGCATCCGGCAAGCACGTGCCAGGGTTCAAAATAGCCGATCTGAAGGAAGGAAGGGGAAAACAGAAAGGCAGGGAGGTTAACCAGAAGCGAGTCCGGTTGGCTACCCTACACTGGGGGAATGGGAAGGGGGATAGAAAGATGGGAGAGAGAGAAGGAAGGGGAATAATGAAAAAGACGTTGTAGGACAAGTCCAACTGTCAAAGGCGTTCGCGCAGACCAGTCATCTTCAAATACCGCAAAAGTGCTTTTAGTGCCTTGTGGGCCGACGAGCGATGAGGGCGGTGTTCCAGTATCATCTGTAAGGAAAGTGGCCGATCGTCAAGGTGGCGTAGCGTCTCAGCAAGGGTTTTCCTTTCCTCGACGAATCGCGGACAGTGGCACAGCAGATGGTTAAAAAGCGGCATATGCCACTAAACTAATGCAGAACGTTTGGTGGGAGAGTTGGTTGAAGTCATAAGAACACTTGTTTTAGCGCGCCATGGAAAAAACAAAGATTGTGAGAAAGAAGGAACAGGTTGAGCGCTAAACTTCAACTGACTTTATTGTAAGATAAGAGGAGAGAATTCTAGCATATTCGCATGCGTACATGTGTGTTCTCAATGCCAATTTACAGTAAAAATTTTAGCAGGTGCATGTCGTTTTCAAATAGAAAAACAGGCGCGTCAGTGATACACCTCGTGCATCGATTTTTTATATGATACACCTCCAAAAGTTCGCTTGCCAACGTGTCACAGCTCCTGCCAATTATCTTGGTCTCACGTAATCGTGAGGGCTATCAAGCGCAGGTCATGCAGTGAGCAGGTAAATGCGTAACACCTTTTTTTAATACCTATAATTCCTGCTCCTGTGCTCGGGCATTGACACATCTGTCCCTTTGGTCCACGTAGGTTTTTCAACACGACAGCGGCATTTCGTACACGACGCCCTTCGCGCAATTCACGTACGGCATGGTGTGCTTCTTCCCGCATTCCCACTTTTTGTCAACGCGACCAATGCGCTAACACAGTCCAGCCAACTTGCGTGGCGCCGAAAAAACAACGGGAACACCGAACGTATTTGCAACTTTCTTCATGTTATGAGAAAGCTCGTGGGTTTAGGATACCACTGCTGGGGTTGAATCCTTTTTGGACGGTCACAGGCACAGTCTCAAAGCATTCTCCATAAGGTGAAGGTACAAAGAAATGCCTATCCCCATCCAAAGGGGATTCAAGCCCGATTCCAGATGCGTCCAGAGGAGTTACACTGAAAGCGACGAGCTATATGCTGAAATTTCAGGCGGCTGTGGTCTTGTTAAGGAGCAAATCTCGTATACGTTCCGCGCACAACTTCCTTTAACAGCACACATCTTTTGTACGAATGTGCGAATGAAGATGTTTGTTTTAGTTGTCACTTGAGAAACAAAGAATTAATTGCGCTATTCGTGAGAACAGCTGCAATATAGCCAAGCTTGTTTCATCTTGTCTCGAATTACCACGATGTGACGTACAGGGACAAATTGCACACTATCGTGCACTGTACTGTTTTGCGTTGACGTACACATAGCAGCACAAGTATTTTATTATTAAGTATTTATTTATTTATTTATTTATTATTTATTTATACCATACCCACAGCGGCACATGGCATTACAGTGGGGGAAAAAGCAAGGAAAAATTCTAAGCATACAGTTGGTAGCAATCGCTAGCAGCATCAACTAAACATAAAGAAATACATATACAAGAAGATCAATAGTGTACACTAAAGTGCACCATAGTAAATGATTGTGCCAACAAAAAATAAAGAAACACGATTACCAGTACACAAGCATATACATATAATTAATTTAACACCGAATTGTATTATAGTGATAAAAGCATAATTATATGAACAAGAATGCACATTGCAGGAAATTACAAGTACTAGCACAGAGCAGTCATCACTAGCATACATGTAACGTCATTTGGGCGGTAAAAATACCAGCTCTTTATATTCCACACTAAAATCCAGGTGACAGAATAACGGTGTCTCGCCCACAGCCTATGTCGCCCAGCTTTTTATGATGCAAAGAACCGTGGCTTAGTGTGAATGAGAGGCACGTCCTGCGCATTTCGCAAAGCGCGCGTATAAGCATTTGCGTAAGCGTACATGAGCCTTCGTTACAGGCGAGATTTACCATTACACTGGGACATAAGCATTCATTGGTAAATGTATGCCCTTATAGTGTATATTTGCTTACTCACATGACACTGTCTCGGGATCGTTGCTGAAGGCGGCCATGTTATCTTTGTTGTAAGACATGCATTCACAAAAGAAACTATAGCGCAGCTTGCACTAGTGGGACAAGGGTAATGAAGCAGCTAAGATGATGGGATTTCTCTGGTCTGGGTCTTCATCATCATCATCTTCTTCTTCATCCTCTTATTCCTCATGACGTCACGGTTGCTAGGCGCGGCAATGCTAGGTGTTGCAGCGTCTGTGGCGTCTCTGGTTGCCATAGCTACGACGCCGTTGGCTTTTCGTGATACGGACGAACAAATTACGGCTGGCTTAAACAGCTTCGCTCTTAAAAAGAATCGAACTATATCTATGGAGTAGGCGAGTACAAAGAAAAAGGCTACCTGTCCTCGGTAGGAGAAAGCGGCGTTCTTCTGAGGAACGGTCCAGTAATCCCAGTCAGTGTGACCTCTGATGTTGAAGGGCGCGAGCGCTGGAACCTGGTTCGCGCCTGTCTCCAGCCCTCCGGCTTCGAGGAGCAGCACTGTGACTTTGGGATCCGCCGAGAGCCGGTTGGCGATGACGCAGCCCGCAGAGCCACCGCCCACTGTGCACACGAAAGAAATAACCACAAAGTCATTCCGTCGTGAGTGCAGGCGACACCGAAACTACCCTCAAGTGAGCGTCGGTGCCGAAAGTGAATGCGACGTATAGACGTGCTTATAAGAACATGTAGTCGTGGAATAAACAGCGGTCTGTCGTTTACATACGAGATGTCGGTTGTGAATTCAGAGAGACTAGTAATTGTAGGTAATATTTGAAATAAATTCCTTGATACTACACGCCTAAATCACAATCACTTTACGAGACGTAGAATTGCGAGAAACTGCGAAAGCTGGCAGGGCCACGTAAGGCTGCTTGCGTGTTCCATTGCGAAGGCACCTGTATTCAGCCACGTGTTTACGACGTGTCGCATGCAATCACGCATCCAATAGGCATAGGCTTGGCTAGCCGCTCCAAAGAGTGGCCGTGACGTAGGGGTAGCGTGCTTGATTGGCGCCTCGGTTGCCTCGGTTCGACTGGTGCCCAGAACGTGAAGTATCCTGGTGAAAGCAATTAGTTCCACTCGAAAGAAACAGTATGAGAGATTTTATATCATGTGGAACTTCTTTTGCGTTAAGGCTTCATCAGTGACCTCGTCCGATGGCGATATCCTGCCTTCGTCACATAAACATACGTTTTGACGGCCTCACGTGACGTCATCACTTGGCCGCTTATCATTCGGTGTCGCTTAATTACAGACTTCTGTATGGTCATATGACGCGTTTTTTTATCATCCGCGGCGACACCTAGATTTTGACAAGGTAATTGAACTAGGTGCAGTTCTTTAACGTAAATGTTGATCACAACCCTTTCTGAGTTCTGCTCACATATGAATGCGGCCAAGGTCGTACCAACAGCCGAGTCTAGCAACTCGGAATATCAGACAGTATGTGCAACCTGCCCTGGTGGGTGTTAGATGTTAAAGGCGAAATGACTGCGTCCTCGAAAAAGATGACGCACCGTTACTTTTGCCCTCTCACAATACACAGCAGTGGCATCGTTTGTCCCAGCTCTGTAGAATGGGGTAAAAGATAATTCTTAGAGAAAACTTATTTAAGCTGCTTAACGTGCCCATCAGGCACGAGTAAATCGCCGAAGCGATCCATTATCAACTTCCTGCGATGTTTCTGGAGTAACATCTGAGCTATACAGCTTTTGTTATCTTCGCGCTCTATCTCTTTTCGGAGCGGGACCGCGACGACGCTTCCGTAGGTATCGAACCACAAGAAGAATACGCGATTATATTCGAAACGAACAAAAACCTATTTGTAATCATTCAACGGTACGAGGTTCTGAACGGCCGCTGCATGTTTATGCATGCGCGAATTGCATCCGTTACATGGAAGGGTTTGCCGCCACAATCAGCCGTCAAGAAGGCGTAAAGTTTTTTGGAATTGCCGCCCTGGAGATTATGCCTTTTGTCTATCGAGTGCGTTGGATTACAGATGAAGAACACGGCTTTGGATAATCTTCGTTGTTTTCTTTCTGGTGCTCCTTTTTTTTCAGTGCTGTTATCGCTCGGAGCTTTGTTGCCTGATGGTAAATTATTCCCACGCGGAGATAAGATGGCGCCATGCAGAGCGGCCTAAGGTGATAGCCGCTCACGCACTTCAGTAGTATTTTCTATGTTATTGCAGCTAAGAAAGAATAATTAGGTTAGTTCATTTATAGAACAAGTTGTTTTTCTTCGAAATCGATGCTTTAAGGGTAGGCAAGGTCCATCAGCTTTTCGAAGGAATAAAAATTGTGCTCATGCACAAAACTTTGAATGGTAACTCCGTAAGAAAGGGTGTTCCCCTTTGCATAACCATATTATTCTCCTCAGTAGTTTGACGTATTTAATGTTCCACCTTAGTTCTTGATTAGTTTATTATGTTTGATGAGACCTTAATTACCTTCTTCAGGCATTTCTATCAAATAAATCTGTCAGTACCCGGAAAACTCCATTTGTTGGTCTCTATGTATGATCTTATGGTAAATCTGGTTAGCCCAGAGTCTTAGGCTTCATGCATACTAAATGTGAATTGTGTGAAGGACGGAGTAATAACCCGTACATTTGATATGTTGCTCTAATTTACAGTTCAGTGTACATAGCTCGGCATTATTAATTTAGGCACATATGGTAAGGCAGGGTTTAATGAGACACGGTACAGAACGTGACATTATGACTCTTTCCATCCTTAGGCAAAATAAAACAACTTTATTTGAGATTTATCGCATCAATATGCACCGGTATTTCTCTGTGTGTCGTGATGAAGAAAATTCCCATTGTCCGAAGAATTTTTGCGGGAAAAAAATGCGCGGTTGTTGTGTACGACGCCATCAATGACAAAATAACACCTGCATCGCGATAGCTCGCACGCGGGACGGCCACGCGCGTGCTTGCGAACAATTTCCTGCCACATGCTGATCCCATTCAGTACAAGAACTTCACTTTATCATACACCAACATACGTAGTTTTATTTCAAAGCGTATTGAGTTGTGCTCTTATCTGAAAACAGCAACTGCGATATCTTGCTGCTTACTGAAACTTGGCTAACCCTAATATCACTGATAGTGAGGTTTGCTTGATTCACCTGATTTCCACATTTTCCGAAAAGATAGGGTAGGTAGAGCTGGTGGGGGAGTACTTATTGCCATAAAAAAGTCATATCACGTCTTTTGTGATTGATGTTCCGTCACGGTTGGAAATTATTTGGGTGTGCTCCTCATCACATGCATGCAAAACAGTTTTCGGAGTACGTTACAGGCCGCCAGATTGCTCCGAAAGTTTTGTTACTGAGTTACACGATAACTTGACAAATTTGCGCTCGAAGTCTCCTAAAGTTGACGTCTTCCTCTTGGGGGGATTTCAACTGCCCTGAAATTGACTGGTCCAATCTAACTTCCCTCTCACGCAGTTCCAGAGAATTCCTTGATCTAACCCTTGATTTCTCTTTTGTTCAATTAATTGACCGACCCACGCGCCATCACAACATTCTTGACCTGCTTCTATCGTCAGCTCCTGAAAAAGTTACCTCAACCTTATATCTAGACGGTCTCAGTGACCACCGCCTCATTCAGGTATCTATTAGCTTACCTGCATCCAAGCGTTATGTCTCTCCAAGGCCAATACTTGATTATAAAAGAGGTGATTATCAATCCATAAATTAGAGTTGAGAAGACTTCTAGCACTCATTTGTGGCTTCCTTCTTCAACCGCTCAGTCAATGAAAATTGGTGCCTTTATAAAGAAAAATTGTTGAGCCTGGTGCATCAACATATCCCTCGCTTGACAATTCGCGTAAATACATCTAAACCATGGTATACTCGTACACTTCACACCCTTCGAAATAAAAAGAAGTGTCTTTTCAGAAAGGCAAAGTTTTTGCAATCTTCGGTAGCATGGGCAAAGCATTGTGTTTCTGATAAGGTTTACTGTCATGCTGCGCGTCAGGCGAAACACAAGTTTTTTTCACATGACCTACAATCACTTTTAAAAAACGACCCCAAGAAATTCTGGAAATTAATCGCCCCCACACCCTCTAACACTCGCATCATGATTTTGAACAGTGCCGGTGTTGCGGTGTCTCCTGAAACTTGCCCTGTCGCGTTTAATAATTACTTCACTTCAGTTTTTACGAAAGAAACCTACTCTAACATGCCTCTGCCACCTACATTTGAGTATCATTTTATGGATCCTATAGTAATAAATCCTGCAGGTATCCCTTCCCTAATTACAAATCTTAAGACGTCAACATGTTCAGGTGTCGACGGCATAAACTCTAAAATCTTAAAGCAGACCGTTGTTTCGTCTAGCACCATTCTCGGTCATATCTTTCAGCAATCGTTACAAACTGGCGAGATTCCATGTGACTGGAAAATCGCTAAGGTCATTCCGGTCCTCAAATCTGGGGATAAGTGCCTGCCCAGTAATTATCGTCCCATATATTTAACGAGCATCCCATGTAAGCTACTTGAACACATAATTTCTTCACATGTCGCATCACACTTAGAACAAAACCAATACTTTTTTTAAAAATCAGCACGGCTTCCGCAAGGGACTTTCCTGCGATACACAGCTTATCGAATTCACGCATGAGATCTTTAACAACATGGATGAAAATTTACCAACAGACAGCATATTCATCGACTTTTCTAAAGCATTTGATCGCGTAGCACATTGTCGTTTAATAGCTAAAGTATCATCTTTAAATTTAGATTCTTTTACAGTCTCTTGGATTAGAAACTTTCTGTGTTTTCGCAAACAGTGTACTGTAATTAATAACATGTCTTCCCCTCTCTCAGAGGTGACATCTGGTGTCCCTCAGGGGAGTGTAATCGGCCCTTTGTTATTCTTAATTTTTATCAACGATCTTCCCTCAGAAATCACGTCATCAATTCGCCTCTTTGCGGATGACTGCATAATCTATCGCAAAATCACCTTACCATCAGATCATACAGCTTTGCAGCAAGGCCTTGATCGAGTAACCACATGGTGCTCGGATTGGCTAATGACTTTAAACGTTGATAAGTGTAAACAAATGACCTTCACTCGAAAGCGCACACTCTCAACATTTCAGTATTTCCTTGATGGTAGCCCTCTAAAACCTACTTCATCTTATAAGTACCTAGATATCCATCTGACATCGAACCTTTCTTTGTCTAGTCATATCAACAAGATTACAGCTAACGCGTCACGTACGCTTGGTTACTTCAAACGCAATCTTCGTGATGCTCCTCCTTCCACGCGTAAGCTCGCATACCTAACACTCGTGCGTCCTAAACGCAAATACGCATCTTCTATATGGTCACCTGATCAAGATTGTCTATCCCGAAGCCTGGAATCGGTTCAAAACCGCGCTGCTCGCTTTATCGTCAGTAACTACAGCAGGCATTCTAGCGTAACAAAAATCAAGCAGTCGCTCTCTCTTTCCTCCCTCGCCTCCCGCAGAAACTTTCTCTTCTGTGTTTGTTGCACAGAATCACCAACAGCAAACACCGTTCTTCCTTGCCACTTCTCAAACCTCATCGATATTCCCGTCGTTTGCAGCACAACCTCCGTTTTCAGCGTCTATACGGGCACACTAACGCCTTTAATTCATCTGAATTACCACGTGACATTGTACTGTGGAACAATCTTCCTGAAAATATAGCAAACGTCAAAGAAACTGAGATCTTTAGGAGGCTGCTTGAAAAACTGCATCTTGAACCCTAGAAGTGTGCGTCTTACCTATGTACTGCTGCTAGTTCCTGATCCTTAATCCGGTCGCCTCTAACACTGTGTAGCGCTTTATCCTTATTTACCTTGTTGCTTTCTTAGATAAATATTTGACGATTTTGTATGATATACCTATGTATTATGGTTTCGAATTGTATAATGTTATTGTTTGCTGTTTATTTCGTCCGTTTCTACTTTGCGCAGCCAAGTGGCCTTTTGTGGCTTTCATTAAAAAATAGTTCACAATTTTGTATTATATACTTATGTATTATCATTCCGATGTCATTTGCTGTTTCTTTCGTTCTTTTCTATTTTTGCGCAGCCAAGATTTGCATATGTATAAGTAGGTCTTCATCGCTCGTTGTAAAACAAAATGTACCCCCCCCCCCCCTCACGCAATGTTCCCTCGTGGAACCCGTGAGGTACTTGTATAAATAAATAAAAAAAATAAATGATCACATGACCCGGCCGAAATGGGTGAAATTCTTCTCGCTAAAAGCAGGGCTGGGCAGAGATACCTGAAAAATATTCCGGAATACGGATATCCAAATTCACGGTTTGGAAGACTAAAATACAGATACTGAGGTACATTCCTGCACCAAACCCACGTAGACAGTTGAAACAGATAAGAGACTACAGCAAAGCAGACTTTGAAGCTATAAACTTCAGTCTCTGCTCTTTTCTCGATGAATTTCTTTTAGATTATTCTCACAAACCCGTTGAAATACTATGGCAGTCATTCAAAGTAAAGGTTGCTGAACTAACAGCCCAACATGTCCCTCTAAGAACTATATACAACAATTCTAACGCACCTTGGTATTCTAGGCACCTTAAAAGGTTGTCGAATAAAAAATCACGGCTGTTTCGTGCCGCGAAACGATTACAAAGCGCCGAACGCTGGTCTGTCTATAAAACGGCAGCTAAATCCTACAATGACGCTCTCAATAGTGCCAAACACCATTTCTTTCACTTCACACTACCAGCATTGTTGCAAACTAATCGAAAACAGTTTTGGAACACATTTAAGCCGAAAGAGGACTCAACTATTTGCCTTGTTGATGAACTCGGTAATCCAGTCCCAAAAGATCACTGTGCTTCGTTACTGAATGAAACGTTCGCTTCTTCTTTCTCCGACTTCATCATTAACAATCGTCCATGCACACAGAATCTTGACTTTCTTCCTATGGATGCCATTACCTTTGATACAACCGGCATTGCGACACTCATTAATAAGCTAAAGCGATCATCGTCATGTGGAGTTGACTCAATTAACTCTAAATTTCTTCAGAATACTAAGGAATACAGTTCCATTGTCTTAGGCTGCCTCTTTACTAAATCGCTCCAAGATAACTGTCTACCTAAATACTGGAAAACCGCTAAGGTGATCCCACTCCATAAGTCTGGTGAAAGACATAACCCCCGTAATTATCGTCCTATTTCTCTCACATCGGTCCCTTGCAAACTAATGGAGCACATAATCTACTCAAACCTCGTTGAACATTTGGAATCAAATAACTTCTTTCATTACTCTCAGCATGGTTTCCGCAAATTTTTCTCTTGCGAAACACAACTAATACTATTTACTAATGATCTGCACGCTGCACTTGACTTAGGTGCGACTATTAATTGTATTTTCTTAGATTTCGCCAAAGCTTTTGACAAGGTTAACCATGAACTGCTCCTACTAAAATTACATTGCTTGCGCATAGACCCTTTATTACTTGACTGGATAAAAGAATTTCTTTCTAACCGCACTCAGTTTGTTTGCACTAACGATATTAATTCCTCTGAAGTGCCCGTGCGTTCAGGCGTACCTCAAGGTTCTGTTTTAGGCCCACTACTATTTTTAATTTATATTAATGACTTGCCTAATAACATATCCTCCCCTATTTGCCTCTTCGCTTACGATTGTGTCATTTACCGTAAAATTACTGATCATAACGACAACGAAACCTTACAACAGACCTAAAACATTTACATTGGTGTAAACTTTGGAAAATGGAACTTAACATTTCTAAATGTAAAGCAATGAGAGTTTCACGTAACCACACATCTATCGATAACTATTCCTACAGCCTGAACGCAACCCCTCTTGAATATGTCCGGTCTTGTAAGTATCTTGGTGTTCACATTACTAACTCGCTTTCATGGTCCGACCACATTAATCACGTCACATCCAAGTCTAATCGCATGCTCGGTTACTTAAAACGAAACTTTCCTGTTGCGCCGACTTTTTTAAAGAAACAGCTGTATATCACCTACATCCGTCCTCTACTGGAGTACGCCGCATGTGTATGGGATCCCGGCCACGTAACACTCGTTAACAAATTAGAGGCAATCCAAAACCGGTCGTCACGTTTCATTCTTCGCAGCTATAATCGAACATCTAGTGTAACTGCCATGAAGATCAGGCTTAATCTCCCTCCACTTGTCATGCGCAGAAAAATCGCTCGCCTTTGCTCGTTCCAAAAAATATGCTATCACAATCACGTTCTAAAATCGCGCTTATTACAGCCTGCATCTTTCATATCATCCCGCATAGATCACCCCCACAAAGTGCACATCCCTCGAAGTAACACCGTCACCTTTTCCCAGTCTTTCCTTCCTAACACATGTCGCGACTGGGATCTTCTGTCAGCATCAACCGCCAGTATTACTGAACCTGACGCGTTCCGTCTGGCCTTGACATCTTCCATGTAAAATGCATTACATGTTGCGCACGCGATAATATCTCATTGTATTCGTAACTTGTATTTCACAGCGCATTTTTTTTCTCGTTTTCTTATTATTGAATCTTTTGCACCTTTTGTGCGTTGGCTGGCTTATTACGTGTATGTTTCCTTTTTTGCCCATTTCGCTTATGGCCATTTTTGTTTGTTTTGTTTTGCCCGTTTGGCTTTTGCTCGTTTTCTGATTATTGAATCTTTTATACTTTTTATGCGTTGGCTGACTTATTACGTGTATGTTTTGCTTTTTGCCCCTCCCCTCTACAATGCTGTAAAGCCCTGAGGGTAAAATAAAGAAAGAAAGAAAGAAAGGGCCGTTCCCGCGCTATCCGCACAGTCGTCCCGCACGCGGCGGGACACCTGCCGCCTGCAAGTGGGGGTGAAAGAGCGCAGCAGCATCGGAACGGCACCAGATTGCCGCGTGGAAACACGTCTCAGCTTATTCCGAAAAAAAAGTAATGAGGTACCCGTGTCCTGGATAGCATCGCGATACTGGCAATACATCGTAAAAGGTATTTCACTACCGAGATACAAATACACTTTCAAATGTATCTCGATACAGCAATACAGATACTGAAAAGTATCTCTGAAATACTATCGCGATACTCTTGTATCGCGGTACTGCCCAACCCTGGCTAAAGTTTAGGAGCAGCCGTGCACCAGAGTACTTGGAACCGTGCACCAGGGAGCCTCTCAGTAAGCTAAAATACTTTCCTATCGTGGGATTTATTTATTCATGCGCAGTATACTATATCCTATATTTCTGTTTAGGGAGGTGTGGACCTACTTTGAAGCACTTCCTGGATGTTACCCAATCTTACCGTGTCACCATACCACAAAAAGCGACAATTAGTACAAAAACGATTGCCGGTGATTGATCTGCAAGAAGGCATGGTGGAACCAGGGAGACTCCTCCTGCAAAGATACAGTACGTGGATTTCGCTGCATGAAGAGAGCGTGACCACAAGAACTGAATTATTTTGAGACAGTCTTCTTTTCCCCAACTCAGCGCCTCGTTTTGCTCCAAATGCGGAGGAAACAGAAATTAATAACATATAACATCAATTACTTGCGGTTCCTTCAATGTTCGAACAGCGAAAACGTGCACCTATATTTATGTACCTCATACTCGATGCCCCGAAGAAAATTCTTGCTGTGTTGTCTCGTACAATGGAATGATATTTAAAGTATCATTCAGCATTTGCAAATTTATGTCACGCTGTTCCCCGTCTCACTATTTGCTTCGCAAGTGTTTACAGCATCTGGAACATTAGTGACCATACATACTGCGTCTTCAAAAAACCAGGTATGAATGTCTTAGAAAACTTCGCGGTAAGGTAAGCAGAAAGTCATTTTTAACAGGCATCATGAAGATGATGATGATCATCATCATCACCATCAATGGAATATTTTAATTCCACTAACGAGGACGAATGTCTCCTCGATATATTGTATTCGCCCTGTCCCGAGCGCTGTCCTGTTCCACTATATGCCTGCGAAGCTCGTATTTTCATCGGGAGAGCTAACCTTGTGCCGGCGTCTGCAACGTTTTTCCTCCGTTGGTATCAATTCCATCGTCCTCACTGTCCACCGGTAGCCTGTTTTGCGCACTTATATGACCCTCCCCCTTCTCTTAAAGAGACCCTGAAACGGTTCGGTTATTTTGTACAGACGCATTGCGCAGACAGCTGAAGTCCTTCGGATCATTAGCGGAGATGAGCATCAGTGCTCTGCTTTAAGTGTGTAATTGACTAGAATGTTTTATATATTTAGATCGTTAAATGTCTACGTCACTCAAACTAAAGCGTTTTCCAGCCACTCTTGTCCATAGGTCATGCAATGGGCACAAGAAGACTAATGTGAGTTCCTTTCCGCGTCTTAGGTGAGGAGCATCAGAGAAAGCGTTTGCAAGCCAGCCTTGGGTATCGTCGTGGCATATGGCGGTGCACGCTCGCGTCTCCGGCGCATTACTACAGAGGCAAGCACAACGAAGTTAGGCAGACCTCAGTAGGGACACTGCGACGTCTTGTCGCTATATACCGAGGTCAGCCACAAGGCCATGCCGTGCGATGCGCAGCTAAGGGAGTTCAGGAGAACCAGCGGCGGTGAGCAGGAAGACGACACAAAACGGCCCATGGAGGCCTTATAGTGCACGGTGGATCGCTCAGTTTTTGGCGGCCGGGACCAGGCCCACGCCTTTATGACATGTTCACAGGGCCTGTGAACATTTCATCCGAATATTCTTGCATCACACGCAGCAGGAAACTTTCAAGCTGGTTTCAAGATACATATGGAAAGCGCCCGCTATTCTTTCAACAAAACTCGTCATGAAACGGGCACAAACTAGGAAATGGGAAGAAAGGGGGGAGGGACTTCTCTTGGCGGATTCCCTGCCGTATTTGGGGCGGATGCCGTGGTGCGGCGCCACGACCCCCTCCACCTTGACTGTGGCTACAAGTTTGTCGTCACTCCAGAAGTGCGAATACTTTCAAAGAAAAATAGAAGAGAAAATATTCAATGTCACGACACCCGCTGGGCCCTCTTTCACCTCCCTCTGTGAAGCTCTTAGCACATGCATTCGTCTGTACGAAATGAGAGTGAACTCGCTCGAATTGTAGAATTCCTAAATATTTGGCCCTGTAACTCCTTTAATAGATAATTAATTCGCACATTGCGGCAGGCGATTCGCGAGAATTTCAGCTCCTTAAGTGGTGTCACTAAGGGATTACCTGGAAAAGTGTTGGAAGGCCCCTCCAGCTCTCTTGTAGAATTAAAAAACGGCTCACAGCATGACAGCACCAAATTTCAATGGGTGTACTTTTCAGATACTATTAACGCAGATTCATTACCATAAAGACGTGGACACGCTATAGTAGCTCAGTGGCTAATATGTTGGTCTGCTCAGCTCAGTAGCGCTAACACGATTCCCCCGCAACTGCGACCGAATTTCGATGGGGGAAACGTAAAAAAACCCGGGTACCTGTTGAATAACCCTTGCACATTGTTGTTTCCTTGTATTAGTTATATATGGCCTTGCGATTGTAAAATATTGCCGTTGTGTACTGAGCTTGATGTAGCCGTGCATATTTAGATGCTGTTTGTAGTGTTTCTTTGCATATTTATTTCTGTATGAACCCTTCACGGCTCACATTATTGATAAGTACATCAATAGGTTATCGTATTTAACTCAACGTCCTCTGCTACATTGTGCCTCATAATCCTGTGCCAACTTGGACGCGTAAGACCCATATTAATTTCGTTTAATTAAACGATGTGTTCCTTGTACCTGAACGCGTTTATTTCTGTAATTAACTGCAAACTTACAGGAAAGATTAATGCCCGAAAGGGGGCACTGCAACAAAATGGCATGCCCTGTAAATATTCCAATATCTGTCACGGAAACATTTCTTTCCACCCGAATACGTGCCGCATTTGCTTGAGTACCTGGACCCTTCCTTTTACGATCTCGAATCTAAATATGAGGAGGAGGGGGGAGCGGGGTATTTACATTTGCAAAATCTAATATGACCACGGCAATAGTTCGAAGAAAAGGGCAGGGAAAATCACATTGTGCTTTGCAGACAGCAAAAAGAAAAACAAGTGTGCAGAGTGGGCCCACCTCTTCTTGTGTCTGATATAGTCGGTCACTCACTCTCACTGCCACCTAAACTCGAGTCGGTCGCACTTAATGAGTGGCCGCTCTAGGTACCCCGTAGCAAACCCTGATGGATAAGTGCGTGGTGTCGGGACACAGACATGCCCGCGCAGATTGGCGGCGAGCGAGCACGCTTTACCATGGGTACGCTCTCTTCATCGAAAGAAAAAAAGAATTGGGACGCTTATATTCGCAGGCAATTTTTGTTTCAAGTTCTTGCATCCAAAAAAATGGGGCAGCAGCAGATGCTTAGAATGAGAGGGTGCTTAAAGTCGCAAGAGTTTAGTAACATAAAAGAAATCCCCCCCCTCCTATCCTCCCCGACGAACATACTTCATTGGTAGCCGCAGTACGTGTGCGCGAAGCCGGCACGAGCAAGCATGTTTAACTGCCGCATAATGACAAGAGACGAGCTGGCGATTTCAATGACGAATGCGTCCCGTACCTTGTTTTTGTCGTAACTCTTGCTGCTGTCCGCCGTTCCTCTCTCTCTCTCTCTTCCCATCTCTCACGCACGTCACGCTGGAAACCGTCTCGCGGCCTCTTGCCATTAATTTCGCGAGGACGTTGGTGATGACAGCTGTTATGGTTGCTAATGTTTCCACATGTCGTTCCTACGGTTGCTTTCGTGAGTCGGTGGACGCAATCGGGCACGGTCTGTGGTCTTCTCTAATAAGGGCTGAAGTTGACATAAATACGGTACCAGTACGTAGGTGATTGTGCCATAAATAAAGACTGGAGTATGTAGCTACCTTGCTTGAGTCACTCCTGGGTTTTATTTCGCAAACACACGATGTTTCTGTGAGAGACGCCATGGCGGAGGGCGCCGGATTATTCGACCCCCCATGGGGTTCTTTAACTCTCACTGATATCGCACAGTACACGGGCGTGAACATTCCACCTCGATCGAAACGTAGCCGCCGCGGCCGGGATTCGGCACCACAACAATCCGACTAGCAGCCGAGTGCCATAACGTCTGCACCACCGTGGGGGGGGGGGGGGGGGGGGGGCTTATGTTCCATAGGTAACGGTTATGGAAGCATTCAGTTGCTCTGCTGGAGAATTGTTGCTCAATCACTCAAACAAGCACGGGACGTTTTTGTTTTTTTTTTTCATTCTTTATAAGACCTTCTCGGCCGACGTTTTTGACCATGAGGCCATCTCGGCGAATCGCTAACTTAATAATGTTAAATTTTTGTGTGAGAGAATGATTTATTAACATAAAAGCGGGGAGGTCAGCCGGAGCAACCTGTTGCTCTGCATGATATCAAGGTGACAACGCGACCTCTTCCGAAGGGGATAAAAAAAGCTACGCGTAGCGCGGTTGCAAATCAACGCTTGTCGTGTCGTTTTTCCACGATTTTGACTCCGTCTGAAGAGTTCGGTGCCCCACGCAGAACCATGGAATATAGAATAGAATTTCGTGTTGGTCACGCCTTGGCTGGCGGGTTCATGCCTTAACGGGTAGAACTGACCAATCAGGGAGTACCAGGACAGAATATTGTTCAGTGGTCCAGTGTTTGCTACAGAACTCTAGCTGTGCTTTTCTTATTATACAGAACCTCTCACGCTTAAAAAATGGTTACCTCCCTGTGGGAAAGATTAAACCTCAGCGCCAGAAAACAGGAATCCCATGCTCCAATCTTTAGAGTACAATCGCCACAGGAACGACAGCAACCTCTCTGAGATGATCGCGAGCTTTACCACGTCGCGTACAGTCTTAAATAATAAAAAAAAGAAGTTAGTCCGACTTGCTATTTACGGGTAGTAACGATTTGTCACATATGTTACCACCCTGTTACCCTCGCCGTTACCAACAACGGTGAGTAACTCTCTACCCTTAAAGGAGTACTGACACAAATTTTTTACATTCTCGTATTGTTGCTGTAAATAAAGGCACTGATGTGGAAAACCCCCAAAAGATTGTCGTGCTGCCTCGCAGTGCAATGAAAACATTTTTAACAACGCTCTCTTGAAGGCCAACTTTCGGTTTCGACTTCGAGGGGGCGGTTTCCTAGTGACGTATCAACACACTCGGACGTATACAGGGTGTCCCACGTAACTTGAGCCAAGAATTTGAAAATGAAAGGCACTTCAGAGGAGAACTGAACCAAACGTATACTATTCGTACTGGTCTAGAGATACTCAGGTTATTTTTTATTTCCCCCTAAAGTAATTAGTTAATTATTTTTAATTAGCTAACTCCTTAATTATGGGCTGAAAACCCAAAATATGAACACTGAGCTGTAGAGCACCTTCATAAACCACCGAATGAATTGTTTCCTGTACGATATGTCTTACGGTGTTAACTTTTCCGCATTCTAAAGAAAGCCCGCGAAATTTGAAAATGAGCCACGTGACGGACCGCGAGCGCACTGCTATAGTGCTGGTCTCAAGCGTGCAACCGGTGAACAAGGTCGCCTGCGGCTGCCACGGGGAAGCGACATGATGCTTTGAAGGTGGTCGATGTTTGGGCGTCCGTCTTTGGTTCAATGTCGGTGCAAATTCACACTGCTGGCCGAGCGCTGCCGCGGTGGTAAAGCGCTCAATACTGCGAGGAAAAAAAAACAAACAGCAGTTTGATTCTGATGGTAAAGCGCTCAATACTGCGAGGAAAAAAAAACAAACAGCAGTTTGATTCTGATTCACGAAGATCAAGAAAACAGAAGATCAAGAAGATCAAGAAAACAAGAAAATAAAGCTATTTTCTTGTTTTATTTATCCGTCTTGGACGCTTATCTCGGCAGCGCTCGGCCAGCAGCGTGAATGTGCACCGTCATTGAACCAAAGACGGACGCCCAAACATCGACCACCTTCAAAGCATCATGTCGCTTCCCCGTGGCAGCCGCAGGCGACCTTGTTCACCGGTTGCACGCCTGAGACCAGCGCTACAGCAGTGCGCTCGCGGTCCGTCACGTGGCTCATTTTCAAATTTCGCGGGCTCTCTTTAGAATGCGGAAAAATTAACACCGTAGGACATATCGTACAGGAAACAATTCAGTCGGTGGTTTATGAAGGTGCTCTACAGCTCAGTGTTCATATTTTGGGTTTTCAGCCCATAATTAAGGAGCTAGCTAATTAAAAATAATTAACTAAGTACTTTAGGGGGAAATAAAAAATAACCTGAGTATCTATAGACCAGTACGAATAGTATACGTTTGGTTCAGTTCTCCTCTGAAGTGCCTTTCATTTTCAAATTCTTGGCTCAAGTTACGTGGGACACCCTGTATAAAATTCACGTAGGTTCGTGATAGCGTCGTTGCAACACTGTCGGCTATGGTCAATTGCACGTGGGGCGCGGAAACAACGACGATTTCATGGTCGTCGAGCGACTCTGACAGCGATTCCGGCGATTTTTAACAGACTGTGTTCATACGTCATCGTAGTGTCCGTTACGCTGGGGCTCGCTTGCAATGCTGGGCGATGAAAACTTTAAAATCAAACTAAGATACATTGTACGTATTTCCTGGCTTCGGTGTGTGGACAGCGTAAACAATGCGTGGCTAGAAAGCGAAAAATATATATTTTACGTTTCCGCAAATTCGTGTCAGTACTCCTTTAACCGCTACTAACCGCAAGTAAACAGGCGTAAGACCAATTTATATCTGCTGTTTTCCTTGTTTCATCGAGTTGATCCTATTTTAAAGCATAGTATCAAATAAATATCAGAGAGCGACCTTGTTCTGCTACACTAATTAACAGTCGCTAATTACATCGCGAATACAGTGTACAATGGCATATTCAGGCAACTGCGTATATAGAGGCATCAATGGACAATAAACTAGAACTCATGCGAAAAAATGACGTCAAGCCTTCTACGCGAAACATACCACAACTGCTGGTTTAAGTCTATATATTACCTTGCACTTGGGCAGTACAGGATGGACCTGAGGTGTGCTCAGATAAATAATCCTTGTTTTAGACCAATATTCTTATAGCTTGCCGCTTACATGTAGGTTTGCCATCGGTTTGTGAAGACTTATTTCAGCATTTTCAAGAATAATCCCGTTGGTTTATGTTTTGCAAAATAATGCAGCCATATTTCATTACTTTTCACTCTTCCGCTTTTACGATAGCGGAAGGGCGTGCAAACACTGTTGCGGTTGCTTATCTATAAGAAAAAGATTGCGCTTCTGTACTTGACCCAGTGGACGTTTGATTCGTCATGTTTGATTAAAACCAATTTCAGTTGAGGTGATTTCCGTTACTCACTTAGATGCTAGGTATACTAACGACGATTCCGTATGTCGGAATTAGACCCAAGCTTCTAAGATAATCAAATCGCAACTACTGTTTTACTACGTTTGACGGCGTGATAAACTGGAAATGGATGTGGAACAAATGAAATGCCGTAATATCTGCAAGGGAAGCGGAAAACACCATTGACGAGCTTATGATATCTAACAATGTCTACGAAGGAACTGAATTAGATAATAAATTTGATGAACATTTTACTATACTTGTAAATAGTACTTACGATGCCGAAAGTCTAAACTACCTGCCCCCTTCCATAAAGGGTTTTTTTTTATTTACCCCACCAACGGATGAGCAAGAGGTAATTAACATTTTAGACGATTTACCTGAAGTAAAAGTGTGCGCATCGATGGCTTAAAATTAAAACCTATTGTTTCTGTTACTCAAGGTCCTCAGTTCGAAAGTAACCATATATCAGCTTGCCTTAAGTACCGCCACTTTCCCTCAACGCATGAAAACCGCCAAAGTAGCTGTAATATACAAGGGAGGAGAGAACAATATTCTCGGTAATTACCTGCCAATTTTCATATTGCCAGTGTTCTCAAAGGGACTGGAGAGAGAGAGAGAGAAATAAACTGTATTGAAGGACCAGGCTTTGTGAGCCCAATGGTGGATGGCCTCCTCAGTTCAGGTAGCCATAGCTCGCTGCTGCCGCTCGAGCCCGGTCGACCAACCATAGTTGGTTTCCAAGGTCTTGCGTCAGCAGTAGACTAGAGAAGATCATATTTATTACACTTTCGAGGTTTTTTAATGCACGTTCGATAAAAACTCCGCTGCAGTTTCGTTTCAGGCCTGGCCAATATCAACCCAAAGTGCGCTGCTTTGTCAAAAAGAATTAATAGTAAGACGATTTGTGGCGTTTTACGTCCTAAAACCAGCTATTATTATGAGAGACGCCATAGTGGAGGGCTTCGGAAATTTCGACCACCTGGGGTTCTTTAACGTGCTCGGACATCGCACAGCACACGGGCGTCAACATTTCGCCTCCATCGAAATGCAGCCGCCATGGCTGGGATTCGATCACGCGACCCTTGGAAATATAAAAAAAATAGAGAAACGAAAAGACTAACGTTAGGCGTTTTCATAGATTTCTCCAAGGCCTTCGACACCATAAACCATGTAACATTACCGCAAAAAATTGAATATTATGGTATTTGCTGCGTGGTGTTCAGTCTAATTAAAATTTACTTGACTCGTCGGCACCAATGTATATCAACGAAGAAAGAACTGTCTGCTCAAGCAAAAATTAAACATGCCGTACCGCAGGGTAGTATACTTGGCCCGCTTTTGTTCATTATTTTTATAAACGACATTGTAAGAGTAGACAGTTTCATAGAATACGTTTTTTTATGCAGATGATTCTAGCCTATTTTTTTTCTTTCTAGAAAAAATGTTAACAGTATAATCATAGAAATCGCGAGACACGTTATGCAGACTGTACACATGAACCGTTAAAAACTCTTTACGAATAAATTGTTCCAAGACAAATAAAGCTGCCCTATTCTCAGCCAAATATACATCATATCCTCTGTTCAATTCTTTATACTTAAATAATGTTAAAACAGATTTTTCGCCCATTACGAAGGTATTAGAAATTTTTTTCCTAAATCGATGTCTTGGGAGTAGCCACATGAATTATATAAAAAAAATGAACTATGCTAAGTAGCAGGACTCCTCTGGAAATATCAACGCGCATTGCCAAAACGGAAAAAAAACTTGTAGTATATAATGCTCTATTCACTCTTAATCTTCGCTATTGTCATTTAGTTTGGGGCACCGGGAGAAAGAAATCTTTATGTAATCTAATAACATCGCGCAAAAACGCAATACGTTCCATTTCAGGCATACGATACAATGCACATATGTGCGAATCATTTGAAAGAATTAAGATATTAAGAATCGTAACTTTTTTACGGATACTGTCTCTTAACGACACTTACATCAGAACTAATTCGAAATCGCTGTCACATGCGTGCATTAGCAAACTTGACTAAATCCTTCGACACCTTCGCAAAGATACACTGTTTACTGGCGCACTCCACGGCCGCGTACAACCTACGGATCACAGCTAGGTACTGCCCTACCCAAGGTGCTAAACAAATTCAAACAGATATGACAGCCGTACGCGTAATACCTACAAGTTCAATTTTAAATATGGTATCTTTGAATGTTTTTCGCCCGATATGAATGTTACATCTTGAGTGTTTCTGTTTGTAAACTTTTATAGTGATATAACTTTTATTACACTACAAATGTTTCTCTCCAGGTTGCTGCCTTTGTGACATGGGGGTGGCGGGGCTAGGCAAGCAGCAGGTGTTGCTACTTGTACCTTGCTATCCTCACCAGAACAGGTACATTTTTGTGTCGTGTCACAAATATATCTATGTTGTAATGTGTTATTGTGTACCGTTTGTGGCGGAAATAAACCAATTCCAATTCCTGCTCCAAATTATTAAATGATAGTAAAAAGATAGTAAAGGTTCAGGAGAAGCAGTAACGGCTGCAGTTACTGCCCGCTAGTTTGTAGCTAGTAACTGCTGGCTAAGGCATGTAGTAAAGAGGTAGAGAAAAGTTAGTAACCACCATGAAGGTATCGCTGCAGTTACTACCTTCTTGCTTGCAGTTACTAATTCTTTGCTAATATTCTTTGAAGAAGAATATTAGCAAAGAATTAGTGACTGAACGCCTTTTCTGCTAATATTCTTTGAAGTGACTGAACGCCTTTTTATACCGTATACAGCTATCACTTCTTTTGTGACTTTTCTTTTTTTCTTGCGGCGTTTGCTGCAGGAGCGGGAAGCCGCGTTCACCAGCCATATCTAACTCATAAAGTCGTCTCTTGCGGTGAGTCGCACCGAGCTGCCGGCTCGATGAAGCTTAGGTTACGCCGCACTTTTTTTTTTATAAGAGGGGGGGGGCGCAGGAAAGAATAAACAGAATCTCCCCATAAATGGCCGGAAAGTCGCTCGCGCCCCTGATACATTCGTTCGAGGGTCCCGGATTTAGGCGCCTCGCGTCCGTTATCATCGGCTAGCGACATGTACTACACTGCATGACCGTTGCTAATATTTTTCTTTGTGCTCTGTGAACTCAGGCTGCTACCGAAATACGCATATGTGCCAACACGCGCAAGTAGCACTGCGGCTCTACGTCGTGATTGGTTCAAGCAAGGTTAACAACCTCACCCGAAGGTCAACAACCTCATGTGAGTATAGATTGAGGGAAAATTGGGCAGTCACGAAATTACAGTGAGGTCACAGACTTGGACTTCAACGCCAAGATATGTTTGAGGTTTCGTTAGGTCAAATTTCCGCCTCGTTAGCACAATATTGCGCATGAACACCTTTCAAGCAAGAAGTCGTAAACATGTATTACGCTCGATAAGAGAAGGGGGCGCTCCTTTCGGCCAAAAGAAACATGATGTCAGAAGGTAGCGCAGGGCGTACCCGAAAGAACGTCTTACCGAAACACTTTCCGCAGCACTCATTTGTCCACTACAGCTTCCATAATTATCCTTTACTTAATGTCAAGCTTCGCCATGCGCATTTAGCATGCACACGTTAAATATATTCCGAGATGAATAAGCTATGATAGATTGAAAGCGAATAAATAAAGTTTGAAAGCACCGTTATGTAAATACTACAACAGCCGATACCCACGAACAGAACTGTATAGTACCGATACGCTTTCTTTTACATACAGTTAAGAACAAAAAATTGCAAACCAATTTACAAATAAAATGCAACCTCTGAATATAGCAAAATCAGTACACTAAGAGGACTACACTGAAACTGTAGCACTTACGAAAGCGTACTTATAAAAGGTAAAGAAAATGTCTTTCTAATAACACTTCCTTTCAAATTCAATTTTAAATGTTCCGCTAAAATAGGGGATAGGAAATGCAGTTCTTAAATGCAATACCCCTGCACCCAAGAGTTGGTCTGTGCAATCTTGAATGTCCGAATCTTCCTTTGTGCGCACGTTCTACAGTTATCGTATTAACTACATTGCGAAATGGAAGGTTGCCTAAGGACATGTCACAAGGAAAAAATTCGAAATACACTGACTACTTGCTTTAAAAGAAGCGACGTTGTCGCGTCATTTAGACTAGTTTTCGCTTTTTTTTTTCATAAGTGGTCACTCATTATAACAAGCTGTTGCTCTTTCATCACAAGTTGGCATATAAAATTCGACTGTTTTTTGATCACCTACCATGATCTCTTACCGATTTTCTTTTTACTTTGGACATGTTATTATACTAATTGGTCTTGCCCACCAACTCTAACACACTGTCAGGTGACGAACGGGAAAAACGCGCATGAATTTATTGATATCTGTACACCACCGTGCGATGAGTACTACAACTGGAATCTTTTTCTCCTCATTTTAAGCATTTCTTTAAAATTCATGGAATTAAGTCCCCTCTTTTCCACTTAGTTGTATTTTCTGCTTTAGCGAGAAGTTCTCAGGCACCTAAGTTTTCAGACCTGAGCGGTACGCAATGCCTTTCGAAGATTCTATTCCACAATAAATTTTACATAGAGTCCTGAGCATCGAGCCACATAAAAGCAGAATATTTTTTAGGGAGCGAATATTGAAGACTTAGTATAAGTGTTCAATAAACGAACGCAACCAGTACAAAGTCCGATTGGAACTGTGCCGTATCTGCATTTGAAAACAGTACGGTGATTCAGTTTCTTCCACAAAGTACTTGAGTTCACGACTCCCGCTTACACTTTAGCTCAGGCTTCACGCTTTGACTCATGAAAAAAAAAAGAAAAAAGACAGAATTAATAAGAAGAGCGGCGACGACCCTGTCTTGTCTCTTAATGGAGATCTTTAATTGCGCTTTTTTATGTTCAGAAGAATTAACACCTGCAGCTGAACATCAAAAGAAAATTTCTCGCATCTCCACGAAGTGAACTATGCATGTAAATGAGTGACAACGCGTGTGTATACTTACACACGCATTGTCATTCATGCTCCTGGTCTTTATGAGATTCCTGCGCTCCCACGTCGTAGTTCGTGCCGAGTTCCGGATTATTCAGTTAACGCGCACGCTGCGAATACTCGTGGTTCAACTATACGCCCAAAAGAAAGAGCGTTTCCATAGTAAACGCGCGCCGTTCGCTCTCTCTCTGTCACGACAGCAGATGACACTGTCTTGGTGCACAGCCTCCGGGATCGGCCCACACATGCACAAACACCGTCTGACTGCGCACTGCTCCTGTCGAAGAGAGAGAGAGATATCGCGCGCCGGGAGGCACGCGCCGTGGGCGAGCGCGAGCGTGGCTACGACACAACGGGAGACAAGGCTCGACCCTAAGGAGCTTCGCCCCTAAAAGATATTTGAGACGGCTCATTCATGATCGCGTTGACGGCACTCATCTGGGAATTCTCAGCCCTAGCAGGCTAGCAGAAGGAGAGCGCGTCGCGACATGTCCTTTTTAAAGGCCAATTTTCTTTCAGAACTGAAAGCATTGATTGGCGATTCACTATCAGGATTTATCGTTGCAGTCACAAACATTGCGGCTTTCCAAATTCGTTCTCCAATCGACGTCAGCCAGGACGGTCTGCTTTGCTATGAGACTAGTTGTTCAAATGCGCATTGTGATAGCAATGCTTTTGTGGACTTACACATATGAAATCATGCAAAAAATTGTATCGATATCGGCGCTCATTCCTCTGATTGTCTACCTCGAAAGGTTTGCAGGATTCAGTAATGTTTGGTACTACCATTGAAACGCGCTTACACAACTTCAGCATTCCGATACTTTGGAGGTCTCCTATACTGTGGTCTGAAGAGCAAGCAGTCAAGGCGAGCCCTCTTTCTCATGTAAATGTGTTCGCAGGTAAAGACGCTAAAGCGCATGCGAATAGTTTCTAGAAGTCGTTAGCTATCACTCAAGAGACGTGAAAAATTGAATGCCAGGGCCTCTTATAGTGGAACCGGGAACTTATTCCCGTCGAACACCAGGTGATTGTATATTTCCGTAAAGGCTGCCACGGTTCACATTCAATTGCGTGTGACTCATACCAGCGGATTCAATGTGGCTGATATGAACCACGGTGAATGTATTATCGTTAATCGTGAGGTGACTGACAAGCATGAAATCTTGTTGACGTCAAGGCTTTTAGTCGTGTCAGGCATACATTTTATTCTTCAAATGCCACTTTTGTTATGGAGTAATGTGAACGAGACGAGTGACCAACTCCTGACACACCGCCTGGTTGGTTCTCAGCCACGGTTCCGATTCAGGGCATTCATGTTATTAAGCTTTTGCTTTTTCTGTATCACACCTTTTGTACCATCTGTTAAGAGCGTAGCTGTAAACACATGGTACAGAACCGATGGAAGTTGGAAGTTTAACTTTCAGCAGTTACGGGCGTAGATTGAAAACTCGCTGCGGCCAAGTGGAGATAGAGGAAACTCATGTGAAGCAGTGACATGAGGGGAGGAGCTTCGAGCATATAAAGAAATAAATAAAACGGGAGAAACTTTCTTGGAGAAGCAGGAGCCGCAACGGGCGCCCACAGTCCGATGACCAGCGTTGCAGTCACTATAGCTTATGCACCCGCGCTCGCAGAACATGCATTTATGGGACCATCAGTCGTCCTATGATCCCGTTGCACCGACGTTTGTAACGCAACTTGCCACGGGCGACAGAATGAGAAACTGAGAGCAAGGGAGGGAGACAGAAAGAGACACACAAGAGGCGGGTAAAGAATAAGCACGTCTAGGTTTGTGCAGAAGGGACCCGCCCTTGTCCTCGGCCTACTGCCCACGTACTTGTCCCCAGCCCTGTGCTGCATGCTAGTGGCAAGGACAGGGATCCATTAAGGTTATACTGAACTGACACCCAGCTCCCTTATTTACGCAGATTTAACAGGCGTGGGACTGGCTTTGCGTTTTTTTTCTATCATAATTTACGTCCCGTATTACTTGTACTGCGACCATTTTTTCATGGTAGCATTCCCATGAAACATACAGCGTGCTTCGGCTACTTGGGCCACCATTTAAAAAGACCAACTTGCGAGTTACTACAGGAAACCACTAACTTAAGATTGTTTACTGGCATCTTGACCAATCCACAGTCACTTTTTTCGAGGAGCTCAGGTAGTTATTGTTATTAATTTTCGCAAATATTTCGGCTTTTTCCTTCAACGCAAAATGTCGAACGATAATGTTGTATGGAGTGTGTGAATTAGTGTCCGGTATTGAATTTTCATATTAATAGGTGCAGTGCTTTTAATTTCACAGGGCGTCTAAGGGTACTCGAGATTCGAAAGAATATCACGTGACAATAGCGCTTTCGGACATGTTGCGACGTAACGATCGCCCACGCACGCAGGCATCAACACGCCGAGAGGGCCGAAGGCGTGGCAACGTGTTATGAAGCGCCCTTGTGGCGTGTCCGGTACACTCTTTCTCCGTCCATCATCGGTCGGTCGTTGGTAGAATGTTGGTAGGTCGTGACTAGGTGCTTGCACTGCGCGCAAGCACCTAGTCACGTAGCACATTTTCAATCCTTTTGGATGGCGAATGTACATCTGAACTGCTTCCTACAAGCCTAGAGGAAGCAGAAAAATAAGAACACAGTGGCATAGGACGAAGGAAGGAAGGAGAGGCAAAAACGGAAGACCGAGAAAGACTAAGGGGACAGCACGCAGAGAAGTCTGGATTACGCTTTCATGGTGCTGCGTTCCATGTGCAGCCGAAGCATCTATATATATATATCTCAAAAAAAGTTCTTCCTGGCTATTGGGATAAATATACTATCAGAAAGACACAGTGACAAACATAGGATTTATTCTGACGTTTCGGCTGGAGGCCAGCCTTTTTCTTTGAAAAAGGCTGGCCTCCAGCCGAAACGTCAGAATAAATCCTGTTTGTCACTGTGTCTTTCTGATAGTGTATATATATATATATATATATATATATATATATATTATATATATATATATATATATATGCATAGGGGGGGGGGGCTAACTGCACAATTGTATTTTTTTCGCATGCTTGTTAATGTCGAATAAGACCGTTTTTCTCACTCACCGATGACGTAGTCGTACTGTTGCTGCAGCTTGCCCAGCTCGTAGTCGTGCAGCACGGGCAGGTCAGTGAAGGGAACGTGCGCCAGCAGATTCATCAAGGAGAGCAGAAAGTTGAGCTCGCTCTGGGGTGCCAGACTACCCAGTGACCACGGCGGGGCACAAGTCCCGTTTAGATCGCAGCTCATTGTGGCCCCGACGAGCGCTATTCTCGAGGAAATAACTGCGCCCGGCGCTGCGGTTCGGCTGCCTTATATCGTTCAGGGATGGGAGAAAAGAGAGAGTGGAAAACGAATGCACATTCGGTAGGTTCGCTTGAATTTCCTCTTATGTGTACGCATGGTGGTGTAGCAATGTAATATTATTTATGCAACGGCGCACATTCTGAGCACGCGAGCATGCAGTGCTTGAATAATAGGTGCGCCTGTTGGGGGCAACTAATGTACGCGGGAAAGGTTACCGCGCCAAGACGTGCGACCAGAGAAGTCGTTTGGCATGCGGGTCGCAAGGACGGAGTTTGCCGTGACACGCGTAAGCTATGGCCCCGAAGGGACGCGACGAGCCTGTGCGGTTGTGACTGTCCATTGTGACAGGCTTTGCAGAGGATTCACTAAAGCGGCTTTGTCACGTGAACGTGTTTTTGCGCTCAAACGTATCGGCTACACATTTATCGGTATATACAAGAAAACAGCGCAGACTCCGACAAGTTGTGTGGGAGTAATTCTCGCTGATGTTTTCATTCAGGCTTGTATCTCTCTCTCTCTTAGCTTGTAGATAGCGATTTACTTTATGTAAATGGTCGCTAAAAAGATTATGGCGAGGATTAGTAGGCGGTCTTGGGAGAAAGCAGAACGTGATGCTAAATGTGGAATCCTCAAGTTTAAACCGTATACACCCCATCAAAAATAACGAAATCTCATAAATGTCTTTTCTGCCTCTTTGTAATAAACATTACGCTTCGCGCAATGATTAACGGGCGCTCGTAGTGCTGGCTGCGTGCCGCTCGGTAACGATATCTGAAACGTCATCTCGAGAGATGCGGCCACACGCGGGCGAGAACGCTCACTTTGGTTTCCACCTGCACAGTAGGTGTGAATTCGCTGCGCCACATTCCGACACGTAAGCGATCCAGTAGCCGGTGTGGATTCTGGAAAGCGTCCACCTCAACCTCCAGATATGACGCCGCTGTGTTTCTTATACGGCGAAAGCCGTGCGTGTCACGACTTGAAAAAAAAATGTGGCTGATCCCTCTGTCAAAAGAATCGGTATAACACTAAAATGGGAAGTGTCTTCACATAAGCAGTTGACTGTTTATTGTACATCGGGGTAAACTTGTCCATATCTGTCGGTGTTTCGCTGGGACGGCACCGTTTGACGTGGATGAACCCACGTTCACACGTCGCCTCCACAACTTCAAGGACCAACCCCTTGTGGTAACTGAAGTAGTTTACGTAATAATTGGACACAGTCGACATTTACGTAAATGCCGTACGACAAGGGCATACAAACATGTTTACTTGCGCCACAATGTGGCTCTTCGATTTTCGCACTTCTGGCAGCCCGCGGGCTGCCAGAGGGCAGCTAGCTGGTTCCCGCTCTGACAGGAAATCACGTGTGCTGGTAACCCGAGACAACCCGAAGCTGCCCCAAGAATTGTAAAATCGAACGCCTGTCCGGCTTGCATAAATGTAAACAAACATGGCGCACGCCAAAACTTTGCGCCATGCGATATGCTCGGTCCCTTCTAGGTTGCCCGCTTGATATCAACATGTGGCTACGTTTGTCGAAGAGCTGACGCGATATTCTCGAGCGACTGTGCCTTGCTGTACGATCATGTATGTTCGCAAAACCTCGCGCGAAACGACTTTGAACCTGTGTTACATTAATCGTTGCCTTCGGCGGACAAAACCACCGGCGCGAGGTAAGCGGCCGCGTCGCTAACGTGGACAAGGCAAGCTCACTTTTGCAGAACGCAGAAATCGCTACTGTCCGACATGTCCAGCGCCTTGACGCGAGGTCTCGCGAACGTGATCGTGTTTCCGAAAGCGACGGTTTGAGAGATCACATCGCCCGCCGGCATGGATTAGTTCGCTTTCTTCCTTCACTTGACTATGAAGACAGAAATAATTGACACATTATGTGCACTTGTGCAAGAAATAAAGTTCTGTATTGCACATATTCGACTCGTTTCAGCTGGTGGTGCCTTTTGCCAGCATACTTTCACTCGAATTAGGGGCGGGGCACTCAACCGATGTAGCACTCTCGTGCGAACTTGTCGGTTTCGGCAGGCGCGCTGCAGCGTGAAAAGCACACACACACACACACACACACACACACACACACACACACACACACACACACACACACACACACACACACACACACACACACACACACACACACACCACAAGAAATAAGCATTCCTCTTCGTCTCTATTTTTGCACACCTCGCATGCGCTAGCACGCGTGTGCACGCCACCAGAGACCTACGAAAAACACACAAACAGCACTGCGGCACGTTTATCGTTCATGCACGCGCATATATGTCTATCAACATAGCAGGTCTAGTTGAAATTTGAAACACATCGGTTCGATCACAATCACACCCTAGAACTTCCGACGAAGCGGAATGTGCTTGCAACTTACCGTCTTTGCAAACTGCACAAGCACGACATAACACCGCACAAACGCTAAAAAGACAAGAACGGGCACCACCACACGAAGGCGCGCCGCTGCGTGTGCGTACGATGTCCTCAACTTTGAGACACGAAACATCTGCAAGGCGAGAGCTCGTCATGTTAAAGTAAGGAAGTTCGCACGACATTATCAAAAAATAAAAGCTCCAACTGTTCGGCGCACCGCGTGAATGAACCATCTTGCACGACGGAACGAGCTTCGCAACACATAGTCAAACGCAATTACAGCAGCAGTCCGAAGGAGACGTCCTCAAGCACCCGCGATGCAATCGGCCGAGTCCCTGCAAACATGGCGGCACGCGTGCGCGACCATCACATTTTGGCGTCTGCTAGCCAGAGATCAGCCAGAAAGCTGCCAGACCGATTTTGACCGGGCAGGTACTGGCGACCCGCGGGTCGCCAGAACCTGCCCGCCAGAGAAAAAAACGAACGCCAACCGGAAGTGCGCCCGCGGTGGGCGGGGCAACCCGAGAAAAACGAACGCGCGCCGGCGGGCTCTGGCAGCCCGCGGGCAGCCAGAAGTGCAAAATCGAAGAGCCCTAATGACCCGCCAACGTCGTTGCCGACCTTGGGCGCTTAACGTAGTAGTTTTCCTGCTGCCATCACGCTCGAAGAGTAGCCGGCGGGGAAACGCCATCCACGACGAAAGGTGACCGGCGGCGAGGCTCCACGCGCGCGCTTAGAGGTGCACTTTGGAACGCCATGGAACGGTCCGCCATCCGGGAGTGGCGAAGTGAAGTTGGCCTCTCCTGTGGGGGCGGCACCGTTCCAGGCACGTTCCAAAGTGCGCCGCGCGTGCATGACAGAGGGAAATCGGTAATAAGACCATAAGCTGCGTCGGTACAGCTTTGAACATGTGCGCCGATAGCCCTGCGATAGAGAACCGGCCACCTTTCGTCGCGGAGTGGGGAGCTGGAATTTCGATTCCCAGTACGTCCAAGGACAGTTTCCGGCGTGTTGTTGTTACATGTAAATTTAACTTCGTCCCTTACCTTACGGAAATGAGAAGTGGGGTCGTGGTGGATCCCGGCATAAAACACGTTCGTGTTAAAGTACGGGGGCCGCTGCGCCTGAGTGAAGACGAATGGTACCGAAAAATTAAGTCATGCGGCCGAGTTGCCACCCCTTCGCATGGCACATGCGTGGTCACTTCGTGAGAAGGTCAACGAACTATGTACACAAGGACGTCATGTCGACGTCACCACAAGCTGCCATGCCATGACGTCGAAATACTTTAGCCATCAAAATAGCCTCACCTATAGGATGTACGATCCCGCTGCCAGAGAGCTTATAACGAAATACTAGAGGGAATTCTGGCGTTGTGATTGATCAGCTACCACGGGAATGATGGGTAGTAGATGGATATCTCTAGTCTTCGTGCTCCCGGCTTCAAACATTCCGATTGACGGCTTCGTTTACTGCTGTTCGTAGCATCATGGACGCGACTGCGACAACTACACTTCTCCCGTGACGCCACGAGGGCAGCGGCTGTAGTGCACGCTTTACTGGTAGAGAGCATCGGACTGTCACTTAAGGCGCTGTGCCTCGACTCAGTGAAGTCGAGGAGGAGCGTTGAGTGAAGGTGCGTTTGTGAATACGGGGGTTAGCGTGCTTAGCTCAAGGATGAGAGGCCTTACCGTTTTTCTCGGTCTTGTACTTGTTTTTCGGCCAGAGTAGTGATTTAAGTGTTGTTTGGCCTAACTTGACGAATTCTTCCGGCGCGTTCAGCGGACGTTAGCTGTGTGATTTTGCTTTGTTTTTTTTTCTTTTCTTTTGCTTCAAACGTGACAAACTGTAGGCGTCGGGCCGCTTTCACGTATAACAATCCTAGTGGCAAGACTGCTCGTAAAGACTGTACTACAGCACTTCTCTTACCTTATCTGATCAATTCAACGCTGAACGAACAGCGGGCACGGAGTTATCGTGCCTAGCAGACGCCACTTGGTCAACAAGCAGGCGCACCCGCAGACGATGCTCAAAAACTTCAATAAGGCGCAGATTCCGACAAAGATTAACACAGTATCACTGTTTGTTTTAGCATCACATTTTAAAGCAGACGCTAGGCGAAATTGTGCTTCTGCTAGGACCTCGTGTGGTGACTCGGGCCATATATAGTTCTCTTAAATGCACCGGAGCGCTTACCCTGCATTTAAAGAAGCGAGTGATTTTTCATTTATGTACGGTTAAAAGACGCACCTACACGTTTACGTAACCAGAAAACGCTAGCACGACACTTGCAACACAACAAAATATTCACTGCGAAGTCAGAAGAGATTATATCGTATACTTAGACCTCAGCTTTTGCTAAATCTAGGCGCATATAGACGGGGCAAAATTGCCATCGTCAAAACATATTGACAAACTTTTGCGTTTTTTGTATGTTTCTAACCACGGAAAGACAACGACTCTCTGTACACACGCATAATTACTGGGCCATTCCATACTAAATGTCCCAGACGTGGCTCTCGCCCATGGCAGATTTTGGTGAGAAAATTTGTGGCCTCTCAAGTGTACTGCACGGAGTGCACTGTGGTAGAATATTTAGGAACACAAAGTTTTTAACGCCGAGGTGGGCTCTCCAGTTAAGCTCCCTTTTATGAAGCTACGGGTTGTAGGAAATTTTACTTCAGTGTATTTTTACATGTTGAACCACAAAACACCGTCTGCGGCTCTATGGAGCTTCTGCTTACATTGCTGTTGTAGAATTGCGACATTTTTATGTTTTACTGCCTGTGACATACTCTCGAAAACAGCAGAAATCTTCAATGTTCATGTTTTTTTAACGTCTGAACTAGCTCTCTTCGAGACGAATATAAATATTTCTGTTCTTTTTGTTCAGTTCCGCAAAAGAATGTTTTCGGGCAAAATATGAGTCGAGTGTTTCTGGCAAAAGTCGCTCAATTAGCTAAAATATGCGATTTATTGTGTTTTCGCAGGCGTTTCTACTGATGCGGTCCAGCTAAAAATATTCCGTATGCGTCATTTCACAGAACACTTTATTTGTAAGCGTTTAGCAAAGTGCTATTTTTTTTTGTGGTTAGAAAAAGAAATTAAGCTGTATCCACGAAAGCATGTATATAGCATATGAGCTCTATGTGGTTTAATTCACCCAATCGCTACTGAAGTCAACGAAAAGTTCACCAAACTCTAGAGGTGACCACTACTAAAGGTCGCCTACAGATTTCCTATTAAATATCACATAAGCCTTTAATCTTAGGGAGTTGTTCCTATGCATTCTTATCACAGCACAGTCAACATAAATGGCGGTGCCTCTTCAGCGCCATCGTTCTTTTACTTAAAGGAACACTAATGGGGTTATTCTGATAACTTTCTCTCGGGGAGGTCTTGCGTCGTTAATGTTGGCAACTTATATTCTATAATACGAACTATATATCAAGGAGAATTTGTTGTCTTTTAATTCTGCGCGAAACAGCGCAAACTACATTACAGGTCCCCATCCCTAGCTCTTCTCGCATTCTACATTTGCTCGGACAAAGTTTCTGAAGCCCGCCATGCTGTTGCCATATCTTTAAAGACCAAATAGTTCTGTAGGCATTACCACCAACTATAAACAATGCCTGACGTCTCGCGTGTTATTCGCGCTTCCACTCGTGTGCGCAGCGTTCCAACACCAAGGCCAGTTCGATCGCCGTGCAAGACGATCCACCGCGGACGAAAGTTTGTACTCCCGTGTTGATCACGATAAGGTCCGCCGTGGTTATCACATCACTCGAATCACGTCCGCGCACACTGGCTGCGGCACATCCCCAGTAGGCATGGTGCGCCTTTAAGTCACCGCGCAATACGTGGTCGAGTGCGTGCATAAACGCGTGACTGACCGCGGCCACTGGGCGAACATAAACGCTCGCCACGGTGGTATAGCGCTTACGGTATACTCGGCTGCCACCCAAAAAACGCGGGTTCGATCCCGGTCGCGGCGTTCGCATTTTCGATGGAGGCGAAAATGCCAGAGGCCCATGTACTGTGCGAATTGTCCGTGCACGTTAAAGAACCCCATGTTGTCTAAATTTCCGAAGCCCTCCACTACAGCCTTGCTCTCCTCTATATCTCTCTTACTCCTTTTCCCCGACCCCCAGGGACACTTAGCCATGGGCTGCAGAAATTAGCTAACCGAACCACAACAACAATAGACGTGTCCACACGGCCAACGCGCACTGTGGCCGCCACGCACTCCACTGTGGAGCTGCAGAAGTTCGCCGTTCGCACCAGGGCGTGGGCGAATGTGTCTCACGAATGTATACAGCCGCACGGGCTTTCCCAGGAGGATGAGTGGTGTCTATACATAGAGCATCCTTGCACTCCAGCAGCGTACACTGAGTGGGGCTGCTCTAGACGATGTAGCCAGGCAGCGACACCGCCTCCGCAGGCACATACGTCTTCTGCAGCGCTGGGACATCTTAGCCGCGCAGGGGAAGGCATACGACGCCAGCTCGGCTTGTCAGCGGCGCAGAGGATTGCAGTTCCACTGCAGCATATGCTCGGTCTCGGTCATGGTATAACAAGGGTGACTATGTGACGGTGCGGAGGGAGAGGGTAAAGCATGGCGTAGTCTTTTATTGTGCAAAAAGGAGTGGGAAAAGGTAGTGAGAGTGAGGAGGAGGGAAAGGAAGAGGGGAACGCCACCAGCTCCGCTGCTTCCTCAGTCGTTCGCATCACTAGCGCGTGCCCTGCCCGAATTCTTTTTTTCAGCGCAAGTGGATTTCGGAGAGAGAGTGAGAAAACGTTATTCAGGAAGCAAAAAGATATGTAAGAGCTCATGGTCCTCACGCTTTATGTGGTTGTTGTTTTGTGGGGTTTAACGTCCCAAAACCAGCTCTGATTATGAGAGACGCCGTAGTAGAGGTCTCCGGAAATTTCGACCACCTGGGGTTCTTTAACGTGCGCTGAAATCGCACAGCACGCGGGCCTCAACATTTCGCCTCCATCGAAATGCAGCCGCCGCAGCCGGGATTCGATCCCGCGACCTTCGGACCGTGGCGGAACATGGCCCTCACACTGGCTGCTGCTATAACGCGCATTTCGCTTGTCCATTATTACGTCAGCCATGGTGATGCAATTACGTAAGCGAAAAGTGCTCCTAATTCACGATAGAATTAAAAGAAGGACACCGACCATGAACAGTCGGCTAAGCGGGTTCACAACGCGAAATAAATGGTCACTAAAACAGTCTAGCGCCGATGAAATCTTAAAACGGGTCAGGTACACCCACACGAGTGACATAACGGCTTTGGGACAAACAACCGCGGCTTGTATTTTGGTGCCGTGGGTGATCTTGAAATAATTCGCAGCCACGAAAGCCTGCCTGACGAGTGCCGCTGGTGTTTTCTTTATATATCTCATCGTCTTGAGTTTGTTGTTTTGGCTTTATCGTATGCAGTAGAGGTTATTTCCACTCGCGTTCGTCGAATAAGCTTGGCTCTGAACAACACGAACGCCGCGTTGTTCGTGTTGTTCACTGCTCTCCTTGTGTCCGTGTCCTGCACGCCTCTTCTTTTGATTATGGACTGTTACCAACTCGCTCAACTTTCTGTCCTTTTGAACACCTGTAACTTGTTCAAATTGTATGTGTCATTCCAGAAGTAAAACAAGTTTATGTTTAGCGCCCGCGCGGTATAATTCTGTCTTTCCTTGTGTTCGTGTGTGTTCATCTGCGCTAACAAAATATGACTGTTTATAATCCCTGCTGTGTAAAGCGGCGCGATATACGTTCAACATTTTTTCGAATTTTTTGTGTTGCGTCTGAGTTCCCCCGAAACATCCAAGCTGTGATACCGCACGCAGCACTGGACCCGCCAACATATATGCGTTAAATCAGACGCATTTCTGCTCGAACTTGAGAAGGTTTGAATCTATCTATCTATCTATCTATCTATCTATCTATCTATCTATCTATCTATCTATCTATCTATCTATCTATCTCAATCGGTTACACCTTGTGCTTGTGGAATAGCGGGGTATCGATGTACGACGAACACGAATAATACATTTTCAAATCAACCATTCGATTTGCCTGTCGTTAGCGTGACCATTAGCGACGGCCCGATCACGTTTCGCTCGTACCCACTGCGCTCTTTCCGGGGAATGTGGGCACGCGCCACAGGTGAGTGAATGTTAACATTACAGCCTATGGTAATCACGGACCAAACCAGATATTGAAGAGGTGATGCGGAGGCAAAAGACACGAGTTGAAGAAAGACAAGCAGATTAGTGTAATTTGCTACTGAAATGTAGACATTACAAGCAGAGAGACATAGTGCTACAATGACCGGAGGTAACCACCGCGCCGTGTGGGTGTAAGAACAGGGTACCCGGGTCCTCGAGGTGAAGAACGACACCACTCGTCCGCTGGCGCTTTTCCAACGTGGTACATGTCGTAAATAAACCCTCGCATCAGCAGTTTTGGTGATCGCCCTTGTCTAGCGTCAGTTGCGTTTGGGTTGTAGTATGTGTTGGCCTCTCTTACAGCAATATAGGAAACAGTACGTGTGAACTATACTGACACCCTGGCAAGCGTGGCTTTGTCCAGCTTTTATCGACCGCATGAGTATACTGCAACAAACGAAGTTCATGATACGCATATCAGTGCACCGTATAGCGTGTATTTCTCTTGGACGAAACAGTGGTATGTGCGCTAACATGACCGCAGACGTTGACACTTCTTTGGTCGGCACATTGCTTTCGACATGCCTCGTAACGCTACGTTATGCACACGATCTGCACACAGGCATTTATACTACTCGTAACAATTGTCTGAAGGAAAAGCGATTCGGCATGGCCAATTCCCTCGATGAGTGCTTCGCATGGCATCGATTGTCACAATACGTGGGATCTGCCGGATTTCTTCAGGGGCGGTTATGTGCCACAATATTGGCAAGAATATTACGCAGGAGATTCCAATGAGGTATTAAATAAAACGTATGATGTTCTTCCAGGGCTCTCTGCTGTATTGGCCCTTCACTGCCAAAAAGAAACTCTCTCTTAAATGCAGCTTTCGCTGTAATCTTTAGGTTGATTTACTAGGCGCGCATTGCTTCCAAATGGCCGCGCCTCCGAGAACTGCGTTAATGTGCATGAACGCTGAAACAAACTGAGCTTGTTAGACTCTCAGCGCAAGCAAATATAGCGAAAAGCTTCGTAATGGCGAAGTGTTACGAACAGTTGGCTCTAGTATTTACCATTTACACTGAGAACGCTTGCGAATACCTACTATCTCGGAGTACAAACGCACTCATCCAAATTGATGATCCTCTGATAATTAGCACCTATTCAACTTGACTCAGGGTTATTGATAAAGGGTGGTTCGGCAGGTGCATTCTCTGTAACAAAGCGAATGCTTGACCGAGCCCAAGGCAACGTTTGACGTATGGTATGAGAGGACGACGCAGACGGCAGCCGCTGTGACAGGCGTAGCTTGTAACTGGTACACAACAGACCATGTTAGGACGTTGCCAAAGTGACAGCACTCACTTCTGTCATCGGCGTGGCGAGCGCCTGTCGTCCTCGTCACGCCTTCCCTCTTGCGCACGCGGGAAATTTTTTTTCTATCGCATGGTAAAAAAACACGTAAGAACCTTTTACGACCTTTCTTAGCGCTTGGCCCTGCGGCGCATTTGGCGAAGACAACACGGCGTAAACATCACATATGTGGGTGATGATTATCGCGAACGCTTCAGTGGTAACCTAAAGAGTACACATGAGAGTGACCTCATACTATCTGGTTTCTATTTCCTGTGGAGACTTCTGAAATGGACAAAGATAAAAAATACAAGGTATTCTATGACTTACAGGTGTAATTTTAGGCAGTATGTCACGGCTTGTTAAAGTGATCGGTGCGTTATCCATTGTAAAGGAGGGCAAAAATTGATACGAGATAGAACACGACTTACGGTCCATTTAGACGCTCTGTTAGAAGTGTAGAGTAGTTGGGAAAAAATTCATGCAGGCATGCAAGTACGTCAGGAGGAAACATATTGTATTGTCGTTCTCGTGTTAGTGCACTACGCAACAGTCAGCCGTACTCGTATCCCTTAAAGGGTCTCTGCAACACATTTAGAACATCGTCTGAAAACCATGCCACTCAGTCGTGGAGAGTCCTGTAAAAATGTGAGACAAATATTAGTGCACTGAATACGCCATGGGAATTCGAAGTTTGGCTTCAAATGTAGCAGGAACTCTTTTGAGCTCTTTTTAGTAAACGACATCACAGGTGGCACCGGCTGCGTCACGTAACCGCGTTCGTTGTCATGAAAGAAGGATACATATATTCTGTTTATTTTTTGAACTCAAAACAAATTAATAAATCATTACCGAGGTCGTTTGCGCTATTATATAGCCACTAATGCCAGTTGTACTTAGGCGACGGAATCAGTGTTCCTTGGGACGTCATACGTTGAAAGATGAGCGGGTGGTTTCCAGGCGTATTTCAAACAAAAATGCGAATTTTCTGGCTCGTGCGGCACACTATAGCCTCACGTGTTCATAGGAGGCTAGACAACTGATGGGCACCGTTTCCACACTAGGTTAAGAATGTGTCGCAGGGCCTCTTTGAAGGAGCGCTGACATAAACATTTCGGTTTGATGGGCTCCTTTTTTTTTTGCTGCAATATGTAGCTGGGGACCTATTAGTTATCACAGGCACATCAACTGCTCCAGTGAGACAGATCATTATTTGCGGCCTGTTTATTGCCGACTAGTTTCAGTTTTAGTTTGGGGAACTCCAACAACAACAAAGCGGCCTGGTGCAACTGGCGCCACGCCGCGTACGCAACGGGGTAAACAAGTTCGACCACGTGAGCACACAGAACAATGACGCACTTCCGCTCGACCTACAACGGGTGCTCGTTTTCTTTCTTCGCCTGTCGCACGTCCTGCGCGTTGTTGTCGTTGTTGCTGTCATCGTCGTCGGATGGAAACGATTTTCTTGAAGTCTGGCATTGCCGGGAATCTGTACTAACACAGGCATGGCAAACAGGCAATGCTGGCTATGACATCATCATTTCTAGCTGCACTGGTCGGAGCTCAGCTGCCGTGGTGAGGTCGCGGAAGCTGGGAGTCTCCTTGGGGTCACCTTTGGTGTTTTCGATGTCGCGGGGTGCGGCGCGTAACGCACGATTGCGCGCGCGAACTTCAATATTCATTTAAATTGCCTCCCGAGCTGTGTTCGCTGTTAATATTTGGTAGACGATATGTGCATGTACGGGAAAATCGATACTGCAGGCTATATATCTCAGTAGCGAAATTTTGATGTCAGTGCCTGTCGCAGAATGGCATTGCCTCGGGGCGGACTACAGCTGTAGGTTCACGGTATCCTTGCACATGCGACGTTAGAAGCCCTTCGACCGCTCCAAAGACGTCAGAAGCTCTCGGCCCTTTTCGAAGAAAACAAGGAGGAGATCGCTTCCTGAGTTGGGAAACTGCGACTTGGTGCTTTCCCATGCGAGCCCACGGCGTGGTTCTTGAAACACCAGACGCGGAGCTTCGGATCAGCAATGCAGGGCAGGACAGCGGGGCACCGTTTCGTGAGCCCCACTGTCCTGCCCTGCATTGCGGGGCACCGTTTTTCGGCTGCCTCCGTGTCTGAGGTGGACAACCAATGCACCTCTTTGTTATGACCGGCGAAGCAGGGACCCCCGTGTCTCGGGCGCTAATGACCTGCCAATCAGGAGAGATGAATGAAGATGCTGACTCGGCGACCACGAGAAAGGGTTTGGCCATCGCTCTCTGCAGTGCATTAATTGCGAGAAGGATATTTTTGGGCGGAGCAAGAAATGCAATGCCTGAGCAGTTGTCTCTATAAACACGCCCCGATTCCGCAGAGAGAGAATCAGGGGAAACATGTGCGTATTTAAGCGCGGAGTATTGAGGGCCACAGGGTTCTAGTAGCTTGCCTGACATGGCGTAGAAGCCGATCATCGTATCCCTTCTAGGAGTTGTTAGCGTGGCTTTGTACTGGCTGGCCATCTAACCTTAGCCGCTTCGTCTAGCTGAGACGCGCCCTTACCGTCTGCAACGTAGGCATCGGGACTTGGGCTCGAGTTAGTTCAACCTGCTCGAGTTTTCCATCAAGCACAAGTTCCCCGGAAACATCAGCGCTGCAACTCCGTCGACCCCAACGTTGTGCCAGAATTACGGACTTCTGGCACCAGACTGTCATGGATCCTTCAATGCTGCCGGTCATCACTACGTATGCCATCCCATGTTTATACTCGTGAACTCTATGCCTGAACTTTCATAACTTATGTATATTAGACTCCGATATTGTTCTCATTGCCCTACTTACTGTTTAGTTAGTTTACTTTTCCTTAGTTTTTTATTTTCGCATGCTATTGTTTCTAAAGCTCTTTCATCGCTGTCAGATGCATAACTGTTAGGCGAGTGAAGTGTTGTTTACCTTGTATTCTTTGCGCTGCCCTATCGCTATAGATTAAACTTTGTTGTTCTGTTTCCCAAACCACAACTGCGATCCTTTCACTGTGTCTGCTTGCGTACGGAACGACCGAAACCCCCGTCGTTCCCTTCGCCGACTTCGCGCCGGTGAGGCTTGAACGACGGCCATGTAACACTGCCCCTTTAAGCGAACTCGTAAACCTGTATTCTCCGTGTGTGATCTCGCGTACTCAGGTAAGAGTACTCACATTCTCACGAGTGCGCCAAAATCTGGGTTCAACTTAGTCGTGAGAAACCGGGAAGATGTTCGCACACGCTTTCCACGTACAGGTAGCGTATATTCATGTCTCGCGCAACATTCCCGCACGTCGTTTGTGCGTATTAAAAGGGCGAGTAGCGCAACTGTTGTGTTCCTGCAGCATTGCCCGCTACAACCATCGGCGGCTTGTTACTAATAACCACGAGAGCCTTGGCTCGAAGATATTGCAAAAAAATTAAAATCACCACTTAAAGCACTGTGGTGTGATGCATGCGATCGCAGGGTACGAGTTGCCGTACAGATAGGGATAAAGCGAAGCCTTAAGAAAAGTAAGATTGCGCTAAGCCACGCAATTGAGTGGAATGCCTTCAATGTGTCGTTGGCCTACGTTGCAACCACCGAGCAAGAATTTTCGAGGAGGCGAAACAGCGCTCGCTTGGGCGGCTGTCACGCCGTTGGACGCGATGCCGACGTGCCTTCTGGAGTGCGAGTCGACTCGCGGAGAAACGCGCGCGTCGCTCTCTGCGCCGAAGCTTGCCGGTTCCACGTTTCAAGGCCAACTGGCGCCGGTTCACCATAATGAAGGCGTTTCCTGTGCGTCCGCGGTGGCTGCAAATTATTTGACAGACTGACGAAAGCAAAGTGTCGTCTACACAGCAGCTACCTGCACAGTACGTTTTGATGAAACGCGAAATGTATAATTCCTTGATAACGCGAGCTCGGTCGGTTAGCTCGGCACGAAAACTATCGGTACAGCGTCGTTTCTTGTCTGTCAAGCACGCATTCGCCGTTGTTTGCTTATTGTTCAAGGCACTGGACTCGTGGAAAAAGCAACGTGAGAGGACGCACCATCTCATTTTCCTCATCGTGGCAAGCAGCGAGCATATTATGTCTTCGCTCTCCGCACTTTACGTCAGGACCAGTGGTCTCTCTTTGCGAACAGGAGGCAAGTAGCTGAGACGGCGTGGAAATAATGATGGCCCGACGTAAAGTAACAAGATCGGTAGTTTCGCGAGCGGTACTTTCTCTGTTAACATCGCAGCATCTTCATTTCGCTGCCCGAGGAATGCTTCTCGCAAACATAGTCGCGGAGCGTGAGCTCTCTATCTTTCGTCGATATTGCAGGATCCCACACCTCCAATTTCACCGGGCCACTGGGAATATTGAAAGCAATCGGCTTCACCTTTCAGGATGACCCACTGTTGCGCTTTGGGCACAACATATTTCTGCCCCGTCCTAAAACGGTACTGATATCGTGGAAAGCAAGCGCATTTGATGTAACAGCATGAAAAGTGCGCGCAAAGTCAGCAGGCCACAAAGAATACGCGGTAGTTTGCACGCCCTTTCTCCGCAACGCCTTTTGCCCATGAGTGCTCACAACATGAGGGCGAGTGGCTCGCAGCGGCAGGTGTCGTCTGCTTATTATTGTTAAAGACGATAGTGTTTTTCTTAGGATACTTGAACACAGAAATTTTATCTGTATGTTTGTCTGTCTGTCACGCAATTCAGCCACTCGGAGAAAGTTTAAGCATTTGCTTAACGCCCAGCCATGTTGAACTGGCAGCTGCGTTCATACTCGTGAACATTGTCGATCAAAAAGCAAATAATACGCATAGCTGAGGCGCAACGTCAACACGTAAGTATTAGGTGGTGTGTTGCTTTACTAGAAAATACATAGATACGTAATTCTAAAGACCTTAGTGTTTGTTAGGCTGCGCTAAAATGCGACGCTATGCAGGAAAAAGGCCTCTGCCGATAATTTGATGCTGCCATCTGGCAGTTGCCCAGGGATTCTGCACAAGCTCATGTTTTCCGACGGCGCTGCCAGATGGCGTCCACATCTCACGCAGAGTAGTACAGCCGCAGGAAGAATATTGTCTTTCGACGACATTTGCAGCGAAGCACGCCGATACGCGGCCAATTTTTTATAATTCGGCATGCAAACACGTGCGCATAAGGACCTGATGCAAATAGCGCAGGCTTACAACTGCCACCGAGAGGGGCGTAACGCCTGCCTACTCTTTTAGAAAGAAACAGGGGAGGGGAGAGGGGAAAGAAAATAATAGAAAGTAATAACATACGAATACACAGAAAAACACAAAAAACAAATATATATATATATATATATATATATATATATATATATATATATATATATATATATATAAACGAAACGCCAGGCGAGTAATAGCGTCAAGAAACATCAATAATACCCCTGACAGACGGGCAAAGGTAAAGTCCTCTGTAGTGAACCCCTTTTTCTACTCTAAAGGACCCTCTGCAGGAAGCAGTTGCGCCGATGACACACGGCAGCACGTGAACTCCTTTAGGTGGTTCCTAAGACGAACGCCGCAAAAAGTGGCGCTCCTCGTAAAAGCAGCAAGATAGTGAACATATTTAAAAAGTTCCGCATTTAATTACCTTTAGCGATAGTGGATCGTAAAAATATCGTTTTTATTGCTGATGGCTAATAATCTTGATTGTTCGTTTCACGCCACGACGAAAAAGATAATCATTGCCGGAATCCCGCATGGCGGCGATCGTGAGCGTTGGAGAGTACGGCAAAAATAAATCTTTGCGGCCCTACAGATCTCATTACACGGCTAAAAGCTAAAGCTTATACGCAAGGAAAGAAAATACTTGCGGGGTGTTGTAATTTTGTGAAAAGTTCTCTCCCGTTTACGGATCGTGTACGCTGTCGGCGAGAGTACGCCTTTACGCTCGAAAAGTAGATCGCCGATCTACCTTTCTACAAAGGAGCTTTGCCGGGAAGGAGATACTCCTTTGTCGTGTGTCACTGGGCATGAACGCCTTTCGGGTAGATGTCCCCTTACCTAAAGTACTTTACCATGCCCGTGTGTCAGGGGTATAACTTGCTTAAAGGGGTCCTGAACCACCGCTCGGGCTTGGTTTTGAAAACGGCTGGGTGTGTATTGAATGCCTCTCAGAAATTCACAGCCGAAAGAATTTTTCAAAACGGTTTGTTAGGAGCGAAGATATTGCGACCGGAAAACTTCCCTTTCCAGTCCTGTTTCAACTCCGCGGAATAGAGGGTACAGAGCTCCTTAGGGCGGTGTCGAAGGAGGTGCCCCGCCCACCGCTTTACGTCACCCGACTTCAGCGACGTGTCAGTGGCTGACGAAAAGCGCGCGAATACCGGGGGCTGTTTAGGGGCTGTTTCTTCGCAGCGCGCTTGTGGCCGCCTGCTCGCTTCGCGCCTGGGCTCGGTCGCGTGCCCTCGCGATCACCGCATTCTTTTTTTTTTCGATCCTCCGAAGCTTTGTTTTCGTTCATCACATACGCTTAGGCTCGCAGGTGTGAGCGTTTACTTTGTCAGTGCGCTGCGTGTCGTCGATATTGCGCATAACGCGGCGTCAGGACAAACAGCGCAACTGCCAACGCTGCTCCACCTTGTCCTGCATAACACCAAGTTAGTTAATTGTTGATTAGTGATTGTAGACGGGATAATCATGCTGCCGGGCTCGAACGTGACTACTATGACTCGGAAGGAAGACCTTCACAACTCGGACCTTTGCCGACAGGTTAATGTGGAATAAGGTGCGTTGACATGCGGTAAGATGGATGGATTAATTTAATGTGTGAATACACTAGTTCAATTTTAACAGTCAAGCTGTTTAAGCTATTGGTGAAACTGGCAAATCTGCCGAAAACTCCGCTAAGTTATGTAATGCTAGCATAACACTACCACTCTGTACTAAAGACAAAGCTCCGTAGGACGAGTTAGGTAAGGGTAAGTCTCATTCAATGGAGCCTAATTAAGATTCCTAGGACTAGTTAGGTAAGGCTAAGTCTTATTCAAGAGAGCCTAATTAGGAATAATTAATTGAGGCCTAGTTCAGACATGAATAATCCAACTAAGCCAAACCAAGCCAAACTGAACTAATTCAACCTGAATTGAGCTATGACAAGTAAGTCACACCTAATTAAGCGGATACTAATGATGTATAATTAATTAAGCCACGATACTAATAAACCACGTCTAATTAAGGTAAATCTAATTATGCAAAGCCTAATTTAGCTGATATGATCAAATCTAGTGTAAGCAAGCCTCTAATTAGACCTCGCTTAATTAATTAGTACTAATTAAATCACGCATAGCTAGGTTATTACTAGTTAAGTCAAACCTAAGCTAGCACTTATTAATCAAAGGTAAATTATGCTAAGACTTCAAGGTCAAGCCTCATTAAGTTGAGACTATGCATTTCAGGACTAATTAGGCTAACACTGATTAAATCAGGCCTATTTCAGGTAGTATTCATCAAGCGATATCTAATTAAGATAATATGTCAAAGAACAGCGTAACTAGGCCTGTACTAAATAGGCCATGCATAATTAAGATATGACTAATTACCCCAAGCATAAATATATCATGAGTAATGAAGACCAGCGTAATAAACAATGTACCATTAGGTATAAGTTAATTAGAGCGAGTCTAATTAGTGTAGCACTAATTAGGTCCTGGCTAATTAAGTTAAGACTAAGTCCAGTCTCAATAAGCTCAGATTATTAAGTTACGCCAAATTAAGCCAAACATTACAGATGTAATGATTTCATTCGAAACTAATTTACCTTAGTCAACCCTAATCTGCTGTAATCCTTAATTCACCCTAATCTAAGTCTAGCGTAATCCGCTCTATAATATGCCATAGTCCATCTTAATGCACCTCCGTCTGTCTTAATCCACCCTAATGCACCTTAATGAGCTCTAATCCACTCAAGTACACCGTAATCAGACCTCGTCCTTTAATCTACCTTGTGGAAGAAATATTTTGGGTTCGACTCCAGCCATGTTATTGAGTACGAGTACTAGAAGGTGGCGCATTGGAGTACCATAGGGAATAAGCCCATCTACAACCACTGATGAATTAAAGTTCGGGATTAATTTGTGATGTATTACGGGCTGCAGGCATGCATTTGTTGGCTTCTTGGAAAACTATATTTATGGTGACTTTTGCACCGCACCGTTCGCGTCCACGCCGAGGTAGTTTACGGACGCCTTCCAATGGCATCTATGAGGCTTGCGCATTAACAAATATATTTTTACGTATTTCCAGCAACTATTTTACCTATAGAGGTGCTCACAACGCAAGGGAAAGCGAGCGCACGGCACGCACGGCACGCACGCGCTTACGGTTTTAAAAAAGGCGCGCTGCGAAGGGCCCGCACACAGCCGAGGCGGGCGTGTCTGCCATCGGCCAATAGCAGCGGCGCTCCTCGTAAATGCTCTATGACGAAATAGAGCATATTCAAAGAGCGTGAGGAGAAGCCGCTTTTTGAGTTGAGGGCTCCTGAAGATGTGGAAGCTTTGTGCTCCGCTTGTGAACGCTACGCTTCGCGGATGACTACAGCATTTGGCTGAGATGTTCGTTGCAGCGTAGGCAAGCCGTAGAATATGTTTTTTCACCAAGCCCGGAGGGTGGTTCAGGACCCCTTTAAGTCAGCATTTATTGCTATAGTCGGTCACAAATCATGAAAAAAATTAAAATGTTCCACTGTTCATCAGTAGACATGCGCGTCCAGAAATGGTTGCGCTTGTTCATGCCATATAGAGCTTAAGGAGAGCCAATGACAAACGCATCATAGCGTCGTTCGCTTCTACGAGAGACTGCAGGCATCGCTAGACCGTAAGCCGTGAACGCTGTCATCCCGGCTTTCCTGTGATGCTTGTTTCCTTGAAAAGACATAATTTCATGCTCCTACCTGAACGCACCTTGGCGCCCCTACACCTTTGACGCAAGAGAAGTTTGTGATTTTGCCGCCTTTGAATCGTGCCGACGCGGCAGGCGTTCGGAGTGTGTTTTACGGCCTCTTTCACGTATACCGTTGAGCAGTGGAAATTTGTAGCGCGCCATGCGCTTCCCGTATTGCTCAAGTGCAAATACGTCGGTGCCCGCGTGTATGTTGCCACAGACACTGCATAAAATAAGCCCGCGCGGCATGCAGGCTGTTGAAGAAACGGGCTGCGCTTGCGAACAGCCGCGATCATCTTTAAAACCGAAGCGGTAACCCCTTTTCAGGGAAATGCTCTTACATGAAAAACAGGTATGCAGGAAAAGGCACAGCAAACCGGCATCGCGACAAAACTAGCCAGACGTACACGTGCACTCCGCACGTCGTGCACTTGCGACCGGCGAACACACAGCGCAGTGGCACTTTGGCGCATCCAACATGGCGCCGAGCGGCGAGAAAACAAAATACCAAGAAAAAAAGTGAGCGCGCTACCACGTGACCGCAGCCGCCCTATCGGAGGCGAGGAGAGGAGGAAGCGGCGTTGTTCAAGAGATGGCGGTACTTTTCCGTAGGTAGAGGGGCTTTAACGCAGAGTAGTACAGCCGCAGGAAGAATATTGTCTTTCGACGACATTTGCAGCGAAGCACGCCGATACGCGGCCAATTTTTTATAATTCGGCATGCAAACACGTGCGCATAAGGACCTGATGCAAATAGCGCAGGCTGACAACTGCCACCGAGAGGGGCGCAACGCCTGCCTACTCTTTTAGAAAGAAACAGGGGAGGGGAGAGGGGAAAGAAAGAGGAAAGAAAATAATAGAAAGTAATAACATACGAATACACAGAAGAACAAATATATATATATATATATATATATATATATATATATATATATATATATATATATATATATAAACGAAACGCCAGGCGAGTAATAGCGTCAAGAAACATCAATAACTTGCTTAAGTGAGCATTTATTGCTATAGTCGGTCACGAATCATGAAAAAAATTAAAATGTTCCACTGTTCATCAGTAGACATGCGCGTCCAGATATGGTTGCGCTTGTTCATGCCATATAGGGCTTAAGGAGAGCCAATGACAAACGCATCATAGCGTCGTTCGCTTCTACGAGAGACTACAGGCATCGCTAGACCGTAAGCCGTGAACGCTGTCATCCCGGCTTTCCTGTGATGCTTGTTTCCTTGAAAAGAGATGATTTCATGCTCCTACCTGAACGCACCTTGGCGCCCCTACACCTTTGACGCAACAGAAGTTTGTGATTTTGCCGCCTTCGAATCGTGCCGACGCGGCAGGCGTTCGGAGTGTGTTTTACGGCCTCTTTCACGTGTACCGTTGAGCAGTGGAAATATGTAGCGCGCCATGCGCTTCCCGTATTGCTGAAGTGCAAGTACGTCGGTGCCCGTGTGTATGTTGCCACAGACACTGTTTGCCATCGCGTTTATTCGTCAGCGACGCCAAAGTATAGCGTACGTTGAACGGTGCGCGTCTGTGTATGTTTGACCCACCGTCCCCGCAAAAGCCTTTGAATGGTATTGGCTCGTCGCTACATACAACGCTGTACTGTGACGGCAGTCCTATCTTTCTGTTCATCGCAATGCGTCTGCGCGGCACAGCAATGCAGGCTGAGAATTACTTCCTCATTTCTATTTGACTCACGGATATATCCAAGTGGCGGAAGGCTGCGACGTACTCCTTGTGCGAAAGTTTGAAAAGTACGAAACACTTGAAGAACGGCGGTATCAATATCTTTGTCACATCTTCCAAAAACAAATAAGAATGAATAAATAACTTCAGAGATGTCTGGGCGGGAAGGCGCGATTTGGACAGCGTATACATATATAGTTCTGCTGTCTCCAAGCTGTATACCTTTACAAAGAAAATCGTTTAGCTTTCTGATCCTTCTTTTAATAATATTGTAGCATTGGAATACGTTACTGATACATTGAAATTGTGTCATTTGCTGAGAACTACTTCCTCTGCTGCGCGGAGACGTGCAAAAAAAAGGGGGAGGGAGTGCAGTGAGGCCCCGTGTGGGGAGCTTATATTTATTCTTAGGTTGTAACCGACTATAACTGCAGCCAAATGTCCGCCGCCCATATTTATTGACGCTACACAGAGAAAACTGACAAAATTTACCATATATGAGACGCGATTTTAGCGCGTCGTGCCCATAGGATGTTACGTAAACGCTGGCAACTATTCGCGATTACATCTAAATGCTCGCCACCTAGCGGACGCTCCTGGAATCAGCCGGTCCAAGGTCGACCTCGAAACGCGGCATGGTATCGCATTACGGCAGGCTGTAAAACGGTCTGTATAGTTCCTTAATCGACGCCATGCCGGCTGGAAGCATCCCGAAAAAGAAAGAATCCTCATCAGAAGACTTTTGTTGCGTGCGTCAGTGCGTGTCATCGCGATACAAAGACAGCAACATGTCGTTTCATCGGTTCCCCAAAGAAGCAGACGACGCTTCGCGCAAGGCAACATGGATTAGGAACTTCCGCATCGGCAAGAAGGTGACGAAAGCTATGCTAGTTTGGTCCAGGCACTTCACTCGCGACGATTTCTTCCTCCCCGGTGAGTACACAGATTGTGCGTGCCCGCGTTTATTATCATGCCCACTTTTCGAAGAGCCGGAATGTAGTTTAGTTTAGCCAAGCGCATGAAAAAAATTGAGACATAGTTTATACGTGTATATCTAGTAACGTTTTCTGAGTGTGCCTATGCTCAACTTGAACCGCGGTAACATTATTGCTGACGTACTTTTGTCCGCATGCATTGTAGAAAGTATGATGTAAAGCGAGCGCTTGCCTTCGTTCGCCGCCTTCGTCCCATGCGCGCGCTGCGCCTCGTAATTTGTTTGGTGGTTATTGACGTAATGTGTGATTGTTTAACGTAGCGCGTTTGCATTTCGAGTTCTTCTGGTGACAATTCAGGATTTATTGCGCTCGTTCCAACTTTTGAGCCCTCGACCATGTTCACCGCGCCTCTAAGTTTGTCTTCCGGCACCGCGCATTGAACTGCACTCTCTTAACAGTTTATAAGTGACGCATATGTACTCAATGGAGCAACGGCGCGCACAAGTGCTTGCATCTTTCGGAGAGGCCTGCTACACATGAACACGTACCTGCCTTCTTCAACTTCAGGCTCGCTGGAAAGGCTCTTTATCCTTAAGAAAATCTGATGCGGATCTTCGACCAAGTGCGACATTTGAACGCACAGCGCAGTTACTTCCGCTGTTTCGCCTCTGAAATCCCTTAGGCCGATTAATGTCAGATGTTCGGCAGCAAGAACCCTTTTGCATTCGACGAAGCATCGTGATTCGAACCCGCAATCAAGAAACTTTAGCACAGCGCTAAGCGGAAGCGCGGCTGTGACCCTGGATATAGAAGCCATCTTTGTTTTTCTCAGCAATGTTGCCAGATGAACCACTTTTTCAGAAGTTGCGAATAGGTGCCTGAATGGTTTCTCTAACCCCCGCTCCGTGCAGGGTGAGGACAACCGCGTCGTCTCCTACTCCGTCCACTATTACGTATCTCACTCCCAACGCAGCGCGCTTACCGGCGCGCACATATTGCACGAGTTTTTTGCACACCAGGGCATTTCACGTAAAAATGATCTGTCAGGATACCCTTGTCTGAGTTTTTTTCTAGACTGTTTTCAGTCTCAAACTACATGATTCAGTTGTACGTCGTCTCCTGCCACCGCGACTTATACTACTCCTTGGCGGCGGTGGAGCCTGAGGGCCATTCGGCTGTTTTTTTTTTGCCAGTGTGATTTAAATTCTGCTTATTTCATCAATTATGGGGCGTACACTAGCGGTATAGAAAAACCTGAACGGAGGGAGCGGCATCGGAAGGTTTCTTACATTGCGAAAATGCATAAATGCACCCAAAGATACGAATTACCTTCTGTAACAATACGACGCGTATAACAGTTTTACACTGGCGGGCCGACGCTGCAGAGGGCAACGGAGCGTGCGTGCATCCGTGGATTCTACGCAAAATAATATGTTAGTGGGTGTAAGGGAAGAAAGTGAGAACTAAAGGCGCAGTACGCGGGCTAGAGGTGAATTAGTTGATGGTGATCAAGTGTGAATGCAGAGAACAAAATATTAAACAAAGGGATTCAAAGGTGCCGTAAGTGAACTAACGGTATCGTGCATTTAATTAACCTGCATATGAAAAGGTTACGGCCAAGAGTGCGTCCGTCGACTGCAGTGGTCTCAAACACGCGGCCCGCCGCCCTTTGACTATAACGGCCTGTGTCCCGCAAGAATGCCTTCGTCCTTTTTTTTTACTTTACAAGTACATTCATGTGTGTTCAGCCAGCACTACGGAACCCTGCACTGGATAGTATTCAGAAACCGACGCTTTTGTCAGAAATAACCCATATACGAAATATGGGAATCACAGCTTCTAAGTGACAACATTATCTGAACAACTCCCGCGTTCCCCCGCTGTGACCATCTTCGTTGTCGCGGCCCTTGGGCGACTAAATTCCGTGACTGCGGCCCGCTAGCTTAGGTGACTTTGAAACGCTTGAGTTATCGACTGGCGTCGTTAGAGAATTTTACTGTGGTATCGGGCCGATACCACAACTGCAGCTTCGCTGGTCATCGTGACAGAGTGGAAGGGAACAGAATTTTCGCGTTACCAGCGAGAAAAATTAAATATTTATGCAACTTTATGAGGTTACAAAGCGAAACAGAGAAACAGCTATACGTTGCTGCTGTCACAGACCTCGGCCATTTTTAATCCTTTTACACAAAACCAGCACTGAAGCCTCACTAATATATTCCGACCCAATCCCGCCGTGTCGTATGTTTACACCTCCGGCACTCATTATCTTAACTGAGCGGAACAGAGTACCCGAATCAGCTCAAATTCGTATGACCACAAAAAATAAATAGTAAGACAATAAAGTGATTAAAACATATCAGTGCAAACAGACAAGAAACAGTCCCGTTTTTTTTCCAGTCATTGGAAGTTCACCAGGTACATTATCTTGTTTTCGTGTTATTTCGTGAACGCCTTTTTTTGCGGAATTGACAAGAATATTTATGGGGAATGCATAATTCACAAACAAGAAACCCGGGCCAATATAATCAGGCAAAGTTAACAACAAGATTGAAAAATAGTGCGGCCAAAAACATCTGGTATGGCGTCAGATGTGTAGCAGAGAGAGAGAGAAAACTTTAATTCAAAAATAGGTCCGGCGATTGTGTCGGGGTAGGGCCACAAGCACCCCAGCCTAGGTGACGGCCTCGAGCCCTTGGACACGGGCGGCTTCCTCGGCGTGCCGGACGGCCCAGAGTTGATCGGCGAGGTCTTGGCTGAGCAGGCACGCCTCCCATCGCGCCCCGCGGTCACAGACTGCCATGTCTATTCCGTTCCTAGTGAGGGGATCCTGCTGTGCGCTCCCTGTGCATTCCCACAGCATGTGCTGCAGCGTCGCTCTGGCTCCGCATACTTTACACGAGTCAGACGTATAAATGTCTGGGTAGCAGAGGCGAAGGATCACCGGATTTGGATATGTGTGTGTCTGTAGTTGTCTCCAGGCAACCGCCTGTTTCTTGTTTAGTTTGGCGTGTGGTGGTGGGTACTTGCATCTGTTCAATCTGTAGTGTTGTGTGATGTCTCTGAATGTGGTCATGCGATCCCCCCACGTCCACTCCCGCATCGCCCGCGTGTTGGGCGGGGCGTCAGGAGTGTCCGCGGTCGTCGCGGCTCGGCGTGCAAGTTCTCGAGCCGCGGCGTCGGCCGCCTCATTGCCCGCAAGCGGTGGGTCCGTGTGGGAGGGGGTCCATAGGAGGAAACTGTCATTTTTGCAGCAAATGTTGCCTTCGTGAATTTGGAGGATGCGGGCCGCTTCCCGGGAGATCCGGCCGCTGGCGTAGCTAGGTATCGCTGCTTGCGAGTCGCTTATTATAACTGTGGCGTCCGTAGTGGCTATCGCTAGCGCTATCGCCGCTTCTTCGGCCGCCTCCGTCTCTTCCGTGCATATCGTGGCGCTCGCAATGCAAGTTCCCCGATGGTTCGTTATTGCAACCACGAATCCGCGTCGGCGCTCGTAACGGGCCTCGTCAACGTACACCGTTTCCTGACTGTTCCCAAATTTCTTTTCAAGATCTCTCGCGCGCCTGTTTCGCCTGCCAACGTGATGCGTCGGATGCATCTTTTTTGGCAACGGCGGAACGATGATGCGCTCGCGAATCTGTTTGGATATCGCAACCTTTTCGCCGTGCTGCGTGTGGTAGGTGATGCCAAGAGTTTCGAGGGTGTGTCGGCCGGTGCGGCTGTTTGCCAGCCGCTCATACTGCGCGACGTTGTGCGCTTCGATTAACTCGTCTAAGGTGTTGTGTAACCTATTACCAGATGTGTAGAAATTATATTTAATTTAATGACCTACCTGCCATTTATGCATGATGCTCGTCCTGCATACGGCCAACGACTTCGTCAACTGTGAATAAAACATTTTTCCAAAATATATAGAGTTACTTTCATACACTTAACATGTGGCACCACTTGCTTAGATCGAAAGAAATTGAAAGCGTTGTGATTATTATTATTATCATCATCATCATCAGCCTGTTTAGGTCCACTGCAGGACGAAGGCCTCTCCCAACGATTTCCACTCCACCCTATCCTGAGCGAGTTGGTTCCATTTTATGCCCGCAAACTTTTTAATTTCATCGCTCCATGTAACCTTTTGCCTGCCTCTGTTGCGTTTTCCCTCTCTTGGTTTCCATTCCGTCGCTCTTACTGTCCACCTATTATCCTTCCTCCTCATGACATGTCCTGCCCAGGCCCACTTCTTTCTTTTAATTGATATAATAATATCGGCGACTACTGTCTGTTCTCTGATCCATTCCGCTCGTTTTTTATCTCTTAGCGTTACCCCTACCATTTTTCTTTCCATTGCATGTTGCGCGCTCCTTAGTTTCATCTCTAGTTTTTCGTTATCCTCCACGTTTCTGCACCGTACGTTAGTACTGGGAGAATGCAGTGATTGAATACTTTTCGCTTTAGTGAGAGCGCTAAGTTTCCAGTCATCATTTTCGTAATGCCTTCCGAATGCGCTCCAGCCCATCCTTATTCTGCGGAGAATTTCCTTTTCATGGTTAGGAGTTCCTGTTATTAACTGTCCCAGGTATACGTATTCGCGTGCACATTGTAAGGGTTCATTGTTGATTTTAAATTACTGTTCCTTAGCTAGGCTATTGAGCACAACTTTGGTCTTTTGCCTATTCATTTTTAACCCAATTTTAATACTTTCCCTGTATAGGTCATCAATCATGTTTAGTAGTTCGTCTACGTCATTGCTAAAGAGTACAATGTCGCCTGCAAATCTTAAATTGCGGAGATATTCTCCGTCTATTCGAATTCCCTTGTCTTCCCAGTCTAGACGTTTAAAGATTTCCTCTAAACATGTAGTGAATAGCATCGGGGATATCGTATCTCCCTGTCTCACACCTCTCCTGATCGGGATTTCTATGCTTCTCTCATGTAGGAGTAGTGTGGCTGTGCAATCTTTGTATATGTTGTTTATGGTTTTCACGTATACGCCAGGTACCCCTTGTCGACGTAGAGCTTCTAGAAATGCTCGTATTTCTATGGAGTCAAATGCTTTCTCGTAGTCGATAAGCGCCATATAAAGAGGTTTCTTATATACCGCGTACTTCTCAATTAGTAGGTTGATAGCGTGGCTATGGTTCATTGTCGGGTAACCTTTCCTAAAACCAGCTTGTTCTCTCGGTTGATTAAAGTCGAGTGTTTCTCTTATCCTCGTAGAAATTACTTTTGTAAATAGCTTGTATATTACTGGGAGTAGGCTAATTGGTCTGTAATTCTTTAACTCCTTTATGTCACCTTTCCTGTGGATAAGGATTATATTAGCATTTTTCCAACTGCGCGGTACACTAAATGTCTTGACACATTTCGTTAAGGGCGATGCAAGTTTTTCAAGTAAAATATCTCCTCCGTCTTTGATCAAGTCGGCTGTTATATAATCTTCACCAGCTGCTTTACCGCGGGACATACCTTTGGCAGCTTTTTGACTTCGTCAGCGGTTATACATGGAATTTCAGTGTCTTCCTCTGATTCTATTTCTATTAAGGTTGTATGGTCTGTCTGAGAACTGTACAGTTCAGTTTAGAAATCTTCTGCTATCTTTAATATTTCGTTGAAACTGTTGATAAGGTTACCTTGTTTATCTTTTAGCGCATGCATTTTGTTTTATCCTAAGTGCAGTTTCTTTTTGACCGATTTAATGCTGGTCCCTTTTTCTACTGCTTTCTCTATTTCTCTCGTGTTAAAGTTTCTTACATCTCTTTGCCTGGCTTTTATTGATCAACTTTGATAGTTTTTCGAATTCAATCTTATCTTTTAGCGAAGTTACTTCATTTGTTGGCGTTTTTTTATTAAGCCCTTGGTAGATGGGGCTAACTTACTTGTTGTTTGCTTTGCTGTTTTACCCCCGAGTTCTATCGGTGTTTCAAGGATTGTTTTCGTTATGGTTTTGTTTATTTCTTCTACATCGCCACCATTTTCGCCTAAGGCCTCGAACTTGTTGCTTAGGGCGACATTAAATTCTTCGTTCTTCGTTCTGATTACCTCTAGATTGCATTTTTTTCTAGTAAATAATTTAGTTCTTGTTTTCTTTAGGTTAAGTACACTCTTTGCCCTAATCTGTGATCGCTGCATTTTATCTTCCCCACTACTTCTGCGTCTTGAATTATACCTCGTTGGTCGCACATTATAAAGTCGATTTCATTCTTTGTTTCCCCGTTAGGGCTTTTCCACGTCCACTTCCTATTATTGTGTTTCTTGAAAAACGTGTTCATTATGCTAGTGGTGATTATACGGTACCCAGAAGGTGAAATGCACTCACATGCCTAAAGACACTATCACGTTTAAACGGAACAGTGAACACGAAACAACGACCAAAAGGCACCAGCGAACGTCAAGCTAGACTGATTACCCTCATTCTTTTTTCTTTTTTTTGCTTCATGGTGTGCTCTCTAAGCGGTAAAAACAATTTTGCCAACAGTAGTCCCAGGAAAAAATTCACAGCATATCCACGGAGTGAATGATGATGAGTGGACGAAGTTCCGGATGTTCATCGTAGATCGTGCCGAGTTCCGGATTAATTTAGTTAACGCGCACGCTACGAATCCTTATGGTTCAACTACGCACAAGTGAAATAAATCTCCCACCGGCACTTCATTGCAAGTCGGTATTTTTCAGTCAAGAAACTCGCTAGAAGACGCTGCCTGCGCCAACGTTGTCTCTCGCGGGTGAGGGCGCGTTCTCCTTCTTTGCGAGCTGGTACAGCGTTCATCGAAGAGCGTTTTCATAGTCAACGCGCGCCTTTCGCTCTCTCTCTCTCACACAAGACAGCAGATGAAAGAGAGAGAGCTCGCGCGCCGGGAGGCACGCGCCAAGGGCGAGCGCGAGCCTCCCGGCGCGCGAGCCTGCCGGCGGCGCGAGGTGGCTACATACATACTACTACTACTACTACTACTACTCTTACTACTACTACTACTACAGAGGAGGGAACGACTCACACCCTAAGGAGCTTCGCCCCTAATACGCGTATGCTTGCGTGAATACGCGAGCATAACCAAAACAACATATACATATGTCACGATACTCGCACTGCATACAACTAGCAAACCGGGCACTCGTCTGGTTTACCTTCCTGCCTTTCCTCTTCCTTGCTTTCTTTCTCTCTCTCGTCATGTGTTGACACATGTGTCGCCTAACCTTTACTATCCATTGCAGTTTTAATTTTGAGCTCCGTCGGAAAATGGCCTTTCTTAAATGTTGCATGCATAGATGACCATGGACAGCCTGTCATTGGCTGAGAAAGCGAGCGACAAGGCGGACGCAGCTCGTTCCTCGCACCTGTCTCCAAGGGAAGCGAGATACGCAATGGCGGCGGCCGCCATAGAGTTAATATACTGAGTAGATTAACTGCATGGCGACCACCGGGAAAAACCGGTCGAGGCGGCGAGTACCCCGTCAAAAGATGTCTCCACCCTGCACGGAGCGGCGGCGAGGAAAAACTATTCAGCAACACCCCCGAAGCGTCATCTGCCGTGATGCGGAGAAAACCCAGTTTCCTCCTTGCCGAAGGGTTACATGCACGGGCGGCGGCGTCCGCTTCCGCGGCCTAGCAGATTCCTCAAAATGCTTTCTTTTCCGAGCTTGCCGCAAACTTCCTACAGTTGCTTTTGAAGTTATAGAGTTATTCTTCCTGACTTCTAGAAAGGAGAGCAGCGAAGCCGCTTCAAGGCCAACTCCGGCGATTTTTTCAACATGTAAAGGCAATGGTGATTTCATGTGCCCGAGACGCTCCTGTCACACTCCTGATAGTAGAAATGCTCAGCAAATGCGAAAGTAACTTTTAATGAGCAAGAAAGCGTGCAACCGAAATGCAAGGCAGCAGTGACGTCAAATCAGTCAATCCGCCTTTCGCATGGCGTGACAGCGCATGCGCCCTTGCCTGGCGGGACATTTCGTTTCTTTATTTTGCCGGGAAGATTTGACGTGACAATGCGTTACGTGATTTTGGCGGAAACATATCACGCGACATGGCGTTACCCGATTTGCGCAAGAACATGTCACGTGACGTTTCGGTACGTGATTCTGGGGTGAACATGTCACGTGACATTGCGCTGCATGATTTTAGCTTGCAAATGTCACGTGACATTGCGTTACGCGATTTTGTGTGATACGTGACATGTTACCGCCAAAATATCGCATGACTATCAAGTGGGCTGTTTCAGCAAACTATGGACCGGCTTCGCTGTGATCTGTGCTTGCGCGATGTAGGGGAAGCTGCGTACTTTTTTTTTCTTTCAAGCGTGATGGCTTTTGCTTTTTTTTTCTAAAGTAATAAACGCTTGCCTACATTCTGAAGCGGAAATGCTCCCCCGAATTGTGATGTATTACGTGTATTTGCCTCTACAAGGTGCTTATTGGTCATAACTTGCGGAGCTGTCCGTTATACACCTTTTCAGAAAAGGCTCCCTGGGCGCCTCCATAACCCCAGCTGGGCACTGCAACACATGCTTCACCCCCCAAAAAAGCACTGCCGAGTGTTTGTAGTAGGAATTTTGGCGAGTTGCAAGGTCTTTATCATCTAGCAGCGCACATAGCCGAAGAAAAACGGAACGAAACAAACCACATGAACCCTTTTACTGATGGGCACAGCCCAATAAGGCGGTGCTCCATGCCTCATGTGAAAAGGTCTATACCAGTGCCTAATAATCATGTGGTGATTTTGGTATATAACACCTCAGCGGTTGCTTTAGCAGCGGCGGCTTACCGTACGGGAAGTACGGTAATGCCGTACCGTCGCAGTTGGTACGTAGAAAATTGAGGTTCTGAGGTTCTCTGGACCCCCGGAAACCTTTATCGCAAATATGGAGAACAGTGCGAGGTCTGCGTACGCTTCCTGAGCAGCGGTTTCCGTTCAAAGCTTTAGCGCTTTACCAAGGTCGACGGGATATCGAGGTAGCTGAAGATTTTTGCAAGAAGATTGTCGGCAATGCAGCTTGCACAGGAGTCCTTGCTACACAGAACACTCCGCATTCACTGGACTCACGCATGGACCTGCCCTTTACCATTGAGGAGCTGGATGCGGCCCTTGTGTTGTGCAATCGTTCTTCATCACCTGGCCCAGATGGCATCTCCTACAGGATCTTATGCAACCTAGGTGAGCAGGCGCAGAAAGCTTTGTTGGAAATGTTCAATAACTCATGGCGAGACGGACGTGTCCCCCAAGAATGGAAAACGAGCCGATTGGTTCCGCTCCTAAAACCTGGGAAATCGCCTCTAGAGCTCTCGTCATACCGCCCAATAGCGCTAGCTAGCTGTGTAGGGAAGCTGATGGAGCGCATGATCCTCGCCAGACTGGAGTGGTTCCTAGAGCGCTACGAGGTTTATCCAAGTGCCATGGCCGGTTTTCGACGCGTTGGTTGCTCTATCGACAACGTTGTTGACCTCGTAACGTACGTCCAACACCAGAAATTGAGCAGGCGATTAACCGCGGCACTATTTTTGGATATAAAAGGAGCTTACGACAACGTTTCTCACGAGGCCATACTCGACGCCCTTGAGTCCGTCGGTCTTGGTGGCCGAGCGTACCGCTGGATTCGTGCCTACCCACAGATGAGATCCTTCTTTGTGCAAACCGACGATGGGCCAACCTCTCAGCACTGCACACACCGTGGAGTTCCTCAAGGGGGCGTCTTGAGCCCCACGTTATTCAATTTGGTTCTGATTGGTCTCGTGGAACGCATACCAGGTTGTGTACAGATATCGATTTATGCTGACGACATCTGTGTTTGGACGTCAGGCGTAACACGTCCTCAGATACGCGCGAGGCTCCAAAAAGCCGCGACTTCGATATCGGCATACCTTAATGAACAAGGCCTTGAAATTTCGCCTGAAAAATAGGCGCTGGTCGCTTTCACGCGAAAGCCAATGACAGCCTATGCCATCTCTATCAAGGGGAAAAAAATTTGTTACGCTAGGACGCACAGGTTCCTGGGAGTAACCATCGATCGGGACCTCTGGTGGAGTCCCCATGTGGCCGGTCTCAAGAAGCGCCTAACGGCCACCTCACAAGTTTTCCACTTCCTCGGAGGGAAAACGTGGGGTACGTCAGTGACCGCCATGTTGCACCTATACCGGACGCTCTTTCTCGGGTACCTGAGATACAGCTTACCGGTGCTGACTGACACCTGTAAAGGTAACCTACGCGCACTCGAGAGCGTTCAGGGCCAGGCACTCAAGATCTGCCTCGGATTGCCACGCTGCACCTCAACAGCGGATACTATGGCAATGGCCAAAGACCTTCCTGCCACCACTCACATCACTTTGGAGGTGCTTAGGACACACATTCGACACCTAGCTCGTGCTCCTGCTCACCACCTCGCCTCGCTTCCAGAAGACCGGCCCGGTGCCTCTTTTTGTAAGAGGATATCGGCATTCCGCGAGTGCCTCCCAAAGAATTATACTCCTGCTGAGAGACTTCCGACGCCTCCTTGGTGTTTGGCCCGTCCAAAGGTACGGCTGACAGTGCCAGGGATTCGGACGAAAGCGGAGCTCTCACCGCCGGCTTTAAAACAGCTGTCTCTACTAATGCTACATGAGGACTACAGGAATCATCTTCAGCTTTACACTGATGGCTCAACAGCAGCAGGCAGATCTGCAGGAGCTGTGACCTTCCCTGCGAAAGCAGTAGATGTGCTGTTCAGGACGTCTCATGGCACAACATCGACAGCCGTGGAGCTTGAGGCACTACGCACCGCACTTTGCGTGATCGATGGAGAGCCACCACAGAAATGGGCCATCTTTACAGATTCCAAGTCAGCCCTTCAGTGCCTTTTATCGGCCTTACGTAGCGGGCCGCAAGACCAATTAGTGCTTCAAACACGACAGCTCTATCACGAATTAACCGACAAAGGCCATGACATCACGTTTCAGTGGCTACCAGGCCACTCTGGAATAATCGGCAACGAGCACGCAGATAATGCTGCGAAACGTGCCCACGAAATTTGAGTGCTGCAAGCCATCCCACTGTCAAGAACGGATGCAGTAAGAAAACTTCGCTCGCTTGCGCGTGATATGACTATAGCGCTGTGGAACACTCCTGGTCTTCTGCATACCCGTCTGCACCGCCTCGACCCATCACTACAACTTCGAGTTCCGCGTGGGCTTACCCGCTGTGAAACTACCGTACTTTGCCGCCTGTGGCTAGGCACGGCATTCACAAGAAGTTTCAGCTGTCGCATTGGACTGGAAGACAGTGCTGCCTGTATTCACTGCGGCAGCGAGGAAACAATTGTGCACGTCCTCTGCGATTGCCCTGGGTACTGCTCCCAGCGACAGACTCTCGCCACAGAATTGTCACGCCTTGATGGTCGACCGCTGTCCGAGCAAACCATATTGGAATGCCGGACCGACAGTGTCTCGCAGCAGAAAGCCACGAAGGCTGTGCTCAAGTTTTTGCGCGCAACGGGCCTCGTGAACCGTCTGTGACACATGCCGTGCTTGTGTGTGTGCGCGATTTGACCTCTCTCTTTCTTTATTCTTTTTCCATCTCTTTCTGTCTCCCTTCACCCCTTCCCCAGTGCAGGGTAGCAAACTGGATATTTTCTCTTCCGGTTAACCTCCCTGCCTTCCGCCCATCATCTCTCTCTCTCTCTCTCTCTTTATCATATGATGATGTTTCCCTACTGACCGAGCAACTGATGCAGGTCTTTCCTACTGATGCAGGTCTTTACCGTTCGGTATTACACTCATTGCCGTATGGTAAGCCGGCGCTGCTAAAGCCCCCTACTGGTGCCGCTCCTGAAGCCCCCTTCACCTCCGCCTCGGGTCAACCCGGTATTTCTGGGATCGGTCGACGCTCACTTTTTTATTTTTGACACAAGGACAATAAAAATAGTGGAACGCTATCCATGTACAGTCCCTGTGCGAGAAGTATTAAGACAGCAGCAGCGATTTCCAGTCTCGATTAGCGAACAATTTCAGCGGTACTAATACGCGGTGTTAGCCCGCCCCCATTTATTTTTCTTTTCATTTTGTAGCAGTATGACGCACGTCCGTCATTGCTTGCAATGTGCGACACATAGCATTATTGTTATCACGTGCGTCACTTCTGCTATCCTACCTCCCAGATATATACCAAGTCGTCAGCGGTGTCACGCAGCAACGAACGAAATGCGCAGGCGCACTGGATTCCTCAAATAGAGCCGCCGGAACGCTCACTGCACACAGTCTCGTTAAAGCTGTCGAACACTCGCCATGTCCGTACACCTTGTGCTCAAAGGATTGCTGTTCGTTATGAATTTCATCTACTGGTTTTTCGGTGGCACGACGATGCTCATGGGCGGCTACCTGTTCACGGTCAAGGTACGAATCCTGCGCCGCTACGTGGACCTAACCTTCGACCCCGCCGTCTTCTTCCTAGTCGTAGGCTGCCTGGTCTTCGTCGTTGCTGGACTCGGATGCGTTGGAGCTCTGCGTGAGAACAAGAACTTCCTGTGTCTCTATGGTTTCCTGCTGTCCGGCATCGTTGTCGCGGTGGTTCTCGTTGCGGTTCTCGCCTTCGTGTGGTCCACCTCGACCCCGTCGAACAGATCGGGTGTCGAAAATGTGCTAAGGCGAGCCGTTATAATCTACAGGGATGATCCTGACATGGAACATCTCATCAACACTATTCAGTCATCGCTGCGCTGCTGCGGCATGTCTTCGCGTGGCTACCTGGACTGGCAGCACAACGCCTACTTCAACTGTTCCCCGTGGAACCCCAGCCGCGAGCGCTGTGGGGTGCCGTATTCCTGCTGCAAGGAGCAGAGACGCCTGCCGAACGTGATGTGCGGCTACGGTGTCACGGATACGACTAAGAGAACGCTGCCGTCAGTAGAGCCTGTCATCTACACGCAGGGTTGTCTGCAAGCGATGGTCGCATTGGCGAAAGAGAACTCTGTGCTCGTCGGCGTGCTGTCTGCTGTCACCGTCGGGTCGCTGGCCGTGGGCGTCGCAGGTGCCTGGCTTCTGATGAAGTCGATAACGAGCAAAAGAAGGGCAGCGCTGTGGGAAAGCAGAGCTTCGGCCTAATGTCCCATCGCGAGTCGACTGTATGAAGCACCGATGCGCTCCGCGTTTTGCACGTTACTACCCGTCTCGCTGAAGTGTTTTCCCTTTTAACGACTTGTGTATCGTCATTTTTAGCGATTTTAAAGTGTGTACTATTGCTTGTTATTAGTGTTTGTTTATTATCTCGGCCGATCTGGCCCCGCAACGTTTACATTAAACAAACTCCTTTGGTTGGTGAAACACTAGCTTCCACTTCAATGTCGTTTTTCCCACGCAAACAATTTCTGTGGAAGGCTTACGCTTAAACCACATCTTCTCGTACGTTTTCGACGTTACATTCCTAAGGTCGTTCTTCCATTCATGTTGAAGAGGCTTCAATTTATTGTGCATGTGCGACTAACTTCTTACTCACGAATAAATTTTTCCTCTCTGGTCGCCCTTTACACTAAGTGTTTACCGTCTCATTACCTGAGTACGTAGAAGTTGTAATCATGCTTTTATTCCCGTGCTATGAGCCTAATACGGCGTATACGTCTATTAGAGCCTGCACACACGCCGTATCATGCGTGAAGCTGACTTCAGATTACACAGTCCATTCGACGACACTAGAGGAGCTTCACAAGGCGAGCGGAATTTTTTTCTCATTCAGTTTTCACGTCGTACGAAGTAGCATCTCATCCAGTAAAGCACCCAGAATTTCTGCGAGGGGGTGGTGGGGGTGGTGTTGAATTTTTCACGAAGGGCCGGGCAAGCGATTACAGTTGTTGCGTGTGTAAAAAAATATAAATAAAATGCCAGATAATAGTGTTTTGCAGACGTTACGGAGTGGGAGGGGGGTTAGGTCTGCTTCAGGGGGGGTTACCACACCCGAACCCCTCCCCCCCCCTTTCCCGTCAGTGCGCCACTGCTCTCATCGCGTCTGCAGTTTGAATTGTGTGCATCGTATCGCTTGTTATGTAATCGCGCAAGTAGGCGTATACATCACGGAGGAAGGAAACTCCGAACAGACCCTGCCTAGCCTACGCGCTGACAGAAAAGCCTGGAGGAACTGACATACTAGCGGCCATTTAGACGGGGCACAATGGCGGCTTTATGGTAATGTGCGCGCTGTGTTATTACTATGGTGTGTGCGATTCTGTACATCACGTACCATGCCGTGACGAAATGTTCGACGGCATGCATTCTTGGTGTTACATTCGTAACTACGCAGCATTCTTCCGATAGTTCTTGTATGGCACTCGGCTGCAGATCCGAAGGTCGCGGGATCGAATCCCGGCCGCGGCGGCTGCATTTCGATGGAGGCGAAATGTTGAGGCCCGTGTGCTGTGCGATGTCAGTGCACGTTAAAGAACCCCAGGTGGTCGAAATTTCCGGAGCCCTCCACTACGGCGTCTCTCATAATCAGAACTGGTTTTGGGACGTAAAACCCCACAAAACAATGGTTCTTGTAGCCAACGGGTATGAAATATAGACTGGCTTATAGCGTAGCGTGAGACCTGACACGGAAAACGACCAAGAAACAGAACACAAGCGCGATCGTTTCCCGTGTCAGGTTTCGCGCTACCCTATAAGCCAGTATCATGAACCAACAAGCCCAAATTGGTACCCTTAAGATAGAGAGCCTCGAATGAGCGAGCATCGGAGTGTGGCGGGGGTGAAGGATATTTGCAGCGTTCAGTGAAATCATGCCATAGCGCTAATACAGCAGGAAACCAATGTCATGTAATCTGTACGATGAACACCCCACAGGTCAGTGGCACTTGTGCAGTGTTTCAGCTCGCGACACCACATAGCAAGACATTATTGCGCGATTTCGTGTTGCACGTGTATGTTCCTTTAGAGTTACGAGCTGCGCTTATGCGTATCGAGACTCTACTTTGCCTAAGATGCCCGCTCGTCGCAGTAATTTTGGCGCGTGTGCAGAAAGCGTGGCCCTCGAAGAGCGACCTTCCGCAGCGGAGGTATCGTGTCAGAAAACGTATAGTCAGAAGGGCCGCTGTGTTCGCAAACCAGCACGTCCATCGAGCCGGCATCGGCGAGCAATGACAGAATTGCGAGGTTCGCGGTCTCTTCGAGGGAACGCCGGCGGTAATGCAGCACAGCTGTTAGTCGTTATTTGCGCCATGTCCGCAGCGCACATATATGCGTTGGGGTACTGCTCGCAGCAGCTCATCTCCTCCTAGGAGGAGTGCTGAGTGGTCCCAGCACACGCGCAGCGCTGCAGCGGCGGCGTGACCCCGTAAATGAGGGCCGTGCGCCGAAATTTTCGGCGCGTGCGTACGTGCTGAAATATTTTCCAACTTCGAGGGAGCGACCTTCGTACGGCGGCAGTCACGCGCCGAAATTTTCGGCGCGTGCCCAGGCCTGACTGTCGCCGTAAGAAACGTCGTTCCCTCGGAGTTGGAAATTCGTGTTATGATGGTAGTGAAGGTAAACGGCATATCTTTCTTAGGAGTCGGGCGTACAACTTAGAGCTAAGTATTCACGAATAGGAATTCTGTGCAAACAAGGCCTGTTCGGTAAAACATCATGTGTGAGTTGTGGAAACTAGTATTGTGGGTTGAAAGAATATAAACACATTCACAGCTTACTTGACTAGGCCAAGAATATCTTACTAAAAGGTGTCACTTCTGTGCACGGGAAAAGAAAGCCCAAAGCCGCAAAGAAAGAAATCAAAACACAAGTATCAAAATCGCATGATGGATGATAAGGCGCCTTCGAACAATGGGAACACCCTCCAACGCCTTCCCGGTAAAGATTAAATTGCAGCTGGTTCGAAATGCCCGTTTGACGTCATGCGAAGCCCTCGTGTGGTGTGGAAACCGCATAATCACCATGTGTCGTGATGCAGCTTCACTGGACATTCAACTTCGCCGTGCGGGAGGGCTGGCGAATTTTTTTTCGGGAATTTCTGCACCTAGCCGCAACGCCTTAAGCCCAAACCCTCCGTTCAAAAGTAACAGGGCCGTTGAAGAAAGCTCGTTCTGGTTATTCTCCCATATTATTTATGCGTTCTACGGTCAGTCGGCATTCTAGCAGGTGGGCTGGTACAGGGTACAGGTGAAGCAATGAACGAGGCGGACTCAGAATTCTTATCGCACGTGTTACCGCTGTCTAGGATATCGTAAGTGTTATGCACAATAATAGGGAGTCAGCTATCGTTTTTATGACTGCGGTAAAGTGTGAACAAGATCCTTATTGAACTCCTGGCGCGAAGTGAGGAAGATGAACAGAGTGACAACATTGTAGGCAATTAGTGAAGTTTCCGACTGCTGCCTTCTCAAGGCACTGTGAAGCATCAGCGGCTATCATGTTCTCGATACAAATCCTAATAGCGTTCCAGAATATGGGCTTCATCCACTGACCAGAGGGCGCTACGTAGCTCTCGTCATGCTCTTGCCGGAAAGCACCGAGCAACTACAAAGACTGGTCGACATATCCGCTAACCACATGGCTTCGCTAACGTTAACCTTCAATGCGAGAAAGTCAGCCTCACTGAGATTCTCGAGTACTGCAGATTAACGAGAGCTAATACTGCCAAACGGCGACCCTTAACCATGTGGAAAAGAGTACCGATATCTCGGAGTGACGCTGAACACCGAAAGACACTGTTACGCCACCCACGAGGCCAGAACGAGGCAGTCGTCGCAGCGAGCGATTGGTACCCTGCGGAAATGTTTGTGGGGTATGTCGTGGTGCGCGAAATGTGGAAGACGGTGCATGTTCCGGGCTTGACGTTCGCGAACTCTGTTGTGTGCGTCACGACCAGAACTCGCCAGTGCGGGCAGCGTGAGGCCGGCCGGCTAGCCCTTGGATGCCACGGGAAAGTGGCCACGGAGGCACTACAAGGTGACATCGGTTGGTCTTCGTTTGAGGCCCGGGATGCATACAGCAAGATAGCGTTTGAGGCCAGTCTTCGGCGCCTAAGTGACTAGATGGACCAGGCACATATTTCGCTACCTCTCGCTCAAAGGTATTCGGACGCAGTGGTCGAATCGAGTTCCCCGCCTGCTAGGAAAGCAGTGACACATCCGAGGGCCTCACACTCCACTCTATACGAATGCAGGTCCGTGAGGTGGAAAACGCACAGTGGCGCTCAGATCTCATGTGCAAGTCCCTTCTGCCAATTTATCGCGAGCATAAGCAGGCAGCGGGCAAGGAAAAACTATACAAGAGCGTGGGCTGTTTGGGGCACGTGCTAAAGCTCTACGTGCGCTCACCTACTGTCGCCGCTTTGATCCCGCCCTGCAGGTCCAGGCCGCCATCCGTCGAAGCTGTGATTAATCAAGTGAGACGACCCAACATACCGTGCTACACTGCGTCCGTCTCTCTCCGCGGCCAGCGTTGCTCGTCGGACGGCTCAGTGTCGCTGACATTGGCCGCTTGGGGGTGCGCTTATGAGACGCGCGCGCGCGTTCGCCCATAGAGCGCGCATGGTGGAAGCCGAGGCGAAGCGACGCGCGCGTTTCTTCGCTGCTTTTGGGGCGTGCTACGAAGAAAACCACCCGCACGCTCGCGTCGCCCTGTAGAGCAGTTTGCTGCACGTTTAGAGCGCGCGTCTCAAAAAACAAAACAAAACAAAAGCGGGACGCGCGGTGTAGACCTGCTGCTGTAGAGTTGGAGACGCGCGCGTCGCGTTTGCGTGTTGTCCGGCCACGGTCTGCCCAGTTTTGCTTCTTCTGTCCGCCAGGCGGTGCATTCTGGAGCTGATGTCGGCGGTATCCATACAGGGCCAAGAAATACCGCGAGTAAGCGAATACAAGTACCTTGGCGTATGGGTAAATGTGGGTGATAGATACATGAAGGTACACGAAAAAGCCTTGGCAGCAAAGGGAAAGAGGAACGCAGCAATAATGAAGCACAGAGCGTTATGGGGACACAATAGGTACGAGGTGCTTAGGGGTCTGTGGAAAGGGGTAATGATACCGGGGCTTACATTTGGGAACTCAGTGGTGTGCATGAGGCCAGAGATACAATCGGGAATGGAGGTGAATCGAAGAACTGTGGGACGCCTCGCGTTGGGTGCCCACGGGAAAACGACAAACGAGGCTGTAAAGGGCGATATGGAATGGGCGAGTTTTGAGGCAAGGGAAGCGCAGAGCAAAATAAGGTTTGAAGAGAGGTTAAGGAATATGAAAGAGAGTAGGTGGGCAGTGAAGGTGTTCCGCTATTTATATAGAAAGAGCGTTGACACGCAGTGGAGAAAGAGAACTAGGAGGCTCACCAGTAAATATACGGCTCTAAGAGAACTGACAACAAAGAGCGTAAAGGGAAAAGTCAGAGAGGCGGAAAAGATTTACTGGAGGGCAGCAATGGAAAAAAAAAACCGACTCTGAATAACTACCGAGAGAGCAAAAACGAAATAAAGAGGGAGGTATTTTATGATAATTCAAGAGGAAGCGCTTTATTGTTTGAAGCGAGGTCGGGCTGCCTTAGAACGCGTATTTATAAAGCGAAATTCAGTAAAGAAGAAGAAAATTTGCACATGCTGTGAGGAAGATAGGGAAACGACGGTGCATGTTCTGATTGAATGCGGAAATATCCACCCAGGTGTACGTTTGGGCACCACCCTACAGGAAGCCTTGGGTTTTAGGGCGAACAACGGGAAGCTGAACATAGTCGCGATTGAAATAAGTAAGAGACGGTTAGAATACTGGTGCCAGAAAACTAGAGAGAACGGACAAAAATAATTATAAAAAAATATGGACTTTCTGCCATAAGGGGCAGGGAACTGGGCTATGAATTTCCCTTTTTGCTATAGTATGATCGATTTGATTGAAGTAAATTTAAAAGGCATGAGGAAAATTTAAAGAGAGGAAAAAAAAAACAAGTTCTACGAGCCTGGTGGCGCACAAGTCACCGCCCCGTTACAAAGGGGACGCTCATAGCATCCATCCATCCATCGTCGCACATGGAAAACTCCACTGCACGGAGCCTATAGAGATGAAGCTCCCAGAAGAGCCAGCACAAATGATGCGCATTTCGTTCTTGCATTTCCTGTACACCGCTACCTTCCCCCATGAGAAAAATGACTGAGAAAAGCTACCAGCCAGTTTCCTGTATCTGGAACACTGTAGAAGGGCACGCATTTGGGCAGGTTGGTTCATGATGCAAGAAGACGAAAACAGCGCAGGACACACGACAAGGAAGAGCACAGACACGGGCGCTGTGGTTGAGCACAGACACAGCGCCCGTGTCTGTGCTCTTCCTTGTCCTGTGTCCTGCACTGTTTTCGTCTTCTTGCATCTGAAACACGCCTCATAGACATCTCCTTGACGCTGTAGAGGAATTAGAAGACGGCGACATTGTCACCGCTAAAGACGACGAAAAGCTGGAAGAGCACGCGCTCGCTGCGACGTATGCACGTTCCTATATTTTTCCTGCGGGCACGTTCGTTCTGCTTGCCTGCTCAGCGAAGATCTCTTGCCGAGTGCGGCGAATACTGCTCTAGCAGAACTTGGCAAACATCTTATATTTGTGCTCATACGATCATGAGTCACTTAGCTGAAGATGGTGCCTCGCTGGTTGTGCACTACGACTTGACAACAGTGGCTTCTTCAGTGTTGATCCCTCAATGTGAACCCGGCGGCGCCGTCCTCTCGTCGCTAACTGGCTCCGCTCCCTCGGCCGTAGTGCCGACAGAGTCCTTGTTTGCCTCCGGAGATGCGATTGAGGCGAAGGACGCCGTGTCTGCGTCCTGGGCAAATGAATTGGACTGCACGGCGCCGGCCCTCGGTGACTGCTCGCTGACATCAGGCCCTCAGCGGGGAACCACATCCGTGTCCCTTAACCTGAGCAACAGCAGTGACGGCCAGCCGGCATGCCGGATCTGCTTCTTGGGAGACGCCGAGCAGCCGCTGCTCGATCCCTGCGACTGTCGCGGTGAGGGTCTTTTATTTGTGGTAGTATGGATCTGCCGTGCTGCACTACTGGAGTCACAGTTCATGATTTACACACGTATTGGTACCTAAAGACTGAGCGGCGTGCAGTGCTCGCACCACTGCCGCTATTAATTTTACGCTATAAATCAAGGTGGCTTGTGGGGCGCCCGAGTACTGTTCATCGCAGAAGCTACGCACATAGCGTTTTAAGGAACGCCGTGAGAAATTGTAGAGTAGTGCTTATGATGAAGAGCAGGAAGCAATGCCGTACTAATAATGAATAGCAGCGCTGTAGAGGCTGGCGAGAAGTTGATTAATGGCGGTTCGATTAAGGAAAGGACGCTATTTTCTGGAGCCCAAGTCGTTAGCCTGGTTCAGTGGCGATTGGGGTGGGGAAAGGGAGCGAAAGAGATAGAAGAGGAACGCCATAGTGGACGGCTCCGGAATATTGGACCACCTGGGGTTCTTCAGTTTACTCGTGCGCGGTTTCCCTTGAAAGCCATACTCAGTCCCTAGTACACATAGATTAGTGTTGTCTTTTTTTCCATGCAGTGAGCACTAGCTGCCTCGTCGCGACGTCAAAGAAGGGCTGGGGCAATGTGGTCGTTCACATGCGCGCGCAGGTGCATTGGCGCTTATAAGTACTCGAGCATGCCTCTTCGTTACGCTGAGCACGCTATGCATCTTTTCGACACAGACTGCTCGATTGGTCGGTATATTCACGGTATAAGGGTGTGGCTAACGCTAGCAATGCCAGAGGATGATGATGATGATGGTTGTGGTTCGGTTGAAGAAAGGATGACAATTTCTGCAGCCCATTGATTACCCCTTCCTTCGTTATTCGCTCGTTGAGCGCAGCCTTACATGTTCTCAAGTCATTACTCTGAGAAGAATAATCTTTACAAAGCTTGGAAAGTTGGCCATCGTTCTTTATGTTTGCAACGTATATCTCTATCGCAGTGCGATTGCCCTTTCATATGGCTTAATTCTTGTTCATCTAGGGACCATTGCCTTCGTTCACCGAGACTGCCTCGAGCGGTGGATTCAGCGCTCCATGGATCCTCAGTGCCCCGTCTGCCATTTCCGCTTCACAGTCAGGAAGCAACCGCAGGTAAGCTAAGCGATGTGTATCCACAGCAAAAGTAAATTCTGTGTTAACGTGCAAGATGAAGTAATATTAACAAAATTCATATGGTCACTCTGAGAACTAATGATCAAGAGTTTCTGTGGTTCAACATATTCTATATTTATTTGTTTATTTATTTAGAAATGTAGGACTGTGGAAACACACGTTGGTATACAAGTAGATGAAACTTTAATTCATATAGGTTGCGTCGGTGCGCGCGCCACCGCTACGTAGTGGCATATTTTTTCGATCTGGTGGCGTCACTGCGCCGGTTTCACGGCACACTCGCATTTAGTTTACATAGCCGCCATCTCCCTCTCTCGGCTTGCATCCTTGGCTGTGGTGCCTCTTATGGAAGACAATTCAGGGGCTAAATCTTGTAACGGTTCCCGAGCTTGGAGCGGCCTACTTGGCTGCGCCTCATTGGTCAGAATAGATTTCGTGCTGATGAGAGCTCGACTCTGCCCCATCACGAGATGGCAAGCGGACCGGTCCGCTTTTGGAACAGTAATAAGATATTGCCCCAGGTCATGTAAGAACGACAAATACTACGGTAGTATAGTCACGCGACAGTCTCAGAGCTGTGACAACCTTTCTTTAAATGCGAAGCATTTCTTAGCGAACTTCGGCGACTTTGAGGGTATCTATCTATCTATCTATCTATCTATCTATCTATCTATCTATCTATCTATCTATCTATCTATCTATCTATCTATCTATCTATCTATCCGCCTAAGATTTTGTGCTCTCCTGGCCGTTTCGCAAATGGGATGTTTACGAAAATTGGTATGCTGCAACATGACTGCATGAAGAACATAAATGAGAGGTCGTAACATGAAAATCATAATACGCATGCCATGAGCGGCATGATTTACATGCCACGCGTTTCGTTAGTGGGATGTATACGAAAACTGGCATGCCACAGCATGACTGCATGACGAACATAAATGACAGGTCATAACTTGAAAATCATGACATGCATGTCAGGAACGGCACGATTTACACGCCATGGTGCTGGCGCTATACTGCCGTTTCGCTGATGGGATGCATACGAAAATTGGTATGGCACAACAAGACTGCATGACGAACGGAGATGACAGGCCATAACATCAGAATCGCGACATGTGTGTATGAGCGGCATGGTTTACGTGCCAGAGTGTTGATGCTCTTGCGACCGTTTCGTTAACTTCATATGTGCCAAACTTGGTATAGCGAGACAACAATGTAAATCCATTTTACGTTCCCGATGCATGCTTCGCATTTCCTTGATTCGCACTGCACGTGGGATCTGCACATTTTTTGTCTTTGCCTTTTAACAACAGTTTTACTCTGTCTCTTGAAACGCATATAATTTAAAAACTAAGCCAGAAATTATTGAAAATCGTCCTTGGTCAAGTAATATAGGTGTGGCTTACATTCCCGCTAACGGCGCTGTTGAGCGCAAGTGACGCCCTAAATATTCTGTCGACACGAGGCAGGTGAGGGCTTTCGGTCAAGCATGCGCAATGATAGGGCCTACCATTGCGTATGCTTTTATCAACGCATTTGAAGTGAAGGCCCTAACCGAAGGCGCCACTAAAACTTGCCACGCACCAAGCTATCTTGAGTGTTCTAGTAACCATCCAAACCTAATCGTTGCCGAGTGGCACCGCGTACATCACCCACTGAGCTGTAGAGATGGCGTCAGAGAAGCTTTGTTTACTGGGACTGAGCGGAACTGGCGTGACATCGCATCCTAAAATTGCGTCATCGTCATAGCTGGTTTTCGCACCAGAAACTCTATTTTTATTATTGCAATACCTCCTCTGGGGTCCCGGAAAACCACGCAGCCCCATCCTAACTTGAGCACCTTTCATTTGCTCATGCCGCCGACAGACCGAGCCAGCGGAGCTCTATATTTGCCGCGAAAATTTGAAAAATGTATGATCGAGCATTGCCACTTTCTCAGAGCGAGGCTCTTAGCCTTTAGTTGCTCGGCATTTCTCGTGGCGGTCATGTCTCATGAAAATTATCACAAAAGGCCGACATTTTCAAAAATTGCAGGCGGACATCGGTGCCCTGTGTAAATAATATTTTTAATATGGTAATGATCATAAAAGCCTTATCTCAGCAATTGTGGTGGCGGTGCTTGTTAAACTTCACATCCCGGCCGGGGCGGCTGCATTTCGATGGAGGCGAAATGTTGAGGCCCGTGTGCTGTGCGATGTCAGCGCACGTCAAAGAACCCCAGGTGGTCGAAATTTCCGGAGACCTCCACTACGGCGTCTCTCATAATCAGAGCTGGTTTTGGGACGTTAAACCCCACAAATCAGTCAATCAATCAATCAATCAATCAATCAATCAATCAATCAATCAATCAATCAATCAATCAGTCAGTCAGTCAATCAATCAATCAATCAATCAATCGCATATTACATTAAATGTACAAAGTAACATAGTAACACAATAATTACAATAACGCGAGTGTTACGTGGCAATAACAAACGATGGTTTAAGTGAGGCTGCTTTCAAACAATGACAGTGTGTTATGAGATACGACATCATTTGCAAGGTTATTCCATTCATCTTGTAGCAGTTAACCCGTGAACATAGAGGCGTTATCATTTTACTGATTTTACTGTGTTGCTTGCGAGTGGCGTGACCGGAAGAATACTGAATTTTACCAGTAGTGTTAACATTTAAATGGCCATTTCCTAATTGCAAGAAAACTTTCATGGCAGCGCTATCTAAAAGAAAAAAAAAGGATGACAATAACGGTGCTCGGAAGAATCAAACGGGGTGGTGGCCGGTTCCCGGAAGAGCCTGACAGCTGCCCAGGACAACAGAGCCACTGTACCAGGGATGCTGACGTGCCTATTCTCGTTCATTTTCCTGCGGCGCTCTGTTGTGCGGTGTAACGTATGAGGTCGACGCTCACGCGTTCAGGCTATGAAAATGGGCGATTGTACTTACATCCACTTTCACAGGGTGGGAATGGTGCAGAATTTTGAGTGCTATTTCCATTCCCTTGACTCGAGCTATACTTGTGGGCATAAGCGCGAGTTCCATCTAGGCAGAAATTCTGATCGAGGCTAAAATGCTACAGAGGTCCGTGCACTGTGCCTTGTCAGTGCACGTTAAACAATGTCAGGTGGTGTGTGTGTGTGTGTGTGTGTGTTATGTCAGCATTTGAGGTTTGCCGAATGGCATGGTAATCGATGCGTCTAGTTGTACTTCATTGACTATGGAATTGCCAAATAAAACGTCCCTCGAAGGATAGTAGCTCAATAAATTTTGAACGCATCGGCTTCTCATTCTCCTTACTTTGAGATAATTGGTAAATTAACTAGTTAATCTAATCAAACCTGTTCTTTGCTGCATTGTCAACTCCTTGCCGGGCATGTTATATGCACATAAATTTCGTATCTTTTATTATAAAGAGGTACCAATTATATTTTTGCATAATTGCATCCATTACCATAGTACGGCGCTTGTTATTGTCTTGCTTATCACTGTAGAAGCTTCTTGTGGCCTGCGTTGTGCGAGTAGCATAATATCATAACATCTCACTTTCCGTGCAGCCGGCATGGCGCCTGCTCTCCAGTGGTGAGGCCCGCCTCCCAGTGCTCCGGTACCTGGCCTTGGGCGTGCTGTTTCTGCTGGGCATTGCGTTCATCTTCACGTTGGCCTGGCTGTACGCGCTGTGCTTGGCGTCTCGCGTGGGGGAAAGATTGGCCGTGACCATATTGGCGCAGTTGGCTCTGCAGAACATCCTGTGGCTCTACTTTCCCTTCGCCAGCTTCAAGTAAGTCGCAGCTAGGATTCAACGAAAGCAGGGACCGCGTTCACAAAAATATCCTACGCTGAGGATATTCGTCAGAATATTTGTGCCACAACCGATACGATGGACATACCATCAGTAACAGCTAAACGCTGAGCATATCGTTATTCATACCGACTGGCCAATGGGAAAAGCACTTATGAAAGTGGATTCATGAGAATTTAGAAGCACATGACCAAGGCGTGTAAAAGGTACGAAACTTTTGCATAGCACAAGTCCTTCATTTCATTACAACCCTGTTCAATATTTGTATATCGTTAATAAACATAATCCGCCATTATGATGTATTGTCTTAATGAATGGGTAGATGTCGTAGTAGACGTGTGTAATTTGTGCGCCAATTAATACAAATTAATTCGGGTACATGCTTGAGTAAATGTGACACCTATGCGTCTACGTGCAGTTAACTAGCCTGAACGCGAACGGAGAGATAGCATCAATTCACAGATATAGACAGTTTCGCCAGCGCTTGCCGTTCTCTGGCAACACTGTGCGTTCACCGGAAACCTGCCCTAGAAAACTTCCCGTTTACCTTGTTTTCGCGTGGTTTCAGCGTGCGTTGGCGGCCGCGGCTGCTTGTGTTCAGATGTTTTCCGCGGATGCAATTATTCCGATAAAGCGCTCGCTATTCTGGCACTGCTGTGTGGGGCCAGGATGCAGTCTGCGACTCGGAACTAATTTTCTATCGCAAGTCAAAACGTTATGTATCCCAACAGATGGAGCGGAAAGAGCTCTTGGATTCCAGCCACCACACGAGAAAACTGAAATCCCACAAAGAGCGCGCCGATTGGTTGTGCCCACTTCATGAAAGGCAAATAAGACTAAACGCATACTCTAATGGTATAGAGGCGATGCTCCGACGTTAGTCTAAGGTCCCCATTTACAAGGTGCATGTCGGACGCCGTCGTTTTACACCCATGACGGATAACAGCGCTGACGCCTTAAGGGAATAGCAATACTTGAAAGCTGGCTAAGGCCAAAAATCCACCCTAAATGTGTTTCTTGTAGCTGAAGTCGTATCAGTGATGTGTACTGTTCGAAGCAACAATCGGTGCACCAAAACAGCTGCGTTCAACACGAATTGCCACACGGTGTACGTAGCGGTGCCCACAATTTGCTACCAGTTATAGTGACGCCGTGCATTTGCTTTTTATGGGAGCGGCGCGCCAGCGAGTGGTTTCGCATCGGTGCGAGCAACTGACTCATTGCTTGTCGTGTTGCCGCCAATGACATCGTGGCGCCCTAGCTAATTTATTTTTCGGTGTGAGCGTTGACTATATATGTAAGGGGGTTAGCTTGAAAGTTCGATTCGTGCATAGTGTACTCGTGAGTAGATCATAGTAGTTCGCGTGACTCAGCCGCGCCTGACGTCATCACGTAATGAGCACGTTTCATATTGTTCTAGTCGCACCGAAAACTTTAGATCGCGATCGTCACCGATCTCTCAAAAAGTACCCGGTGTGAGACAAGCGCAGTAATAAGCGTTTTATTGTGATGTGTGCCTGGACCAAACTTTTGAGTGTGTCAACTAGCGCGTTTTAGGCAGCTTAGAATACATGTGATAAAATGTAGGTTGCGCGTTTATGCGACGTAGCGTTCTGCACACAACTCCACCCCTTGTTATGTGGAGAGGAGGTGTTCATCATTGCTTCCTTTTTAAATTGTGTTGTCACAGTAAAGTTAGCCATTTATTTAACCTGTGATTTTAGGAAAACTAGGCGTGCTGCACCAGACCCGACTTGCTGTCAGAATGTTGCCGTTTATTATGATTTTATTGCTGTTTAACAGGCTTGACATAAGCCTGAGCACTCTTGCTTACCTTTCGCAATAATTGTGCAGTTAACATAACTTTTCTCAGCAACATCGGCTCACATGCAGTCACATGAGATCCCTAGAGGAATGGTCGAGTGCGAACTTAATGAATATAAATGCAAATAAGACAAAAGCAGCTAAATTCAAGCCGAAAAGCAAGCACGTACTTCCCCACCAAGACATTATACTAAACTCGCGAAGTATTGAAATCGTCGAAAATTTCAGATGTCTGGGTGGCATCTTTTCAGCGAACATGCGATGGGGCAATCATGTTAAGTACGTTTTAAGCAAAATCAGTAGAATAATTGGTATACAAGGTCGTTTGCGCTACATTTTCCCCGCATGTATTAAGCTGTTGCGTTACAATTCACTTTTTCAATCGCATCTCAACTATTTTGAATTAGTGCGGGGTAATACAATATACGCTAATCTTGAACGTATTCACTCACTTTAAAAGAAATACATTCGTCGCGTATACAATGCCTCCTACACAGCATTGACAATAAATGTTTTTAGCAATTGCGGTGTGATCCCCGTCCCTAATCTTTACAGATATCGTCTGAGCTATGTAACAAGCAGGGAATCCGTCAGAGTATCACAAACCTTTGTGAACTAGCCCAAATTCAAAGAAAAACTTGTTGTTTTGTGGGGTTTTACGTCCCAAAACCAGTTCTGATTATGAGAGACCAACTTTTTTTTCTCTTTGGTTGGTTTTCCATTGAACGTCGGAACGTTGGCGAATTTAATACTTTGTAGCACAGCAAGTCCAGACTTCACGTTGTTTGTTGCAATGGGAAGGCGTTACCAGTATGCTCGAAAGGTCAGACACATATGCGGTGCGAACTTTCCCTACGCAGGCGCTTCGAGCCATAGAGTTTTCTGCTAAAATACTAAAGGGAAATCTGGCGCGGCGATCGTGAAGCTGCCATGGGAATGATGGGTATGACATGGATTTGTCTAGTCTTCGTTCCTGCAGGCTTCAAACGCTCTTGTGGATTTGTTTATTCCTGGTTTTTAGCATGAGTGACGCGAGTGACCTTACTACATTTTTTTTATTACGCGACGAAGACAGTGGCTATAGTGTACGCTTTACTGCTAAAGATAATCAGGCTGCCGCATGTACTAGAGGCGTTTGCAATGATGAGGTGCCATGCAGTCTGTATTGTGTTTGTTTACGGATGGCTATACATATTATTTTCAGAGATGTATTACCCAACTTCATAAATATTTGCGCTGCGTCTCCTGAACCTTATCAATGCGGCTTTGCTGTTTTTTTTTCTTTTATTCTGTATCAGATGCGATAGAATCTGAAGCGTGGGCCCGCTTTCACGGCTGACATACAGCCCTTGTGGCAAAACTGTTAGTATGTACATCTTGTACTACAGCAGTTCAAATCCGCTGTCTGATTAATTCAACGCCGACCGAACGCTCTAAGCAGGCGCACAGTTATCCTGCCTAGCAGACGCCGAGTAGACGATAGGCAGACGCACCCGCAGACGACGCTGAAAAAGCCAGCTCAGATCACGTATCAGGCGCAGTTTCCGACGGAGTTTAACGGTACGGCTGTTTATTTAATATCACGTTTTCGCACAAAACCAACCACCAAACGATGGGCGATAATGCGCTTCTGCTATGGCCTCGCGCAGCGGCTTGACCCATATAGTTTGTAATAATGCAGTGGAGCACTTGCCCGCGCATAAAGAAGATTGATTTATTCATGGGGTTTAACGTCCCAAAACTAGGTCTGATCATGAGAGACGCCGTAGTGGAAGTCTCCGGAAATTTCGACCACCTGGGGTTCTTTAACGTGCACTGACATCGCACAGCACACGGGCCTCAACATTTCGCCTCCATCGAAATGCAGCCGCCGCGATCTGTTCGATACACGCGACCTTCGGATCTGGAGCCGAGTGTCATAACCACTAGACAACCATGGCGGGGCCATAAAGAAGCGAGCGAAATCCGATTTGTTATATTGAGAAGATGCACCTACCTTTTACATACTTGAACACGTTAACACCTTACTTACAAGAGCAAAAATCCTTAAGTTGGAACACAGCTATATATAGAACTTAAAACTTCATGGACACTGCTAAATCCGGGCACAAGTAGGAGGCAACATTGCTATATCGCACAATATTCCTATATTTCTGAGCGTTCGGTATTTCTCTAACTGCCAAAAAGAAACGCCTACGTGCGCACGCACATAATTATTTCGAAATTTCCCGTTTTAGTTCAATGTTTTGTCGTAAACGTGTCATTTTTTGAAGTCGCAAAGCCATATTAAGCCAGAAAAACGAAGACTAGGCAAATCCGTATCATACCCATGATTCCCACGCTAGCTGAACCGCCTTGCTTGAAGCACCCATAGAGTTTCCTACTAAAATACTAGAGGGAAAACTGGCGCTGCGATCGTGAAGCTGTCATGGGAATGATGCGTATGACATGGATTTGTCTAGTCTTCGTGCCTGCGGCTTCAAACGTTTTGGTGGATTTGTTTATTCTTGTTTTTTAACTTCAGTGACGCGACTGACATTACTACACTTTTTCATTACGCGACGAAGGAACCGGCTGTATAGTGTACGCTTTACAGGCTTTACTGCTAGAGATCATCAGACTGCCGCATGTACTAAAGTCGTTAACAAAGATGAGGTGCCATGCAGTCTGTATTGTTGTTGTGTTTGTTGATGGATGCCTGCACATATTATTTGCAGCGGTATTTTACCCAACTTGAGAAATATTCGCGCTGCGTCTCGCGAAACTTATCGATGCGGTTTTGCTGTTTTTTTCTTTTCCTTTGTATCAAATGCGATAGAATCTGTAACCGTAGGGTCGCTTTCCCGGCTGACATACATCCCTTGTCAGAAGGCTGTTCGTATATCTTGTATTAGGACATTTCAATTGCGCTGTCTGATTAATTCAACGCCGACACGAACGCACCAAGCAGGCGCACAGTTATCGCGCGTAGTAAACGCCCAGTACGGACGACGCTCAAAAAGTAGAGAGAGAGAGAGAGGACAAAGAAAAGGAACAAAGGGACGTTAACCAGACTAGCTGAACAAGTGAGCTCAGATCAAAGCTCAGGCGCAGTTTCCGATGCAGTTTAAGGGCACGGTTGTTTATTTAACATCACGTTTTTTTGTTTTTTTTTTCACAAAACCAACCACCAAGTGATGGGCGATACTCAGCAAGGGGCTCTTGCTACGGCCTCGCGCAGGGGCTTGACCCATGCATATAGTTTGTAAAAATACAGTGGAACACTTGCCTTGCACTAAAAGAAGCGAGAGAAAGCCCGTTTGTTATATTTAAAAGACACATGTACCTTTTGTATACTTGAAAATGTCAGCATTTCAGTTACAAGAGCAAATATCTTTATATTAAGTTCGGACACAACTACATCTGGAACTTAAACATGTATGGACGCCGCTAAATCTGGGCACAAGCAGAGGAGGCAACATTGCCTCCTCTGCACAATATTGCTAAATTTCTGAGCGTTCAGCATTTTTATAACCGAGAAAAAGCAAGTAGTACCTGCGCACGTACATAACTTTTCCAAAATCTTCCGTTTTAGTGCAATATTCTGTCGTAAACTGTTTTTTTTTTGAAGTCGCAAAGCGATATGAAACCAGAAGAACGAAGACTAGGCAAATCCATGTCATACTCATCATTCCCATGCTGGCCAACCGCCTTATTTGAAACTCCCATAGACACTAGCGCCAGTTTTCCCTCTAGCATTTTAGTAGAAAACTCTATGGAAGCTCCCAGACACTAGCGCCACATTTACCTCTAGTACTTTAGTAGGAAACTCCATGCTTCAAGCCAGTTCCACTGACGGTGCAGTATAACGCGTGTGGCGAGAGAGGTGCAGTCAGTTTACCCCAGGAAATTCGACTTGAGGGCCGGCATACTTTTGCCTGTGTTTTTAATGTTGTAGGCATAATAACTTCGGACTGCGTGGTCCTATTTTTTTTTTTGTTCTTGTAGAATTTGTCTGTCGGCCTATGCAGTCGGTCAGTCAAAGGATTTTATTAGAACCTCCCGCGATTGGTGGGACAGGGAAAAATGTCCCACGAGAATTTTAATGACTGCTAATTAATCAAGAAGATAACCGGAATTTTCACTGCTTCTGACGAGCACGGCTGCCATTACGTTAGCTTCGACATACCTTCATAAAAAGAGAGCTGAACGCACGCGTCTAATGCGCATAAAGCGACGCATGGACGTTATGACCGTCATACGAGAGCCCCAAGGAAACCTCGTGGGACGCAAGTCAATAGCCTTTGTTACACGTTCCTGCAAGGCTAATAAAGCCACACTGTGATTACGAGGCAAACCGCAGTGTATACTCCCTGAGAATTTCCAAAACATGTGGTCCTCTAGCCTGCGCTAAAGTCTACTCGCCAGGTTTCTTATTTAGCGTTTTATTCAAAGTGCGGGTGCCTGAGCCGGTCTCGGAGTCTGCAGCGCCCTAGTCAATGGGCGCTGCAGTCGTGAGTTAGTAGCTCCCGCGTACATGAACTCTCCCTGTTCCAGGAACTTGTACAAAGCATACAGGAGTGGCGCGAAGGAAGTGCCTGCCTCAAGCTAGTGCTCAGCACAGACCCGCCCAAAGGACCTCCATGGTGGAACTTTCGCTTCTGGCGCAGTGGCGGCGGAGCCAGAGTGTCCGCGCTGGCTTATGGCGGTGCTCAATAAAAAACAAAAAGAAAGAATTCTCGTGAAGCTGTCATTCTCGTGGAAGTGATGCGAAACATCGCTCTAATCATGGAACTGCCAGTGAATAGTGATGGATTTTTTGTGTTTGGCGGCACTGTATTGCAAACCCATTCCTTCATTGTTGTTTACCTTTCGGCAATTCCACGCGCGGTTCCTAATTAGTGTTTCGTGTTGAGAACTGTACAGCTTGACATGGCAGTCAGAGAACTCCTGCTCGTGTTCCGTTCTAGTTTCGTGCAATATAAAACACGAAATACCACGACGTACGAGTTGCGAACGCCACTCACCTAACTCTTGGACAAGTGTCCTTGTCCCTGCACTGAAACCCGTTCCAGTATATCATTTTCATACCTGACATTCATTACTTCATTATTATCATGTTTAACCATACGATGCGTATGCATCTCCGCATAATCAAAATGTAAATTGTTAGTAAAGACCAACTTGAGAAAGTCAATCATTACTCAAAAAATTGAGAGCTGTCAACATACTCTGTAAAGCTCCGCTTATTGGTCTCAGATATGTAAACAGGTGCCGTTCGCTGTCCACTAGGCGTCTACTAATTCGACTTCATGGAGTGGTACACGAACGTTCCTCTTAGTGTATATTTCGTAATATTGCTTGTTTCTGCTCTACATCTCCCAATCTGTCTATTGCTCAGCTTGCTACTACCAGTGGTATCTGCCATTAAGAGTGGATAATGGGGTAAATGTGGATAGTAAAGAACGGCGCGTCTTCAACCCTTTAAGAGAGCATGGCTCGGCGTCAGGGTCCTGTATTCTTACGCCGGAACCAAAAGCTCACCCTCGGTACTGTTTTTACGCCTGCATCGTGTTACCTACAAGAGCGCCTGGATATATTGCATGCGGAATTTTGCGGTCTGAGAAGCCTCCAGTAAAAGTAGTCCGCTCCCTAGCAGCGTTGGGAAGTGAAATACGGACAGCCCGCCTCGCAAACACCCGTCGTTCTACTTTCACACGACACCTACACTCTTACCTTTTCGACTAGCTATGAAAATAAAAATCCACGCATCGCCACGAAGGGAAGCATGACGAGTGGGCGATGCACTGGTGATCGTTCGGTGTTACGTAAATCACTCGTGACATTGCCCACTCATGTATGTCAATGAGTGTCAGCGCGTGTGTATATTTACACACGTTGTAATTTATGCTCCTGGTCTTTATGAGGTTCCTACGCTCGCACGTCGTAGATCGTGCCGAGTTCCGGATTACTTTTCGTCAACGCGCACGATGCGAATCCTTATAGTTGAACTACGCACAAGAGAAATCTCCCGCCGGCACTAAATTGCAGGTCAAGATCCACTGCCTATATATACGGGGTGGCCGGTGAACGGCTCTGCTTCGCGAGCAGTCGGCTTTTTAATCAAGAAACACGGTAGCAGACGCTGCCTGCGTCAGCGTTGTCTTGGGCGGGCGAGGGAGCGTTCTCGTTCCTTGCGAGCTGGTAAAGCGTTCATCGCAGAAAGAGCGTTTCCATAGTCAACGCGCGCCGTTTGCTCTCTCACGAGACGCTGCTCCCCATAACGGGCGCAACTGTAAATGGATGGCTACGTCGGGTGTACGCTGCAAGCTTGGCCCCGAGGTGCTTCGCCCCTAAAAAGTCGCCACAGTAAGTTTGCCTTGTTGTCCAGACCGTTCTCGTATTAGTGCCACTATATTGAACTAGAACGTGATCTAGTTGACTGTATTTCTAGTTGACTGTACTAGAAAGCGGTGAGCACACCATCTCCAAGAGTAGCCAGAGGGAGCTCTACCGGAGTTTTACACTGCGGCACCCGTGGCCCAGTGCCAGGCAGCTCCTTGTGCGAGTACCTGATATTCTTGTTTTATTTACACTCATGCCTCACTCCCGCTGTGGGGAATTGCCGTGAATTTTGTGGATCAAGAAACACCTTGGAAAATGGTAGCTTACACCTAAGGATGAGTGAAATAAGATACCTAAGGGCAGGATGCTAATGATTCAAAATACAAATACATGATAAACATCACTAAAATTTAGTTTTACAGGTTCGTCTAAGTAAAGTTGTGACCGTGGTGCCGAAGGTCCTTCTCCGGGATTCCAGCTCCCCGCTCGGCGTCCTAAACGCACCGTCCGAGACGGCATGGGCGAGTTGGGAAGGAGCTGGCTGCCGCTGGTATGGCGGCGATAGGCTCGCGGGCAAACGTGTAGCAATTGAAGAGGAGGCTCAGAGACTTCAGTTTAAAAACAAAAGGGAATGAAAACTTGTATTTACAGTATAGTATACAAAAAGGGAATACAGGGAGTTGACTGGTACATAAAAATAAAGTTGAAGCTGAACTATACGTAGGGCGACCCTACTCCGGCGTAGCCGGCAGTGCGTAGCACTTTTTCCACCCGTTCAGCCTGCCGTTCAGCCTCCCCCGTCCCAAGGCGGAGCCATCTTTATTACCACAACCGCTCCGCCTCACCGTCTCAGCCGGCGAATCATCTTCACTTCGCTCTGGCATTGGGCAGCGATTCCACCTTTTGTCCCGCCTCCTCAATTGGGGCGGTCCAATTGGTGAAATCACCACCCAGTCTGTTGACGGTGAGAGGGGTATGTTTGTACAATAATAAATAAAAACACATACATCAGCACTAAACAACACATACATAAAAGTAAGCAATGCCACCCAAGGTCGAAGGGCGATGGCAAAGATATGGCGCACGTGAAACGCGTTACTTGCGCACATGTCGCGTCTGCTCGGGCGCTGTTACCGGAAACGAGCAGGCGCCCAAAAGATTCGCCCGAAAGAGTTATTTGAAGAAAACCTTCCCATGGGGAAGTTGGACCGTCCGCGCGCCTGCTTCTGGTTATCTCAAACAAGCCGAGCCCTACTGGCTCTTACTCAGACCCGTTTAATCGGCACCCCGCTGTGCTTAGACGCATGCTACCCCACGGCGAGCGAGGAAGGAACGCTTGAACCAAAGCCATCCCGCGGCACGCGCGGGCCACAGCCCAGTGACCAAAAACAGGCATTTCCGACGGCGAACAACTAACGGTTCGCGAGTCTCCAGGGCCGTCACCACCGGCATGTTGCATGCCGACGCCACATTCAGCGTATCCGCCCCAGGTCGTCGTAATGACGCCCGAGGTGCGGTTTGCTGCGTGCTCACGCACAAAGGGCCCGCCTGCGTCACCGCCGCGACCACTGTCCAAGCATCCCTACTCACAGCCCCGCAGCGGGGTGCCCGAGTCCCCAGAAGACGCGGAAGACACATATGAAGAAAGCAAAGAAAATGAATAACAGATACGGCCGGGGAACGACAAACGAAAAGCCAATGCCGCGAAACGCGCCCCATTGACCGACGTCGCCCGTCGCCGAGTGAAATTTTAAAGAAAAGAAAACGCGCCTTGTTGGCGGCAGGCTTACAGTCTAGATGCATAAGCACAGGCATACAATGAATAAAATTTCTGGCCTGCTTAACTGGCTAAACAATAAGCGTTGGTAACGTAATTTTTTTACTACCAAGCGCACGTCGGTGCGGAATATTCAAGAAATGGGGCTACCAAAAAAGAAAATGGTCTGTGGTTTAGCTCTGGTGAAACCTAGTCGTGTAGCGATAGCTAAAGACCCCCGGCTGCTCTTAGGCTTCGCTTTTGAGTTAGACATGTTGTTATGAAACTTAGTGGTTTCCTACTCGACTAAAACAAATCCACGCATATCCACGGGGTGAATGATGATGAGAGGGCGAAGCTCCGGAAGTGCATCGTAAATCATGCCGAGTTCCGGATTAATTCAGCCATGCTTCGTGCTGTATGGTCAGACAACTGAGTTCTCTAGAACACTGTGGTATTCGCTTCGCATCTTCTACCTTCCAGAAGAGTTGTGAACAACTACTTAAAACTGGGGGTATTGTTATGTAATAGGAAACGAAACCGAAACTGAGTGATGCCGGAGTAGACGAAGAGGAACCGGCGTGAACTCGTGACACAAGAGCGCGTGCCAGCGTTCGAGGCGACGAAGTGGCTACGACGGACAACTACGGCAGACAAGCCTATGCCTTAAGGAGCTTCGGCCCTAAAAGGAGACGTTGTGGTCAACCAACGGGCAAAACTGTATTTTTCACAGCAATGAATAAGCTACTATGATCCGTAAAGTAATGGGCTAGTAGCGAAGTCGTGAATGGTGTAGTTACTCATCAAAGTTCCGCTGAAGAACCATGTCCGAGCTACTTCCCCACCGCGTAGCGTTACTGGGCGGCAACTCATTCACGCCAAGTTGATATCGTTCTTCCAGACCTTTAATGAGCTGTGGCCGCGCATCTACCGCGACGAGGCGAGCTGCCGGAGAATCGAGGCCCGTGGTGTGAGGTCACAGTGCAACCATGGCTCAAAGTGCGGCGACGACAAAGAGGCGACAACCTGGCGTAATAAAGCTCTCGCTACAAAACAAAAGCTGAATGCGGCTTAAACTCTGCCTCTGACATTTGTTGTAATTGTGGACTCCGAGAAACCGTACCCGCCTCTTCGAGACGTCACCTTGGCGCCGGACAGCACGCATCGCAAAACGAGAAACCATCCATCACTGAACCCTGAAACGAGTGAGTAGCGCAACAACGTTAACGACAACGCCAGTCAGCGTGAAGTGCCTGCGTGGGGTGACTAGCATCACTTTGCAAACTTCGCAAACTAAAATACATTGGGCTCCCCTCCTTCATCATTAATTGGATTTCTGCCTACTTAGAGAAGCGCCCCCAATCGGTTTTTATTAATGGTCACCAGTCGACTCGTTTGCCATTTTGTTCGGGAGTACCAGGAGGTAGAGTACTGGGACCTCTCCTGTATTTTTTTAATTTTTTTTGATAATGACATCCTTGTCACGGGACCTGTTCAAATTCGATTATTGCAGATGTCTGGATATTGTATCATGAGGTTGTTTGTCGAGAGGACCAGGAACTTTTGAATACTTACCTTCATAACGTTCATTCATGGTGCAAACAATCGGAAATGAAACTAAATGAAACAAGAACAGTATACATGCTTATAACGAAGAGAATACATTAACGGCTGTTTTCTTACAGTCTTCCAGCAAATTCCGTAGTTGAGGTGAATGAATATAAATATTTGGGAGTGACAGTAACTAACAACACAAGTTGGAATTGTCATATCGCTAAGATTTGTGCTTCTTCTGTTCGCATATTCTGCGACACAAGCTAAAACAGGCGCCCCAAGAAACCAAACTTCATGCATAGAAAGCAATAATTAGGCCTAAGTTGGCATACGCTTGCACCGTCGGGGATCCTCACACAAACCACACCTATGCACTTGAAATGGTTCAGCGCAAGGCTGTTAGATTTATTTTTCTAAATTCCGTAGCACAGACTCACCAACAGGTCTTATGGATACTCATGGTATGTAAACTGGGACTTAAACTACTAAGGCTTAAATTTCTTTTTATCCTAAAAAATAACAAAACTCTCTTTTCAACCTGCTCCATATCTGCGACCGCTAGCAGCAAGACAAACCAGACATCATCACCCTGAATCCTTAAGTCCATATGAAACAAGAACTAACACCTTCAAGTTTTCTTTTTTCCTCGCTATATTAACGAATGGTACGCACCGCCATTGTCATTGATAGATTCAGTTGAATCGATTGACCGGATTGATTTTCAATGTATAACGTTGAAGTTGAAATTTATGTGTTTATGTTGTTTTTTTTGCCCCTCCTGCCTCGGACCATGTGGGCCTGCAGTATGTTGTAAATAAATAAATAAATAAATAAATAAATAAATAAATAAGTAAATAAATAAATAAATAAAAAGGCACCCGAGCCATACCTGTTCAAACGGAATGAATGTACATGCCGGCCCGCAACAAAAGGCGACGACGTCTTTTAGCTTGAGTGGTGGGTGTCCGTTTGCACGGGTTCTACGAAGGAACTGTAGTAGACACCTCTATGTGGGCTGTGTATTTACTTTTGTCGAATGCCTCTCCCCTTTTTCCCTGTCTTCATTCACTAATAAAGAAGGAGTTTTGTAAATGCGCTTGAAACGTACGGGCGTCTCTTGTCGTGTGCCTATATATCTGCTTCAAAGAAAGTCTCTAATCGTAACAAAGTGTAATATTAGCTGGTGCCGAATCCTGAGATTTGGCATTCAGAGAAGATGCACATCGACGAGATCAAGCGGAAACGGGCCGTCGTGGGAACGTCCACACTGTAAGCAAAAGTTGCCCAATATTTGGGTTTTTGCGACTCATGAGCCTAAAAAACTCCCTTGTTTTCAAAATTACTACGTCTCGTTGAGGTAAAATCAGCATATGACATAGTTTTACTACCACGTGTTAGAAAGGTAGTAAAAGGACGTTATTGCCCTATTTTACTACGTAGGGGGTTTTGTGTCACGTGATAAAAAAAACCCAGTCTAGAGTTTAAAGCCACGTGATCAAAAACTACGTACCACATCACGTGGTCAAAAACTCCAAACTGCCGTGGCGCAGGGGTGGAGGTCGTGATAGCCCTCGTTTGACTGTTTAGGCCTAGCCACATGGTGCGCGTTTGCAAGCAACTGTTCGTCAAAAGCCTCGGTCGCGGAAGAGGGGACGCGACGTCTCGGGGCGTGAGTGTGAACGGCGTGAGTGTGATCAGCGCGTACGCGTATCGGCGCGTGCCGATACGCGTACGCCGGCGTCCGTCAACTAGAACGTGATACCGCGACATCTCCGGCAGCTATGCCTAGTGACCGTCGTTTCGAAGGCACCGCCGAGTCTGGGAAAGCACGGAAACTACGGTCGCAAACGGTCCTGACTGACCGCATCGTCAACCAGTACGACAACGACACGGCGAACTACCCCGAGTGTTACCAGTGCGGCGTGGTTTTGTGCTGAGTTCGAGCGATGCTCGCTGTCCTATAGCGCCGGTCTTGGTGGACGGCGGCCAAGTGAAAACGCACTTTCGAGTATCTCTGCTCCCGCGCTTGTGCCTGTGCTTGTTGCGCTCTCAACGAGTGAAAACGTGCTTCCAATGTTATAAGTTCGAAGGGTGAGTCCTCGTTTACTGCTCAATAAATTGAGTGATGTCTGCATTTTGCGTAAGCCTAATGTTTACCCAGCCACAGTAAACCTCGTATGAGCTTTAAAAATAACTCTAAAAAAAGCCGAGAAAACATTGTTTAGGCAGAAAAAAATTACTCCACGTATACTCGCTGAAAACCTCTAGGGGGGTAAATAATTACTGCCGTTTCTACGTTCAAAAACTCGGTTAGCGTGAGAGTAAATTTTTACCTTGACTGTTACGTAGTAAAAAAAACCCAGAAAAGGTTGTGCGCTAGAGGACATGCTGTTTACTCCCGTTCCTGGTTATTTTTGTTTAGTGTGCACAACAAATCTGCTCAACGACATCTCCGCCATGGACAACAGCGGATCGATCGGTGAGATAGAAGAAAAGATGAATTTTCTCTTGCTCAAAGAAATGGTCAGGGATATAGAAAGCGGCGTTGATGGTGACGCATTAGAGGACGAATTTACATGCTCCAAAACGTACAAAGAAAGGATCTCATTTTCGATGGAGGCGAAAATGCCAGGGACTCGTGTACCGTGCGTTGTCAGTGCACGTTAAAGAACCCCAGGTGGTCAAAATTTCGGGAGCCCTCGGCCACGCCATTCTTCTCTCTCTTTCAGTCCCTTTCCCCTACACCCCGGACAGCTAGCCATACTCCTGACACGGGCTGCCGAAATTAGCGTCTTTTCCTTAGCCGAAGCACAATCATCATCATAATCAGCGCGTCGTCGTCGTCGTCATCATCATCATCCGCGTACCAAAAACAAAGGTACAGCCTATGCTACGCGACATTTGCCTAAACCTTTCAGCAGTAGATACTTCGTTAGGTCGCAACTCACTCTACTCAGAAAGGGAATCAAGCAGCTCGCAACTAACCACCACCGTGAAGCTGCCTAATATCTCTTTCACGCGGGTACATTGGAAGGCCTTCGAGTCGACGACCTTCGAAAAGCTCGCAACTCTGTCGACTAAAAATCAGTTCTGACGCTGCTACACGGCAGTTTTGAACGGCCGTTGAGTCGCCGAGTGATTTCGCAATAACATGGAGGCAGCCGAAGCACCCGCTTCAATTCTAATGTGCACTAGTTGCTTGCTATTCGCACCGACGGCAAGAAACAAACTTTAATTTGAGCCTTCTGTTAATCTTATGTGCCAAAAGGGACGAAGTATGTGCGACGTTCTGCAGTCGTTGTTTAGCAAACGTGCTGATTTTGCCACTGCTAAGCCTTGCCCCGCCACGGTGGTCTAGTGGCTAAGGTACTCGGCTGCTGATCCGAGGGTCGCGGGATCGAATCCCGGCTGCGGCGGCTGCATTTCGATGGAAGCGAAATGTTGAGGCCTGTGTGCTGTGCGATGGCAGTTCACGTTAAAGAACCCCAGGTGGTCCAAATTTCCGGAGCCTTCCACTACGGCGTCTCTCATAATCAGAACTGGTTTTGGGACGTAAAATCCCACAAAACAACAACTGCTAAGCCTATGTCTCTAGCGTGAGCCTCAAAAATTGGTTTCATTCGTAGATACCAGCTGGCGCAACACACAGTGCTTCCCACCAGCTGCATGGCATTTGTTCTTTTTTTTTCGTTTTTTTGGCAGTGACGGCGTATTCGTTCTGGAACTAGTGAAATAAAGTGAGAACGTTGGCGTCTCGGCACGTTTCCAATAATTTTCACCAGTGTATGATTCTATTTATTGACACAACGACACAAATAGGGTCATGGCTTCCGAAAATGACGCGCGCGGGAGCTGCCGGTGCGCCAAGTCTCAGAGTTCGCGCAGTTTCCTCCTCCGTAGCTCAACGGCCTTCGAGGTCCCGAAAGAGTTGTAGGGTGCTGATAGACTATCGAGTCGACAGCCATCGAAACCACCCGTGTAACTGCTCAAACTTGACCTTTGAGTCGGTGGACTGTCGGTTCGAAGGACTTCGAAATGCCCGTGTGACATCACTTTAAGCTAGAAATAGAAAGTTCAACTGTTAACTTCGACATCGGCAATGATTCTGGAGCCAATTTGATTCCACGATCAACGCTAACCAGAACCTATCAAAAGTCGACAAATTCAAGTACCTCAACGGTTACATGACAGGAATGGCGGCGGCTGCCGTAGCAGGGCTTCATTTATCGGAGGGTACTCACGAAGTTGCGCTCTCGCTATTAAAGGTTCGGCCGGAAAGAAGTTATCATCGAGGACCACATGACAAGGTTGCTCAACATAAAGCCGGTGCGTGACTCGCGGAACCTCAGACAACTTCGCAGCTTCGATAACGAAGCAAAGATGGGTGTAACGAGTCTAACTTCCCTAGGAGTAAGTGTTTGCACTTACGGGACGTTGTTACTTACAGTCGTCAAGAAAGCGGTGCCTCAGGACCTTCGTCTCGAATACTGCAGAAGGAAGGCAAGTGCGAATGACGGGAATGAGCTCGAAGCATTTCTCCGTTTATTGAGAACGGAAGTGTAAACGCGGGAAATGATGCGGCAGGCCGAGGAAGCGAGGGACAAGCCTGTCGAGACAGCTGTACAGTAAGTCTGAAGAGCATCTTGCCCAAAAAACGCCCTCAGCTGTGGCGTTGCGCTAAGGACAACACAGCATGCATATTTTCTTCTTCAGTCTGTCGCGAAACCGGCGACTGTGATGCAATGTTATAAGTGACGGATAAGAGAGAAATGCTGAAGCGGGAAAATTGGTGTTTGCGGTGCACGAAAGGGAGGCACGGATCGAGGGAATGTCGTAAAGCCAAATGGCTCAAGTGTGCCAAATGTAACGGGAAACACTTGACAAGTATGTGTGACCCTAACTTCAGAAGGCAAAGTAGCAATGATGAACGCGATGCACCGTCATCAGTGATTCCGCAAGCCGCTGTGCTAAAGTCTTGTCTATTGGCACAGTAAAGAACTGGACTGGCAATGAAGGGGAAGCACTTTATTTTGCAAACAGCACGAGCTTGGGCTAAAGGACCTCATGAAAGAGCGCTTCTTAGGGTGCTCCTGGGTGGCGGCAGTCATAGAACTTTCATAAATCGCCACTTGTGCGATTGAATGGAGACGTTATCGCGAGAGAATTAATGAGGCTATTCTATCTCATATATAATAATAAGCTAGCAATACAGAAGAGTAACTACATCGAACCAATTTTGCGCCGTGAAACACGCGCCTCCCACCCTAAAAGAGTTGCTGAGCACCTCTGCCATACTAACACATCCAGGTACTCTTTTTTTCCCCGTACAATCAGCGAGTGGAACAATTTGCCATCAGAGATTCTTGAAAGCATCGATCTGAACTCGTTTCTCCGTGCGTTACCTGCTCCATATGTCTCATAGCTACACCTTCATTTACTTACGGTGCGCTTTATTTTAGTACCCACCTCGATCAGATTGATTGCTTGAAGTTGAATGTCTCGCTTCTGTACTTTTGTATTGTTGCTGGTTTTATTTCGACTACAGCTGATATTTGGTGCCACTTCTTTTCACTTTTTTTGACCTAGTGTGCGCTTCTTCTTTTCTTTTCTCTCTTTTTTTGATAGCTTTTTGTACTATTTTTCTATGTCACGGTCACGGGATTGTGGACCATATTTCATGTTTCTTTTTTTTAGCATTGTATCGGCTATCTTACAACACTGTATCGCCCACACCTACCCAAAGTCTGGCACTCAGACTGGCAGTTTCTTCCTAAATAAAGATAAAAAAATAAAAAAAGGCTACGGTGTAACACACTTGGAGAAGAGGAGGTTAGAATCTATACCGTTGGGGACCAGTCGGCTATAACATGCACTAAAACGCATCGTGTGGAGCTGTGGCTCTAAAGCCAGCACGACAGAAAAAGAGTGCAAGCGGAAGGCCTGCAAGTTCCCTGCATCTGCGCAGATATTATGCCTGCTCCATCAAATTCAGTCCTGCTTGACTTACAAGTCGCAGGCGCTCCACAAAGCAGCGCAAGTAACAACATTCACCTTTTGATCGGTGCTGATCGTTATTGGAAATACGCACGGCATCTACCAAGCCTCTGACACGCAAGCTGATGGCAGTAGAGATTATATTAGGATGTACAATTCAGGGCCAGGTCGGCACAAGATCGTCAACGGCGCTCTCTTCCTCTGCTGCCGGCCTAATGCGAGTGGCAGTGAGAGAACTGGGTGACAAGAAAATATCAACACAGCTTAGGTATTTCTTTGAGCTGGAGCATATCGGTATTAAGGAACAAGACCCACTGCGCCAAGAAGATGCAGTCATTAAGCACTACAATGAAACCGTCAAGTTTGAGAACGGCCGATACAAGGTTTCGTTTCCCTGGAAGCCAATGGTCGACGATCCTTACGACAATTACGAGTGCGCTGCAAGGCGCCTCAAATCATAGACAAAGCTACTTCCGAAAGGAGATTCGCTGGTCACGGAATACGACGCTTGCATCTGACGGGCTACGCCGAGCCAGTTAGCGAGGATCGCAGCAATTCTAAGGCTCCAGTGTATTACATGTCACATCAAGCAGTTGTTCGTGAAGAAAGCGAGACAACAAAAGTCAGGGTCGTGTTCGACGCATCATCATGTGCCAAGAATCGACTCTCCCTGAACAATGTTTTGGAAAGTGCTCTTCTAAATTCCGCGCTAACCAATATCCTGATGAACTTGCGCACTGACAGCATTGTCCTCGTTGCTGACACCGAAGAGACATTTGTGCAAGTAGCTCTGTCTGATAACGACCGGAATGCTGTGCTAGTGCTAGTGTGTCCCCCAAACAAAAGAAAAAAATTAAAAGAAATGTGGAGGTGCCCGCCCCATCCGATGGTACAGCAGCCTGAAAGGCAATACGTAAAATAAATGAGGGGGGAAAATATTCCAACTAAGAGTTTTTTTAAAGAACCCAATTGTCTGGAAAATAAAAAGGATTGGTAGAATAGGAATACGACGGAGTGTCTGAATGTGGGTACCAAGTGAAGCTTTTGCCAACGTGTTTCAGATCTGATGTTTCAGAGGGAATGTACCCCAGGGTTTATGGGCTTTGGTGGTTACACGTGAATCTGCTATTTTTGAGGGCATATCGAGGGAGTGAGAGAGTGTGAGCTCGTTGGAGGGTGCGCTTTTGGGAGCGTGGTGATTTTTACGTTGTATTTTACATAATTAGAAGTGCTCTATTGCATAATTAGAAGTGCTCTGTGGTTGCAGACATGCACGTATGGAAGAACCATGCCATAGTTGGCTTATGCCACGCGGATGTCATGCATCATGCTTGTTAACATAAGGAATGGCTTTGTTTGTGAGATGTCGAAGTGGTATTAATGTGTACGGGGCGACTAGAACGCATCCGGAGTGGTATATGTGTCTTTTATAATGGTTGTAAGTGTCGTGATGTGTGAAGCACGTTTGGCAAAGATGGTGCGTTTTGAAACGTTTTGTATAATGGAAGGATAGTGTAAAGGCAGTATGTCGTTGGTGTTGAGACAGTTCTGTAATGGCGTGACTATTGGGGAGGTCTGGCGGCATGAGTTAAAATAGTGGTCCACGTTTGCGCATATTGAACCACATCTACAGAAGCTGGTGGTGGTTATGTTGAAGCGGAATAGGTAATATTGATAGTGTCCGTCGCCGGTTAGTAATTGTGTTAGATGCTTTATTTTTGGTAAGAAGCTGTTTGGAATTGTGAATACACTGGGGAGCCAATTGCAGACAGACCTTTCTTGACCAACTGCTTGCCAGTAACTGTGCCGGAGGATTTTCATTGTTTTGTGTAGTTTTCTGCGGATTGCTTTTATTGAAATTTTGTACATTATTACCGTACCATGCACAGCAGCGGATGAGGCAGCTATATCAGCCAATTCATTTCCGAATATTTTAATATGACGAACAACGTCGAATAAGTGTATTTGCAACTGTTCGAGTGCTCGTGTAATATAAACAATCCGGGTGTCTACGTCTTTTAGTGAACTGAATGTGGACGGTAATGAGAAGCAATCGGTATAAATGTGTATTGGTTTCCAGTTTCCTATGTGTGGTAGGTTTGCCAATGATTCAGTTATTGCAATGACCTCAGTTGTGTAGGTGCTGTGGTTGTTTATAATTTTAATTGTTTTACTGTGTGTATTTGAGATGACATGAAAATTACAAAAGCGGAACCTGATGCGCTTGATGTAAATGTCCCACGTGTATAAATATGGACTGCGTTGCGTGTTGTATATTTGGATGCTATAATGGTAGTTAACTTGTGAAATGGGAATGTATATGTCCCACTGGGGTGATGCGTCCAAATGTTGTGCGGATATTGTATTAGGTTTGGGTGATATGTCGTTGTGTGGTGAATTGTTAGTGTTTTTCTCTAAATAAGGAATATTCAGTGTTCAGTCTGTCTAATTCTAAGAGTTAATGGTGGACAGTTAGCAAGTATCGGTAGTGAGGAAATACGGCTAGTATAAAATGCACCTGTAAGTGTTATTAGGAGGTACTGTTGAAGGGAAGTAACTCTCTCTTTGAGATAAGGTGATGGATATGAGGGCCACCAACACGGAGATTCATATGTAAGAACTGGAAGGCTCACCTGTCTGTATAGGCGATGTTTCGCAGAAGGGGTCGTAGAGTGGTGGAGTTTGAGAAACGTCAAAAGTCTGATTGTGGAAGTTTCTGCTTTGTTTTTAAGGTACGCGATTTGAGAGTGAATTTTAAAGTGTTGTCGAATAATATGCCGAGTAGTTTAATTTCAGATTTCATTTTTAAACATTTGCCATGTATTCTAATGCTCAGTTGTCGTTTAGCAGTTCCCTTGTGACCATTGTTAAAGAATACGAAATATGATTTTGCGGCGCTGATTGTTAGCTTATGGCGGGTGGAGCAGATTGTTCGAGGATGTTTTCCGGTACTGTTTGGAGTTTTAGACGTGATGTTTCGTGGACTAATATTACAGTGCCGTCGGCGTAAGCTTGTATGTGCGTGTTTTGGCGCAGTGGGAGGTTGAGCAGGTCACGTGTGATTATATTCCATAATAGTGGACTCACTGGTGATCCTTGCGGGCTTCCGATTGTTGGCGTTGCTGTGGCTGTTCCTGAGTGGGTTTGGTACATCACTTTCAGGTGCTGCAAAAAGGACTGTAGGAGTTGTATTAAGTTACAAAGGCGGTTGTGTTTTTTGAGAAAAGCTATTATGGCATCGTGCCACACACAGTCAAATGCACCTTTGAAATCTAATGATAGGAGAACAGCTGGTGTTTTGGTTCATTTTAAAGCGGTAAGTTTATTGCGAAGATTTACTAGAGCCATCGTTGAACGAAGCCACACTGATTTGGGCGCATCAGGTTATTCTTGTTAAAGACGGGCGTTTAGAAGTCATTCGAGGACCTTCCCAAAAAGCTAATTCATTGCTACGGGACGGTAGCATGACGGTAAATTCTATGGACGGGCGGGCTTTAAGATGAATGTAATTTTACCTGTTTTCCAGATTGGCGGGAAGTAACCTAATTGTAATGATGAATTAAACGGAGTGCGGAAAAACGTGGGGTGGTGCTGAGATCATTGTTGAATGAATCGGTATGTGAAATTGTCTGGCCCAGCTGCTGCTCGGGGGTTGCCTAATGTAAGAGCGTGTCTAATTTCATTGTGAGTGAAAGGGCTGTCATCAGCCGAGTTTAAATAGGGGCTTGTTGATATCAGTCTTAAGCGATGGTCGTAATCTGTGCCCTCGGTTATGATGTCTTTTGAAATTAATGCATGGAGTAAGAGATTTTCAGAACTGAGTGTTGGGTTCGTTAATGTACCGTCCTCTTTTTGAAGAGGAGGAAGAAATGAATGTGGATGATTTTTCTCGAATGACAATTTACATGCTTGTCCGCATAGATTTTGTTGTGACATATGTCTTTTTCACTGGTTTCATTTGCCTTGCGAATATCATTTTTATACGATTGGAATGCATTGGAATATTGTTCCGCGATATTCAGTGCGTAGCAGGGGATCTTTTGTTTTTTGGCATCGACGGCGCATTGCACGAACTTGTTTTCTTGTTTGTGTGAGGTCAGCTGTCCACCATGGATTTCCTTTCGCTTTAGTTTGCTGCAATGGCCGGGAGTGCTTTTCTTACAGTTTCTTGTATAAGGTCTAAAATTGGTTTAGTATGAAGTTTAAGGTTGTGGGCTTGGACAAGGAGCAATTAGCTAATTTTGAGAGCCATTGTGTTTCTTTGATCGTGTCCAAGATTTTCGCACGGCCGAAGTTGGTGAGTCTTTTAGTGGAGTGTACGTGGGGTACAGAGAATTGAAAAGTATATATTTGTGATCTGAGAGTGTGTCAATGTCAATAACCTGCCATGTGTATGATGTTATTATTAATGTTGATATGAAAATGCCAACAACGCCAACATTGATCTAGCCAACATTGCGCATATGGTGTGTCACGTGTTGGCGGAGAATTTGGTGCGTATAATATATACAGGTCTTTAGATGTAAGAAAGTGCAGAATGCATGTGCCACGGACGTCTGCTTGTTCAGGACCCCATAGTGAGTGATGGCTATGGAAATCACCGGCGATGATGACACTGCCGGTGTTATCTTTGGTTAGGGATTCATGAAGTCCTATGAAAGGGTCTAGTGGTCGGTGCCATTGAAAGTATGCAGAAATAAATGTGAAGGAAATATTTTGTGATGTACAAGAAACAGCCGCTACGAAAGGACATACGTACAAGAAAAGCGTCGAAATTTGGATTTCTGACTAAGTGTTCGGAGATCTTCCGGGGCTGAAAATCCAGGTACATTGGTAGGAATACCTGCTACTTTTGGAGCTGTAATGCGAGGTTCGGAAATCGCTGCGATGGTGTAGTTATTTGTTGCATAAATTAAAGAAAGAGTTTTGTGGCGTGTGTTGAATGTTGTAAGTTGCCTTGTACGAATTTTAAAACAGATAACCGTGCCATTCGGATGTTTATGGATGACATGATTTGTGTTTGTCAATTGTAATGTTTGTGAAGGGTGTTTATGTTGCTGTGTGGCAGAGAAGTGTGTTTCTTTAGTGAGGAGGGTATGAGTTGGAAGCGGGTGCCTCAGAGAGTTTGTGATTGTAGACTGTGTTTATGACAGGTGGGGTGGTATTGAGCGGCGGGAATATATGTGCGAGTGTTTTGCGTGATTGATTTCTGGCGCACCCGCGATTATTTGTATTGTCTGTTGTGTGAGTATTATCCATAGTGAATTCGAACCTTCAGTCGAGCTATACGGTCGTTTAGTACTGGGCACCTACGGTCCGACCCGTAGGGTGGCCCAGTAGTGCGCGACCCAGCCTGCGGGATCCCCTCGTCCTCACTTTATACAGTCAGAACCTAAGTGCGGCCCTCCGCATCCCGCGCACACCGCCCTCTCTGGTAACTGCTTTACAGGGCACGCGCGGCGGGGCTGCCCATAAATCGCACAGATATGTGCGAACAGCAACGTGAAAGCCCTCCGTGACGGGGAATTTCGTGCACCCGATTGTTACTTTGGACTTGCTCATTAGTGTCCTGTGTATATGCGGGTGAACTTCTAAGACGTGGGAGAAATTTCCTGATCTTTCTTTGCATGATACGCAAATAGTTGCATTATTTGTGTCTAATGTGATATCGTGATTACGTGTGTTAATTGCCTGGAGTATGTCTGTGGATGTAACATCTGGATCGACTCCGGTGATTTTAATGCGTGGTTTTCTGCGTTGGGGTATTCTTTCTTGCATGAGTGTTCTAGTGATAGTGTTGTTTGAGATGGCCTCTCGAAGTCGTGTTAATGTATTGTTGTGGTTAGTGTGATGTCGTGTTTAGGTTTCGGTTTGAGTTGCATTATGTTCCACCCAGGTGGTGCTTCACCGTTCTATATAATCTGTTGTACATAGTATAAAGACGCTCTTCGGCTCTACGTTAAGTGCGGCGTGGTACCGTCTTTCTTCGGCACCGGCGTCCTGGGCGGCCGCGGCGCCGATACATCATTGGCGATGGGGATCCACTGACGACGGGGGCAACACCGTGCCCATCCTGCCACAATCCACGTTCTGAAGCACGGTGTGTGCAAGTGTTCAAGTTCCAAGTGCCCATTCGAGACGAAGGCCATGCAAGCCCGAAAACTGCGTCAGAAACACCGTGTGCGTCATACTTCCTTTGTTCGTCGCCGAGAAGGCTTGCAGGCGACATGCTTATCCAAAATCATCGGCCTCGACAGTAAGCTAATTCCTTTCAGGCATGCTCGATACAGAAGATGTTTCCTGCTTACGTGCGCTGCAAGAAATATTTCAGTCAAGATTCTGAATTTCCCTGGAATTTCCTACTTGCTGCGAGACGCGTTGAAACTGCCTTATTTCTCATCTATGGGATCTCTACCACCATGAATTTTGCGACCATGCCTCCGCCTTTCCTGCATGCACCTGGAATTCCGGTGATACCTTGATCGCAGTGGCGTTGCGCCTTCCAAACTTACATCGACGGCGCTGCCAGGGACGCCGCTTCGGAGCAGAAGAAGCGCGCTGGGCGTCGAGGGCCTTTTCTGCTACCTGCGTGCGGTGGAAGAGGAGCCACAGCCTGGAGACCACCGGAAAACTTCAGAGGATGCTACACTACTACTTTTCTCGAGCTAGATGAAATATTCAACCCGCAACAGTTTTCCTGCGTCCAAGTCGACACCGTTTCTTCTCGTCATGTTCAAGATGGCGCCCCGCGCGTCGGCCTCGTCATGGCCATGGCTAACATGGCGGCCTTCCTTCCCAAGGTTCTCGACTAGGTGGCGCCGGCATTCTTCTGGCTGGGGGCGTGTCCTCCCCCGCCCGTCCTGCCTCCTCTCCTGCTGGGGGGCCTGCTGCCTCCTCACCTGGGACATCGTCGGCTCGCGCGGGTTCGTGGTTCCGCTGCGGCTCGTCGCAGCACTGGGCCGATTTCGGCGCGTGCCCTGCTCGGAGCCGCACTTGTGCGCGGTGCGAGAAGCGCGGGCACTTCGCCAAAGTCTTCCGGTCGTCCGGGGATCCGCCAGCTTCCTCAAGTCCTGGATCGCCGACGGTGACGAATGCACTTACAGTACGGCAGGATGACGCGATTCCAATTCCTGCAGCTTCGCCATCCTCCCATGGTGGAGATGGCCTTCAGGCACGTTTTGAATGCCGGCTGCGGTGCCCAGCCAAGGTGATTCTCTTTCTTGTACTACACGTGTACTTGAGCCACCGGGCTCCTTTACGGCACCTGTGCAATGACCGGCTGTGGTGACCAGCCATGATCAGCCTATTCCGTGCACTGAGCACGTGTCCGAGCCACATGGCTCTCTATACATGCACTTTATGAACACTCGAGTGACGTGTCTAGTCTACATGCAGTTTCGCACATGTTCGCTTCATGGTCCGAACTATTCACTTCTGCTAGAAAGTGTGTTGATGCGCCTGACTACTCGTGTGCAGTGCTGAAGATACCCATTCCTCCTCGAAAGGATGCCGTATTCAGACTTCCGCCAGTAATTCGAGTGCCTCGCCGGTCACGGAAGCGCCGCAAAGTGCATTCCGACTTCAAGTTTTTGTTTGTGTGGATTGCAGTAAAGTACTGTCTTTCTATATTTTTCAATGTTTTCTTTCAATGTTCCTATTGCTGTGTTTGTCATTCTTTTTATTTCTCGAAGGGGGATAACGTGGTGTGATAGCAATATATAATGATGTGCAGCCATGCGAGCTGCGCCTTTTCTTGTACCATTGTCCTCTTTTCCAAACAAGGGGGGGAGGGGACGACATGGCGTCGTGTTGCGGTTTCGGTTTGAGTTGCATTCTATTCCCGCCAAGTGGTGCTTTACTGTTCTATATAATCTGTTGTACATACAATAAAGACGCTCTTCGTCTGAACGCTAAGTGCGGCGTGGTACTGTTCTTCGACGCCGGCGTCCTGGACGGCCATGGCGCCGATACAACAGTTAGTTAAAATTGTGAGGCCATAAGTAGTTTTTCGGATAAGAAAGTCTATTATTTTTATGTTTTCCTTGACGGGGTCGATATATGTTTTAAGTGCCTTGAAAAGGGTAGCCGCTGGAGACTGGGTTTGCACAAGAGCTGTGAGGAACATGATGTGGGCAAGTTCTTGGCGATAAGTGAAGTCGGGATCGTTTGGTTGTTTCACGATGTTAGGTATATCGTGATCAAGGAGTGGTTGCTGTCTTTGGTTTGCCGCTGTGGCCGTCGCGTACGTTGTCAGTCGCGGATTAGATTGCACTGAAGATTTGGGATGATGTGGAGCCTGAGTAGTGAATTGGGATACAATGTGCCTCAATTCTTCAGTTTTGCCTGTTTCCTGTGCAGCAATTGCTCTAATTTCTGCAATTTCTTGTAATATGTAAACAAGGCGACGATTTGCGCGCGATGTGCGTTTGTGCAGCAGCATTTTGGCTCTTAAAATTGCAGCGCGACCAAGACGAAGACAGGAGACACATGAATCACACAGAGCGCCGACTTAATATTAAATTTATTTGCACTTCACCAAGTGCGTTTGTGACCAAGTGCGTTTGTGACCTTGCACGTCGGGTCATATAGAAGGTTTGTTGTGTTCTTCTGGAATTCTTCGATTTTTCTGAAAGTGTCCCAATGGTGTGAGTTATTCTGGGCGTTGATGTTTGGAGCCGGTAATGGTGGGTCTTGCTTTGGAAGAATGAGTGTTGTATCGTCTGCTTGCGTTTTTACGCCTGCCAGCACGTCGTTACCGTCTTGTGAAAATACGGAGTCCTCCGGTCGTGGCGAGGATACCGCGTGGGGAGAGCCCCGCTCCGAAGGAGCCCGATTCTCCGGCTGATCTATCTCAGCCATCGGCTGTCGGGTATGAGCCATGGGTACCTGTGACAGTTAGGACCTGGAGGTACCGCGGTTGATGTTCTCTGATTTATGGTTTGAAGGTTTTGCTTGCTGTGCCGTTGTGACGGTTGCGATCTTGAGGTGCTTAGAAGACGCTTATGCGTTGTGGGCGGCGGAAAAAAAGGAACAGACTGATGTTTTGGGACAATTTCTAAGGAGCCGAGCCGAGCGTCAACCTTTTATTTCACCAGGCGGTTACGCTACGACGCCGAAGAAAACTCGAAGTACTTCCAACAGTGGTAACATATCGGATGACTTATGTGCAGTTCGGTGTTACGTCAAGCTCATTTTTCTTGACAGCAACTTTGTAACACCACCTCGAAACCCTGCCGGAAAATATATAGCGAGACAGTCAGTATCCTACGCAAGAATCTCTATGTTGACGACGTCTCTATGTTGACGACCTGAGTTGACAGCATTGTCAAGGTATAAAGTGCTGTGCCAAAATTCAAAGGATATTCTGTCTCAAACAGGAATTCGGCTGCACAAGTGGATGTCGAAAAACAAGAATCTCATCAAGTTCTCGGAAAATGGTTCAGCAGCCGAACACCACCAGGCGGCCGCCCCTTGACAATGAAAGCCGACAATATTTTCTCGGTTCACTTCAATCCAGGCGTTTCTTTTTTAGGGGCGAAGCTCCTTAAGGTTTGGGTCTGTCCGTCCGTTGTAGCGCGTTACCTACTAGGAACGCGCTACTACTTCGATGCACGCGCTATCAGCTCGCAAAGAAGGAGAACGCGCCCTCACCCGCGAGAGACAAGCTTGACGCAGGCAGCGTCTTCTAGCGAGTTCCTTGATTGAAAAATACCGACTGCTCGCGCTCGAGAACCGTTCACCGGCCACCCATATATATATATATATATATATATATATATATATATATATATATATATATATATATATATATATATATATATATATATATATATATATATATATATACATATGTATATATATGTGTTCGGCCACAGCGGCAAACCAAAGACAGCAACCACTCCTTGATCACGATATACCTAACATCGTGCAACAACCAATATATATATATATATATATATATAATATATATATATATATATATATATATATATATATATATATATAGAGGCACTGGATCTTGACTTGCAATCAAGTGCCGGTGGGAGATTTCACTTGTGCGTAGTTGAACCATAAGGATTCGTAGCGTGCGCGTTAACTAAACTAATCCGGAACTCGGCACGATCTACGATGAACTTCCGGAGCTTCGCCCACTCATCGTCATTCACTCCGTGGATATGCTGTGAATTTTTTTTTTCGTTTTCCTTTCGTTTCTGCACACTCGCACTGATGTTTAAAATGTGTGAATTCTGCAAAGCAGGGCGCAGTATCAAGCCACTCACGAGGTGGGAGCATTTCGCAGGCGCTATACCGGCCGTCTCAGTGAAGCGGGTTGCTTCTTTTCCACATTTGTCCTTCATATCACGCGCGCTAAGAAACAGATCGTATTTACTGGCGCGAGACATAAGCGCTTTCTGACGCCTGTTTGGTGGGGCCGCGTGAATAATAACTCTTTGACACCTTATCGCGTACTGGCACAGACAAACTCAATCAAACAATAACTATTCGATTCCAGAACCGAAAGAGAGTGGGATATTATTGAATTCATCGTTACTGCTGCGAGTATTTTAATTCCGTTACATTCATGACAGTACACCTGACAGTACAAACTGTGAGTGATACTTCTACAACAGCGTGTACAAACGGACATAAGCCCGAACAACTGGACACCTGCATTCGACAGATGGGAAGTGCCTAAACAGGTGTAATCAAAACAGTTTATGCACACACATGCGCATAATGACTGGTAATTCAGTTATCATGCATTATTTAACTCCTCTATGTAACTCCAAATACAGTGATACGCAAGCAGTATAATTTTGGTTACTATGCTTGCTTCACGTTTTCTCGTCGAATTCTTCGCCAATGGGGCAAAACAAATGCACATGTCTCGACTCTTTGTAATTCGCACGGTTACGGTACCATTTCTAGAACGGAAAATCATTGTTGTTCACGAAGTCAAGTGTCGAGATTTACAGGCTTACTGTAGGTATAATAAAAAAGGCACTGCGTGAGCAGGCTTGAAGGCGAGCTTAACATAACGCTCGTGGGAAGGGCCCGTCGTGAAGGTGACCGTCAGACCTGAACAAAAAATCACACACTCCAAGAATCGAAGAGAGGAAAAAAAATAAAATAAAGAAACGGAAAGCACGCCCAGGCGCAGAGACCTCAAAGGAAAAGCATGTGCGCCGACACTTCCAACTGCCGCAACACGCATCGCTCCGACAGTGTGACTAACACCAGGGTTTACTTGCTCACTGGGGTACTGGCGGAGCACAGAAGATAGAATAGAAACCTGGGCAAAGGCCACAGCATTGTAGTCTGTCCACCCCTTTCTTGCGCACTGTTCTTTGCGCACTGTCACCAGATAGTATGAATGCACTTTGCAGATCCGCGTGTCCTCCTCACCCGGAGCTGGTACGGAGTTTTTTATTCCGTTTCCCGCTTCCCTGAATAAGTGGCACCGGCTGGTGACAAAATTTTAAACACTTTCAAGATGACGATGGTGGAACCTTCACCTTAATAAGTGGAGGCAAACGGCATATCTTTGTTTGGAGTCGGGCGTACAACTTAGAGCTAAGTATTCACAAACAGAAATTCTATGCAAACAAGGCCTGTTCGGTAAAACATCATGTGTGCGTGGTGGAAACTAGTATTGGGGGTTGAAAGAATATAAACATATTCACAACTCGCTTGACTAGACCAAGAATATCTCACTACAAGAAACCTGGTGTCACTTCTGTGCACAGGAAAAAATAGCCCCAAAACCACAAAGAAGAAAATCACAACACAAGCATCAAAACCGCATGATGGATGATAAGGCGCCGTTCAACAATAGGAACACCCTCATACGCCTTCCCGATAAAGATTAAGTAGCAGCTGGCTCGAAAGTGCCTTTTGAAGTTAGTCGAAGCCATCGTGTGATGTGGAAACCGCATAATCACCATGTGTCGTGATGCAGCTCCACTTCACATTTACCTTCGCAGTACGGGAGGACGGCCAATTTTTTTTCGGAAACTTTTGCACCTTGCCGCAATGCCTTCAGCCCAAGCCCTCTGTTCAGAACTTACAAGGCCGTTGAAGAATCCTCGCTCTGTTTATTCTGTCATACTATTTATGCATCCTACGGTCAGCCGGCAATCTAGGAGGTGCGCTGAAAAGTACAGATGAAGCAATGAACGAGGCGGACTCAGAATTCTTATCGCACGTGTTACCACGGTCTAGGATGTCGTAAGTTTTATAGAAAATAATACGAAGTCAGCTATGATTTTTGTTACTGCGGTAAAATGAACGAGATCCTCATTAAACTCTTGGTGCGAAGTGAGGAAGATCAACAGAGCAACAACATTGTAGGTAATTAGTGAAGCTTCCGACTGCTGTCTTCTCAATGCGCAGTGAAGCGTCAGCGGCTATCATGTTTTCTGTACCAATCCTAATAGTATTCTAGAATATAGAGAGATCAAGCTTCGACAGCAGGAAGCAGAAATGACGCATTTCGTTCGTGCAATATTGCATTTCCTGTAAACCGCTACCTTCCTCCATGAGCAAAATGACTGAATAAAGCTACCAGCCATTTTCCTGTATCTCAAACACGCTTCATAGACGTCTCCTTGACGCTGTAGAGGAACGACAAGATGGCGACATTGTAAAAGCAAAAGACGACGAAGAGCTGGAAGAGCACGCGCTTCCTGCGACGTATGCGCGTTTTTTTCATCTAGGCACGTTCGTTCAGCTTGCCTGCTCAGCGATCTGTTGCCGAGTGCGCCGAATACTGTTCTAGCAGAACTAGGCAAACGTCTTCTATTTGTGCTCATACGATCATGAGTCAATTAGCTGAAGGTGGTGCTTCGCTGGCTGTGCACACCATGACAACAGTGGCTTCTTCCGCATTGATCCCTAAAACCAGCGGCGGCGGCGGCGTCCTCTTGTCAACACCTGCGTCGCTAACTGGCTCTGCTCCCTCGGCCGTAGTGCCGACGGAGTCCTTGTTTGCCTCCGGAGATGCGGTTGAGGCGAAGGACGCCGTGTGTACGTCCTGGACCGATGAATTGGAAGCCACGGCGCCTGCCCTCGGCGACTGCGCCCTGGCATCGGCCGCTCAGCGGGGAATGCCGCACGTGTCGCTTAACCTCAGCAACAGCAGTGACGGCGCGCCGGTATGCCGGATCTGCTTCCTGGGAGACGAGGAGCAGGCGCTGCTGGATCCCTGCGACTGTCGCGGTGAGGGTCTTTTATCTGTGGTTGTATTTATCTGCAGTGCTGCACTACTTGAGTCAGTGTTCATGATTTACGCACGTATTGGTACCTGAAGACTGAATGGCGTGCAGTGCTCGCACCACTGCCGCTATTTATTTTATGCTATAAACAAGGTGGCTTGTGGGACGCCCGAGTACTGTTCATCGCAGAAGCTACGCGCATAGCGCTCTGAGGAAGGCCGTGAGCAATTGTAGAGTGCTCCTTATGAAGAAGAGCAGGAAGCATTTCCGTACTAATAATGTATAGCAGCGCTGTGGAGGCTAGCGAGAAGTTGATTGATCGTGGTTCGCTTAACGAAGGGACGCTATTATCTGCATCCCAAATCGATAGCCCGTCTCAGCGCCCGTGGAGGTCGCGAAAAGGAGCTAAAGAGATAGAAGAGGAACGCTGTAGTAGAGGGCTCCGGAATATTAGACCACCTGGGGTTTAGCATACTGGTGCTCCCACATTATTTCGGAATGCCGGATTGGTGAATACTTGCCTGAAGGTCACGCGAGCGAAAAAGAAGTGTCACGGCCTGCGCATGCGCGGCTTCCCTTGAAAACTATGCTGAATTGATGTTGGACTTAGGTTCATGTTGTCTTTTACATGCAGTAAGCACTATAGTGCCTCATGGCGACGTCACAGAAGGGCTAGGGCAATTTGGTCATTGACATGCGCGCGCAGGTGCGTTGGTGCTTATAAGCACTCGAGCGTACCTGTTCGTTCGACGCAATCTGCTCGATTGGTTAGTATATTCACAGTGTAAGGGTGTGAATAGCGCTAGCAATACCAGATTGTGAAGATGGTCGTTGCTCGATTGAGGAAAGTACGCTAATTTCTGCAGCCGATGACGGCAGCACGGCTAAGAGTCCGTAGAGGTAGGGGGAAGGGACTGAAAGAGGTGCTCCTGCATGATGGACGGCCGCGACCACAATGGGTAAGGGAAGGGTGGGGGAGGAGAGTTGTTAAAGAAGAGATGGGAACATAGAGAAGGAATGAAAGTGTATCACGAGATTCCTCCTTTTTTTCCAACCGCAAGAGCATCCAAGGGTGTCCCGATTGAAGTGCTGAAAGGCACCTAACCCTAGCCTTTCGGCGCAAGACCACGTGGTTCCAGGTGCTATAGGCAGTGAGGTCTGCATGCTATAGGGATACAGCGCACGCACCCAGCGGTTAACCACCATAACAACACACTGTAATATCGATGATTTCATGTTCAAGCTACTCCTTGTGGAAGAGGCTCTGCATGACCATGTAACCATGTCTGCGCAATTAATGGAGATATCGGGGCAATTGAAGATTCCCCTGAATCTGCGCGTTGATGTGAGAAAAATGGAGAGAAACGAATTTGATATTTAAACACTTAACCAATGAGTGATAAGAGACGCACCAAACATATTGAAACGCAATACTCTAAAATGAAGCGTTTGAGACGTGCTAAATTGTATAGGCGAAAAAAAAGACAATAACATGGGCACTCTTTGAGAAGTTGAAAAATGCATCAGTTTGGGCGATTTGGTATCCCGTGGCTCGTGAGCCTGTAGCGCTGCTCGAAACGATAAAAAAGAAGAAGGGTCCTCAAAGGGACAAGACAGTGCTCACCCTGTTGTCCTGTCCCTTAGATTACCCATTCCTCCTTTTTTATTCGCTCGTTGAGCGCAGCGCTACATGTTCACAAGTCATAACTCTTTGAGAAGGTTAATCTTTACAAAGCTAGGAAAGGTTGCCCACCGTTCTTTGTTTGCACCGTATATCTTTATCGCAGTGGGATCGCCCTTTCATATGGTATATTTCTCGTTCATCTAGGGACCATTGGCTTCGTTCACCGAGACTGCCTGGAGCAGTGGATTCAGCGCTCGATGGATCCTCACTGCCCCGTCTGCCATTTCCGCTTCACAGTCAGGAAGCAACCGCAGGTAAGCTAAGCAATGTGTACCCACTATAAATGTAAATTCTGCGTTAACCTGTATGATGAAGTAATGTTCGTAAAATGCATATGGTCAATACGAAAACTGATCACGAATATTTGTTGTTGAACATATATATTTTTTATTTAGAAATATATCACTGTGGAATGACACGTTGGTATACCAGTAGATAAAACCGTAATTCATATAGGGCGCGCGGGTGCACGCGCCACCGCTGCGTTGTGGCACTTTTTACAGCCCGTGACGTCACCGCGTTAGTGTCGCGGCACACTAGCATGTAGTTTTCATAGCTGCCATAACCATCTCTCTGTCGGCAGCCTTGGTTGGCTGTGGGGCCTCATATGAAAGGCAATTCAGGGGCTGAATAGCTAAATGGTTCCCATGTGGACCGGTCCACTTGGCCTTGCCTGATTGGTCAGAATCGACCTTCTGACGCGAGCGCGGCTCTGTTCATTCACGCGTTGCAAGTAGACCGGTCCGCTTTTGGAACAGTTATACGATATTGCCGCATGTCACGTAGGAACCAAAAATACTACGGTGGTAGTCACGCGACAGTCTTAAAGCCGCGACAACTCTTTTTTGTGTTCGCCTTTTAACAAGAGTTTTACTGTCTCTTGAAGCCGATTCATTTAAAAAATCAAGCGAGAATTTATTGAAAATTATCTTTGGTCAGGTGATAGATGTGGCACCAAACTAGCTCTGGTGTTCTAGTAACCATGCAGACCTAATCGTGCCCAAGTGTCACCGCGTACATGACCCACTCAGCTGTAGACAAGGCGTCAGAGGGGCTTTTCTTACTGGGACCAACCACGTGACACCACTTCCTAAAATTTTTCCTTTTCCTCGATAGACATAAGGCGGCTTCGAAAATTCTTAAACCTTCCTGGAAAGATATCAGTCGCCGTCGTGATGATGCCGTTGAAAACCCGTTGCAGGACATTATTTTTTCCCACGTATATCTTCGCAGCGCACTTGGAGATTGCGGAAAAAGTGTTCGCTCGCGTCTTCGCCTAGGAGTATCTGCATAAACATAAGGATCGAATAACTTGTGGCTGCAAAACACACACACACACACACACACACACACCCTGGTTTACCCGACGCGGTAGGTTAGCGGTTAGGTGTTGGCTTGCGAAGCCCGAGTTCACGTGATCTCACCAGGGCCACATTTCGATGTAAGCAAAATGAGACAAGGAAACGACCGTGCACTTAGATTGAGGGGTTTAGGTCAGGCGGTCAAAATTACTGCGTAGCCCTCCTGGGATGCGTCATCATCAAAGCAGCTGCGGGAACGAGAAAGCCCATTTCTTTGAATTATCACAACACCTCCTCTATGGGGTCCTGGCGAACCGCGCAGGCCCACGCTACGTTGACCGTCTTTCTTTTGTTCATGCCGCCGACTACTTGACCCACCGCATTTTCTTGAGCACCAAGCATGGTTGGACGATGAATCCCTTTTTTTAAGATCGGAAAGCTCTATGTGCACCATGAAAATTTACAACATTTATGGTCGAGCATTGCAAATTTCTCAGAGCGAGGCTCTTAGCCTTTAATTGCTCGCCATTTCTCGTGGCGGTCATTTCTCATCAAAATTATCGCGAAAGGCCGACATTTTCATAAATTGGACTAGACATGCCAACTGTCGCTAGCCGGACAGAGCTAAAACGCCAGCTCGCAAAGCCAGTTTGCAGGCGGACATCGGTACCCTCTGTAAATAATATTATTATTATTATGGTAATAATCATAAAAGCCTTATCTCAGCAATTGCGGTCGCGGTGCTTGTTAAACTTCACCGTGTACAGTCGCGCATTGTTGAACGCGCGAGCGTCGACCGCCGAGTTGATGAGCGCCGCAGACCCAAGAGCAGTGACGAAGGAAATGAACGAGAATACGCGCAGGCGCGCAGGGAACAGTCCGGTGTGTCCTGCTGTACAGCCTCTGACTGACATGCTGCTATGTGAAACGAAGTCGAACCCCACTTGATTTCATTTTTGTGTGTGTTATCGCGTTTTATTCTGTTTTCTGAACGTTGCTGAGAAATGATTGAACAATGCAACATGGAAGCACGGCACGCTTCACCATTTATTTATTTATTTATTTATTTATTTATTTATTTATTTATTTATTTATTTATTTATAAATACTACGATCCTTCATCTGAAAGATCGTGGCAGGATGGAAAAAATGTTCAAGATAAGCTACATGCATCAGACAAACATTCAAAATACGATGAATAGATAAGCACAATGTGACAAAGAGGCAAAAACGCTTCTTACATTAAATGTACAAAGTAACATAGTAACACAATAATTACAGTAACGCAAATGACACAAGGAAATAAAGGGAATGTTGCAATGCAATAGCAAAGGTTGCTTTAAGTGAGGCTGCTTTCAAACAATTACAGTGTCTTATGAGATACGACTGCATTTGCAAGATTATTCCATTCATTAATAGTTATAGGTGTAAAATGAAGGCTTGCGAGAGTTAACCCGTTACGTTATCATTTTACTGTGTTGCTTGCGAGTAACGCGATCGGAAGAGTACTGAAGGATACCTGCAGTGTTAACATTTAAGTGGCCATTTACTAACTGAAAGAAAAAAAGTTCCTGGCAGCGGTAACTAAAAGAAAAATAAAAGGATGACAATAACGGTGCTCGATAGAAGCAAACGGGGTGGTGGCCGGTTCCCGGAAGAGCCTGACAGCTGCCCAGGACAACAGGGTCACTGTACCACGGCTGCTGACGCGCGTATTCTCGTTCATTTTTCCGCGACGCTCTGTTGTGCGCCACAACTTATGAGGTCGAAGCTCACGCGTTCAGGCTATGAAAATGGGCGACTGCACGCACATCCACTTTCATAGGGTGGGAATGGTGCAGATTTTTAAGTGGTATTTCCATTCCCTTGACTCGAGCTATACTCGTGGGCATAAACGCGAGTCCCATCCAGGCCGCACTTCCGATGGAGGCTAAAATGCTATAGAGTTTCAATGCAATGCACGTTAAAAATGCCAGGTGGTCCAAGTTTCCGGTGGGTGTGTGTGTGTGTTGTCAACGTATGAAGTTTGCCGAATGGCATGGTAATCGATGCGTCTAGTTGTACTCTATTAACTATCGATTCTCCAAATAAAACGTCCCTTGAAGTATATAGTAGCTCAATAAATTTTGGACGCATCGGCTTGTCTTTCCCCTTCCTTTGAGATAATCGGTAAATTGATTAGTCAGTCTAAGCCAATCTTATGCTGTTCCTTGCTATATTGTGAACTCCTTGCCGAGCGTGCTACATGTGCATAAGTTCTTTCATTATAAGAAGGCACCATTTGTATTTTTTTGCATCACTGCATTCGTTACGATATTACGGCGCTTGTTATTATGCTTTGCTTATCACTGTAGAAGCTTCTTGTGGCCTGCGTTGTGTGAAAAGCGTGATATCATAATACTGTATCTCACTTTCCGTGCAGCCGGTATGGCGCCTGCTCTCCAGTGACGAGGCCCGCCGCCCAGTGCTCCGGTGCCTGGCCATGGGCGTGCTGTTTCTGCTGGGCATTGCGTTCATGTTCACGTTGGCCTGGTTGTATGCGCTGCGCTTGTCGTCTCGAGTGGGGGGAACGTTGGCCGGCACCATATTCCTGCTGTTGGCTACGCAGAACATCGTGTGGCTCTACTTTCCCTTCGTCAGCTTCAAGTAAGTCACAGCCAGGATTGAACGAAATCAGGGGGCGCGGTTAAAAAACATCTTACGCTGAGAATATTCGGCAGAAAATATGCGCCAAAATCGCGACGCTGGACATTCCGTCAGTCATAGCGAAACGCTGAGCATATCATTATTCATGCCGACTGACCAGTACGAAAAAAAAATACTTATAAAAGAGAATTCACGCGAATTCAGAAGCACAAGGACCAAGGCGTGTAAAAGGTGTGCCACTTTTGCATAGCACAAGTCCTTCATTTCATTACAACCCTGTTCAATATTTGCATATCGTTAATAAGCATAATCCGCCATTACTACGGATTAATACTATAGGGCAGATGTCGCAACAGCCGTGCGTAGTGCGTGCTCAAATTAATACAATTTATTTCGGATATGTGCTTGAGCAAATGGGACACGTATGCGTCTACGTGCACTTTCGTCTGCGAGACGAAAGAGAGCATCATTTTGCAGCTGTAGCTGCACACACCAAGGCTCTTAGTTATTATGCCACAGGGGACGCCTTCTATGTGTATCTGATGCAATTTGCTGCTCTCGATCGGTCTCGGTTCAGGTTAGCCGGGAGCACGCAAAAAACACAGTGTTTTCTGGTTCACGTAGGGTGATATACCACACTCTTCTCTCCCATAATGTCCACTACAGTATCCACCGTAACGACGGAATGCGTTGCACTAAAATCTGGATAATGTTAATCCATGATGGACAGTTTTTAAATGCAAAGCATTTCTTACCGAACTTCGGCGAATTTGAGCGTATCTATCTATCTATCTATCTATCTATCTATCTATCTATCTATCTATCTATCTATCTATCTATCTATCTATCTATCTATCTATCTATCTATCCGCCTACGACTTTGTGCTATCGTGCCCGTTTCGTTAATGGGATGTATACAAAAACTGGCATGACACAACATGACTGCATGGCGAACATAAATGACAGGTCATAACATGAAAATCATGACAATGCATGTCATGAGTGGTATGATTTACGTGCCACGGTCTTGGTGCTCTCCTGGCCTTTTCGTTAACTTCATATATATATATATATACCAAAATCGGTACAGCCGGACAACAATGCAGATCCAGTTTGCCTTCCTGATGCGTGCTTCGTATTTCCCTGATTCCCACTTCACGTGGGATCTGCCAATTTTTCCATTGCAGAAGTGAATTAGAATGAATGGGCACTCGCGCAGTTACTCATAAGAGCGGGAAGTGTGCACTCTTCTATTTTTATAGTGTACTAAGTCAATGTGGGAACCGTAAACTTTTTTAAAACCCGCCTATATATCATAACGTCATGTTCACAAAGTTTAGTTGCGAGGCTGAAATAGGGCGATGTGGCCTTATCCTTCCCTTATACGTGTTGGTCCTCGAAATATCTCAGCGCGCCTAATGGCATAATATGCATTACCGAGTTAACGAGCCACCTTAAGAAGCATAGTAAACTATATTCTAAAAGCAATCATGCTCCCGTGTATTTGTAATAAGCAACACGTTTAACTGGACTCCTACCATGCACAATGAATAAAGGTCAGCGAAAAGATCAAATACAAAGCAAGTTCTGCAATGCCAACAAACAGCGGCATCTACAGCCGTAAGCGCTGTCAGGGTGGACACGCGAGCCCGTGGATGGATGGATGGATGGATGGATGCTATGAGCGTCCCCTTTGTAGCGGGGCGGTGACATGTGCGCCACCAGGCTCGTAAGAAGATTTAAGCACTTTTTTTCTCTCTCTCTTTAAATTTTCCTCATGCCTTTTAAATTTACTTCAATCAAATCGATCATACTATAGAAAAAACGGAAATTCATAGCCCAGTTCCCTGCCCCTTATGGTAGAAGGTCCTTATTTTTCTCTATAATTATTTTTGTCCGTTCTCTCTAGTTTTCTGCCACCAGTATTCTAACCGTCTCTTACTTATTTCAGTCGCGGCAATGTTCAGCTTCCCGTTGTTCGCCCTAAAACCCAAGGCTTCCTGTAGGGTGGTGCCCAAACGTACACCTGGGCGGATATTTCCGCATTCAATCAGAACATGCACCGTCGTTTCCCTATCTTCCTCACAGCATGTGCAAATTTTCTTCTTCTTTACTGAATTTCGCTTTTTAAATACGCGTTCTAAGGCAGCCCGATCTCTCTTTACACAATAAAGCGCTTCCTCTTGAATTATCATAAAATGCCTCCCTCTTTATTTCGTTTTTGCCCTCTCGGTAGTTATTCAGAGTCGGCTTTTTTTCCATCGCTGCTCTCCAGTAAATCTTCTCCGCCTCTCTGACTTTCCCCTTTACGCTCTTTGTTGTCAGTTCTCTTACAGCCGTATATTTACTGGTGAGCCTCCTAGTTCTCTTTCTCCACTGCGTGTCAACGCTCTTTCTATATAAATAGCGGAACACCTTTACTGCCCACCTACTCTCTTTCATATTCCTTAGCCTTTCTTCAAACCTTATTTTGCCCTGCGCTTCCCTTGCCTCAAAACTCGCCCATCCCATATCGCCCTTTACAGCCTCGTTTGTCGTTTTCCCGTGAGCACCCAACGCGAGGCGTCCCACAGTTCTTTGATTCACCTCCATTCCTGATTGTATCTCTGGCCTCATGCACACCACTGAGTTCCCAAATGTAAGCCCCGGTACCATTACCCCTTTCCACAGACCCCTAAGCACCTCGTACCTATTGTGTCCCCATAACGCTCTGTGCTTCATTATTGGTGCGTTCCTCTTTCCCTTTGCTGCCAAGGCTTTTCCGTGTACCTTCATGTATATATCACCCTCATTTACCCATACGCCAAGGTACTTGTATTCGCTTACTCTCGGTATTTCTTGGCCCTGTATGGATACCGCCTGGTCGTTGGGATCATTGAATACCATCAATCCGCATTTGTTACACTAAATCCTAGTCCTAGAGCCTCGCCTTCCTTCCCGCATATATTCACCAGCCGTTGTATATCATCTCGACTGTCCGCGAATAAGACAATATCATCAGCATAAAATAAACCCGGAAGCATCTGCTCAATCATCACGCCGCCCTGTTTGTGTGACAGATTAAAACCAATGTTGCTATCTCCTAGCGCTTTTTCCATTCTAACCATGTACAGCATGAATAACAGCGGCGACAAAGGACATCCCTGTCTCAGCCCCTTGCTAATATCAACGTTCTCTCTGCTACTTATTCCTTCCCATTCTATGCAAACTGTATTTTCTGGATATATTTCCCTCAAAAGCTGTACACAATCGTCGCCTATGCCCATTCCTTCCAAAATTTCCCACAATATTTCCTGATTAACATTGTCATACGCCCCAGTGATGTCTAGAAAAGCCACATACAACGGCCTCCTTTCTATTTTAGATATTTCTATACACTGAGTAAGAACAAATAGGTTATCGTCTAAACGCCTGTCTAGTCGAAATCCATTCTGAAGTTCTCCCAAAATATTGTTACGTTCTGCCCAGGCTTCTATTTTTAATTTTACTGCTTGCATAGCCATCCTGTATAGTACCGATGTAATGGTTAGCGGTCTATACGAGCGAATGTTGTTCTTTTTCCCCTTGCCTTTATAGATTAAGTTCATTCTGCTTTTTCGCCAACTGTCCGGTATTTGCCTCTTCTGTAAGCATTTTTCTACGGCTTTCAATAGTGCTTCTTTAGTGTTCTGTCCTAATTCGTTAATGAGGCTAACGGGGACCCCATCTAAACCCAGAGCAGTGCGCTTTGGAATTTTTCCTTCGGCCTTTTTCCAGTTGAAATTCTCAAGTTCTAGCTCTTCCTTAGTTTCGTTATCCGTCATGGTTTTATCCACTGGGGGAATCTCTTGGACGATCTTTTTAAACGAACCGGCTGTTACCTTCTGTATGTAACCCAACGCTTTGTACCCTTCCAATTGATTTCCTCTTTCATCAACAATATGCTGTTTCAACGTGGCAGACTTTTTACCTAGCGCTTTTATGTGGTTCCAAAATATCCTAGGCGCGGCCTTCCTTTTGTCATGAATTTCTGTCACCCAGCGTTCGCTTTCACCTTTAATTTTTGCCTCGACCAATTTCTGCACAATAGATTTTTTCTCTAAATATATATCCCATCTTTCCGTGACTTCCACTTGCGGCCGCTTCTCCCTTTTTGCCTGCCTGTGCTCCCTTGATGCTTTACGTCGCTTTTCGATCGCTTCCCGGATTTCCTTGTTCCACCATCTTTTTGGCGTTCTCTTTCCTTTCCAGCAAACAGTTTTCTTCTCTTTACTTATTTCTTTCGTCATTGCATGAACTAGCTCATTATACCCCCAGTCCTTGCCTCGTATTTTGCCTACTTCTTCCTCTACTCTTGCGGCTATATTTTTTATTTGTTTGTCATTTAAATACGAGCTGCCAAACTTCGACTCTACGTTATTATTTTCAGTTTTATATCCAAGTTGTAACGTTATGCGTTTATGATCACTACCCAAGCTGTTCATCCCGTCCTCGTCTATTCTCATTTCTCTCAGTTTTTCATAGATTCCTTCTGTCATAAGACAATAATCAATGTTCGATTGTCTGTTTCTGACCTCCCACGTGATCTGTCCATCGCACTTGGGCCCTGTGTTAACTATCACAAGACTATGGTGCTCGCAAAGATCGAGCAATAACCTCCCATTGGTGTCTGTATATCCGTCAAGGTCGTGGATGTGGGCATTCATATCCACTAGAAGGATGATTTCGGCCCCGTGACCAAATTGTTTAATATCGGTGTTTATGCAATGCTTTATCTCCAGATTCTTTTCCTTACAGTTATTTCCCGTCCACATGTAAGCTACACCTAGCCACGTTTTCTTTCCACCTACCGTGCCCGAAACCCAGAGGTGCTCTGAACACGTTTGTTTTACTCTCTCCCATTTTGCTCCGCTATGAATAAGCATTCCAACACCCCCACCTTTTTTTTCTGATATGATCCTGTAGCACCCTTCCCAAACATAACTGTCAATATGTGGTGGCTCTTCCAGGTCTCTAAGGTGTGTTTCTGTAACCGCATAAACGCCTATCTTTTCTTTGTTTAACTGTTCCTCAATCTCTAACCATTTTGCCTTTTTTCTGCCACCCTGCATGTTTATGTAACTAATTGCTACACGCGCCTTCGCTCTTTTCTTCCTTTTACCTCCTTTCTGGCATTTCTCAGTGCTACCTGCCCGAAAATCCCCCTGCATTTCTCAGTGCTACCTGCCCGAAAATCCCCCTTTGTTCCTTGCTACCCCGGACTCCGAAGGGCCCGCGTGCCCCCCAAAAAAGCTACTGCACGTCCTGCAAGCCGCCAACCTACCTCATGACCAAGCCTCCTATCGAAGTGAATTCTGTCTCTTTGGAAACCCCCCCACCTATGCACTTCCCTGTTTATTTCCACTACTTTGAAACCCTTCTCTCGACTTGTACGCCATATCTCTTTGTTCGCATCGACAACCGCTCTTTGGAGGTTGCCGTCACGCACTGGTATTTCCGGTACCGTGCACACTACTATCTGCACCTGGGGGGAGATGGCGCGCATGTCGTCGACGCCTTTTGCCAAGGTCGTCGCTAATCCTGACGATTCTTTGTTGAGGACGTCGTTTAGCCCTGCTGCAATGATCACGAGGTTGCGTCCGTGAGCCCCAGACCTGAGCTTTTCTCTTGCTTGCCTCATGACTGAACCCAGCCTATGTCCTGGGAACGTCCCTACCAATACTCTTTTGTCGCCTTTCACCCTCTCTTTCAGTGCCTCGGCGCATCGAACTAAATTGGAATCGCCAGCTATAATATCCCGCTGAGGTTTTCCAGCTGGAGTCACCTGCACCTGGCTACTGTCTGGGTGTTTAGCCTGAGTCCCAGCTGCTGCATTGTCTACTCCCTAGGGCAAAGCTACTTCCTGAAATCTTTGCCCCCGGCTCTTTGCACCTGCGTTTGTCGCACCCTGTTCTTGCTGCCCCCCCGCGCTGGAGGTCGGCGGCGCAGCACTATTCTCGCTGTTGTGTGCTTCTTTGTTCACCTTAACTACCATGGCTAGTTCCTCCTCTGCTAACCTAAGCCTCTCCCCCATGGCCTGCGTTTTCTCACGCTCTTTTACCAACGCATTTTCAAGCTCAGCGATTCTGTCCATAAGTCCGCTCTGAGCAGCCATCATTTTTTCCATTTTTGCCTCGATCTCGCACTGTCTACATTTTGCGTCAGCTTCTTCTGCCTTCTCTTCCGCACAAACATCCATTTTCACCGCTGCCCCGCACCCTGAACACTTTGCGGTCTTTTTGACCATGACCGCTCGTAACACAAGAGTTACACTATCTAAAGAACAAAGGCCCTCGGTACTACAAACACTTCTCTAAGACAATACGTACCCAAAAACTCAATGGATAGCCCACACTTCAAAACACTCGTGGTGGATGCACGTGCACCTCAGCCACGTGGAGGAAGAAAAAGGAAAGCAAAAAAACCCCTAAAAAAACAAGTTACTGACCCCTCCAAAAAAACCGTACCAACTAATAACCTTGCTACTACAAACACTTCCCTAAGTACAAACATTTCCCTAAGACAATACGTACCCAAAAACTCAATGGATAGCCCACACTTCAAAACACTCGTGGTGGGTGTACGTGCACCTCAGCCACGTGGAGGAAGAAAATGGAAAGCAAAAAAAACCCCCAAAAAACAAGTTACTGACCCCCAAAAAACCGTGCCAACTAATAACTACAAATATAGTTTATGCTAATGACCTATACTAGAAAAGCAAGCTCAATGCGTGCAAGAAAACTTATCTGCCGCTGTCGTTCCGGAGACCTCGAAAACCACATCCGCTCACGCCGGCGCCCTAGCTGAGCGCCAATGCGCTAATACGCCAATACGCCAATACGCAATACGCAATACGCCAATACGCCCTAGCTGAGCGACAATACGCTGAGCGCCAGCGTAACTAGCGTGGCCGCGCATTGAACTAAGAGCGCGCATGCGCATTGAAGGCGGGAGGGATGGCTTTGTGCCGCCTGCCGCATACTTGCCAGTCCTGTATTGGCAGTGTCGAAATGCAGCTGTCACGACATCATGTTATCGCTTGGTACTGCGCATGGACAAGCTTGCTTCGCGCGTGGCCACGTTGGCTACACTGGAGCTTTACGGGGTACTGGCGATGCGCTCGCGTATTCATCCTAACAGTGCTCACGGCTGTACCTACAGAGAGCCGATGTCCAGCAGTGGGCGCAAGCTCCCATACACCAAACGTTTTACAGCGAAAGCTGTATATGGCTAGAAGAAACGAAAAACCGCTCGGCATCTGTGTCACGAGCAGTCTCCACTGGCTGTGCTATCAGTTACGTCGTTCTGAGCGTCGTACCCAAGCTCGAGCGCCATTGGCTGGGCCATGAGTGACGTCGTCCATCCCGTGGCAGCCGTGGTGCCGAGTACGCGCGCATCAGTTTCGACAGAGCTTCCACATGGGTAAGCCACGGATCCTACAAACTCCCTAACAGCGGACAGCTTTAGAAGAGCGCCGACAGTGGAAACGTGAGATAGCTCGCATTCGCCGGCCCGATACTGCAGTCCGGGCACAAGAACAGGCCCTCGAGGCCGAGTGCCGGCAACAACTCTGTACCGACAATCGGGCAGCCTCGCGAACGGGAATGCAAGCGCCGGTGGCAGGCGGATCCTGCAAACCACGCCGTCGTGTTAGATCGCGATGTGAAACACTTGCAACAACGGCGCGCCGAAGAAGCCGCGTTGCGGGCAGAACAGCGTGGACGTGATGATTGCGGGAGGGCGTCCGCAGGGGCGAACGTTCGCTTTCGGCGAGAGTTTCGCCAGCGGCGCTTTGGCTTCGGGGACGCACATTTGAGCTTCGCTGGTTAACCACTTGTACGGAGTGCTTCCACGGGGATGTTTAAGAACTATTTTATTGACACTAATACTACTGCTCCGAAGGAGCCGTAATGTTTTTTAAAGGGGCCCTCTAACAGTTGTCTTGCACAGCTTTTAAAGACGACAGTCTTCCTAGGGAAACTTGAACAAAGGAATTTTTGTCTGTCTGTTCGTTTGTCGATAACACGATTGAGTCACCCGGCCAAAGTTTAAGCACTTTCCTAACGCCCAGCCATCTTGAAGTGGTAGCTGCCTTCATAGTTGTGAACACTGTCGATCAAAAAGCAAAGATTACCTATATCTGAGGCGCAGCATCAATACGTAAGTGTTATGTGGTGTTTTCCTTTACTAGAAAATACATGAATACGTAATTCTAAAGACCCTAGTGTTCCTTAGGCTGCGCTAAAAATGCGACGCTATGTACGAAAAAGGCCTCTGCCGATGATTTGGTGCTGCCACCTGGCAGTTGCCATAGGATTCTGCACAAGCTCATGTTTCCCGATGGCGCTGCCAGATGGCGTCCATATCTCACGCAGCGTAATACGGCAGGCAGAAGAATATCGTCTTTCGACGACATTTGCGAGCACGCAGATATGCGGCCAATTTTTTTTATTTACGGGTCGCGTGGACATATGGGTGAGTATAGTGGAAGTCAAGCCCCTCATATCAAGTGGCTGAACATTTTAATCGTGTAGTGAAGTCACCACATCGCTGCCAAGCCCCGTGAATGCGTAGCGGCGCTCGCCTGAACTATATGTGGCGGGAGGGACGATTACCGCGAAAGGCTGTGATTGTTTCTTTTGTTGTTTTGTGAGGTTTTACGTCCCAAAACCAGTTCTCATTATGAGAGACGCCGTAGTGAAGGGCTCCGGAAATTTCGACCACCTGGAGTTGTTAACGTGCACTGGTATCGCACAGCACACGGGCCTCAACATTTCGCCTCCATCGAAATGCAGCCGCCGAGGCCGGGATTCGATCCCGCGACCCTCGGGTCAGCAGCAGAGTACACCACCATGGCGGGGCAGGCTGATTGTACAAAAGTAAAACTAGAACTGGTGGCGGCATTTTATCAAGAAATGCGATGTTTAGTATTGTTTTTTTATCTAGTGTGCTTTTCCATTAAACGTCAGATGGTTAGAGAAGCTAATAATTGGCAGCAGAGCAAGTGCAGACTTCACGTTTCTTTTTGCTAAATCAACGCAGTACGGTGGAAAGGACCGGCACAGATGCGGTTCGAACTTCCCCTGCACAAGCGCTTGGAGCCAATTGCATTGACTGCGCATTATAACGCGCATGGCGAGTAAAATTCAGTCACCTGACCCCGCGAAACGAGGGCCGGCATATTTTTGCTTGTGTTTTTAATGTCGTCGGCCTGGTAACTTCGGACTGCGTGTTCCTATCTTTCTCGTTCTTATAGAACTTGTCCGTCCGTCTATATGCAGTAAGTCAGTCAGTCAGTCAGTCAGTGAAAGGACTTTATTAGAACGTCCTGTGATTGGTGGGATAGGCAAAATGTCCCGCCTAACGTAGTGGCCTGGGGTCCTTGTGCCTTTCTGCCGCCATTCGACAGACTGCTTTTCGGTTAGCTTTAGGGAGGTGACGGGCAAACGCACTTTTGCAATTTGTAGCTGCTGTGCGATATCTTTAAATATGGTCATATGATCTTCCCACTCCCATACGGCTCCGTCTTCGTTCTCGGGAGACGCCAAAGTGCCGGCCCTACCATCGGCCGTGGATGCAACACGCTAGTAAAGAAGTTATAGCGTTGTGCGCATTTTGTGAACAGTGAAAGCGAAAAAAGTCCGATCGGCTTGTTACTTCTTCAATCAAGCGTGGTAGTCATAATCTTTGTTTGAAAAAAAATGCTTTTGATTGTCTGGGTCAAACCTGAATGGCAAGAACTTTATAATGACTACTAATTAATCAAGTAAGATAACAGGAACTTTCGCTCCTTCTGACGAGCTCTGTTGCCATTAAGTTAGCTTCGGCATACCTTCATAAAAAGAGATCTGGATGCACGCGTCTAAATCGCATAAAGCGACGCATACACGTTGTGATCGTCATGCGAGAGCTTTAATGAAACCTTGTGGGACGCACGTCAATAGCCTTTGTTACACGTTCCTTCAAGGCTAATAAAACCACACTGTGATAACGAGGCAAATCGTAGTGTGTACTCCCTGAAAATTTCCAAAACACGTGGTCCTCTAGCCTGCACTAAACTCTAATCACCAGGTTTCTTCTTTAGCATTTTCTTCAAAATGCGGGTGCCGCAGCCGGTCTCGGCGTTAACTCACGACTGCAGCGTCCTAGTCAATGGGCTGAGTAGCACCTGCGTAGAACATGAATTCTCTCTTTTCCAGGAACTTGTACCAAGCATACAAGGAGTGGCGCGAAGGAAGTGCCTGCCTCAAGCTTGTGCTCAACACAGACACGCCCAGAGGGCCTGCATGGTGGAATTTTCGCTTCTGGCGCGGTGGCGGCGGATCCAGAGAACCGGTGCTGGCTGATAGTGGTGCCCAATAAAAACAAAAAAAAAGTATTCTCGTAAAGCTATCATTCTTGTGGAAGTGATGTGAAACATCGCGGCAAGCATAGAACTGCCAGTGAATACTGATGGATTTTCTGTGGTTTGCGGTACTGCATGACAAAACCATTCCTTCATTGTTGTTTACCTTTCGGCAATTCCACGCCCAGGTCCTAATTAGTGTTTTGCGCTGAAAACTGTACAGGTTGACATGAGAGTCAGGGAACTCCTGGCCGTGTTCCGTGCTAGTTTAGTGTAATATAAAACACAATACCACGACGTGGTATTTGCGAACGCCAGTCACTCTTGGACAGGTGTGCTTGTCACCGTACTGAAACGCGTGCCAGTATATCATTTTCATTCCTGACATTCATTACTCCATTGCTATCATGTGTATATTAGGCGATGCGTATGCATCACCGCATAATCAAAATGTAAATAGGTAGTGAAGACAAACTTGAGAAAGTCAATAAGTACTCAACAAAATTGAGAACCCTCAACATGGTCTGTAAAGTTCCGTTTATTTGTCTCAGATATGTAAACATGGACCGTTCGCTGTCCAATAGGCGTCCTCTTATTCGACTCCACGGACTGGTATATGAACATTCCCCTTAGTGCATATTTCGTAACAATGCTTGTTTCTGCTCTACAGCGCCCAACCTATCTATTGCTCAGCTTGTTAATACCAGTGGTATCTGCCATTACGAATGGATAATGGGGTAAATATGGATAGTACAGAACGCCGCGTCTTCAACTCTTTAACAGAGCACGGCTCGGCGTCAGGGTCCTGTATTTTTACGACGCAACGAAAAGCTGTCTTTCCTGTCCACACTTATCCTTCCTAAATTTTCAACAAATTTTCATAAACTGCAAGCTAGCTTTCCTGCAATGCAGCTTGCCCTACTAATGGCGGCATTGGCAATTCGGCAAACAACGTGTGCAAGCGCAATTTGCTTGCGATAGGGCATGTAAAATGTCGACGCAGCCCTTCTGATACAAATATCCCCAAAAACGGGTCGCAGCATGTGCAACTTGAATTTTGACAGCATTTAAATAACGGCAGCTGTCGACATTAGTAGGGCAAGTTGCATTGCAGGGAAGCTAGCTTTACAGTTTACGAAAAGGGTCTATTCCGTAAGTACGACTATTTACCAACTAGCCCAACACTTCACTGTACTTCAAGAAAGCGTTTGCCAATGCCAAACACTCTATTACTGAAGCAAATAAAGGAATCGCGACTGGGTAAGCGGACGTACGATTGCTTGCGCGATTTTCTCACGGGCAGGACAGCAATGATCACGCTGGGAGAGCTTGAGTCTGGGGAGATTGATATGGGCAGCGCCGGCACACCTTAGGACTTGGTGATTTCGCCTATTCTCTTTAACCTCGGACTCACAGGGTTGCCGGCTATATCGGAGGAGACTGACGGGCTCTGCCACAGCCTATACGCCGACGACATCACCATGTGGGTGACGTAGGGATGTGTCGGCCAAACAGAACAGACACTGCAGAGAGCCATCGATGCTGTTCAAAGTTACTTAGAAGGCACAGGCCTTACCTGCTTCGCTGAGAAATTGGAGCTACTCGTCTACGAACCTACGCGCAGGGGTCGCAAACCGAGAGACAGCGAGCACAGTTGACAGAACATGGAAGGCGAGATACGGCTGATGACGCGGAGGGCTACGTCATTCCCCCCGTAGAGAGCATACGAGTATTAGGCTTGCACCACGCAGCCAATGGGCACCATGGTGAAACCATTCGTAAGTGAGAAAACGGGGTAGACCGGACCATCAGACTGCTAAAACGCAATACGAACAGGCACAGTGGCATGAAAGAAGGCAATACGATCTGTCTCGCGCATGCCTTCGTCTTCAGTAGAATCACGTACGTTGCTCCTTACTTGAAGTGGCAGGTTGCCGAAAAAGAAAAATTAGAACGCTTCACTAGGAGTTTATAAGCAAGCCTTAGGATTACCAAAAAACACGAGCATGGCGAAATTGTTGGAGCTGGGATTGCCCAATACCCTGGACGAATTGGTAGAAGCGCACAACATAGCGCAATGCGAACGACTTTCAAAAAGAAAACAGACAGGTACATCCTCGAACAACTAGGCATAGGTTATCATACCCAGCACGGAGAAAAAGCAGACGTACCAGTGGTCCCTCCGTTACCGAGATATATGCATCCTGAGTATCACGCTGCTAGATGAAACAAAAAGGCACAGGACTTGCAGAGGAAATTCAGCAAGTGCAAAAAAGCGGTCTTCGTTGGCGCGGCTAGTACGCGCGCAGGTGCAGCTTCGTGGCCGCGGTGATCGAACACGAAGGCAAATGCAAGACGAGAGTAACGGTTAAAACCCAGCACGCAGCGATGGCCGAGGAGATGGCGGTGGCCATCACTGAGGCTGAAGTATCAGCGACTCGCAGTGGCGATACAAAACTATGCTAACGCTCGGGTGTAAGGTCCCAGCTGTAAGGTCCCCGAAAAAAAGGAGCTTTAGCCAGCTGTGGCGGTTGCCAGGCAACGGCGGGAATGAGACAAGAATGAGAGATCAAATGACGCGAAGGACACGTTAAAGGATCGTCTAGTGCCTCAGCGGTGACGTTGCCTCTAAGCGAGCGCCGCTTCGGTGTCTCACCACAGCGGTGACGTGACCCTTGCGCTTCGGGGCCGCGAAACCATTCGACGCCGATGAACTAAATTAAACTGTCGGAAATCCGCATAAAGTTATCGTGGGCATGCTATCAGTGCGCGTGCACTTCAATGCATTGCGCGCGCATGCTTTCTTTTGTGCTCATGCTCTCCTTCCAATACTACACAACGGCGAGTATATAGGATATCAAGGGGGCGGGAAAGGGAAGTGAGGGTGAGGAGGAATGGAACAGTTAATGCATAGCATAGCGCTGCACAGTATACACCTGGTGCACCGCCTATAGAGGCGCCACTGATGGCTACATGTAGAGAGCCTGCATGCGCGAGCTCCGTGCCGCCGTCCTTTGGGGTGGTGTCAGCCTTCGTCCCACCGCTTGCACCGCCCGCCAAAGAACAGTGTTGCCAGTCCAGGTTTCCATGGCGACGGGGCGACGAGGCGCTATGTTGGGTCCCCCGGACACTGTCCTCCTCCGTTCTACTGTGCCGACTGCACGCTGGCGCGGGTGTGCAAGCTGCGGTTTACCCCTCCGCTCTAAACCCATAACTTCTGCTATGGCGCCATCCTCGAGCTAATAGGTGGATAGCAAAATGGCGTTTTCGTCTGCACCCGACTTCCGGTTCGACGCTTAGCTGCCCGGTTCCTTCGTTCGGCCTTGTATGCCGGTTCTTGCTGCACGACTCCGCTGCTCGCAGAGAAAACACGCTTCTGTGAAGTTATTATGGTTTGCTGCTCGGCATTAGGATGCACGAATTCTTCCGTGAAAGGAAAGAAAATAGTTGTCCTGGGAATGAAGCGTGCAAGTATAAATGGGCAGTTGCCCTCAAACGAGCAACCGTGAGAGGCGAGCTCTGGGTTCCGAATGTAGGAGCCAGAATATGCGAAGACCATTTCGTCACAGGCATATGTTTTGGCAACCAACTTGAGTCATTTAATTTCTAGTGCCAATAACTTAGTTAACTATCAGTTGCATACAAACAGGTGCGCCCAGCAAGGATCCTCAGCACATCGATTATGTGCCGTCTTTATTTCGGTACGATGAAAAAAATGGCGAGGCTGCACGAAAGAGGGAAGAGAGGTGAGGTCAACTTTATTCTTTCGTTTTTAATGTACTCAAAGCAATAAGTGCCTTCTCTGTGTAGTGATACGAAGCACCTATCTCTCGAGAAAAACCGCGAGGCGGCAAAATAGGGGACAGCAGCGGACGACAACGCGCGCTCTGTGATGTTACGGAACCTCGGTACAGCCTCTGAAACGAAATATGCGCAAAGTACAACTGCCGCGCATAGTGATAACTGCGATTGCGGCACGTCTAGCACTCGAAATCCTTCGCCAAGTGTCATATTGCAACCACGTGTGTCAGCGAGCGCAAGTTACAAAACCGATTGCCCATTCAGGTTGGCATTCGCCGATCACATAACCACGTTTCGCGATCGGCGTTGTCGAGATCGCGATCGTTGCAAGAACAAGTCATCCACGTCTGTGGTTGACTTGCAATGTATTAGAGGCTACATATGTTGCCCGAACCTAGCCTAGTTAATCGTAAGCGTTCTATGACTACTCGACGTGACTCCTTGGGGACATACCGACCACACAGACACAGTCCTGGAGGGTTACGAAGCATTGACAGCTCACATGTACTTTCGGAACTGTCGAGCGATGCTTGCATTGAGCTTTTTTACCAAAGCTGCGTCGTGAATCAAACGTCAAGGGCATACGTGAACGGAGAATCGCGACTCCCAACCACGAAACGACGGCGGCATGCGGCGGCGGCGCGAAGCCTCGAGCCGGACGTTGTAGCAGACTGCGGAGTAACCCACAATTCCTTGCGACAACCGAGATTTTGCTATCCACCTATTGCATCTACTGCAACTTTGGAGTAAAAGTGCCAGGCTGCTGCGTGCCGCAATGCGCAAACCACAGCAGGCAGGGCGTAAGAACGTTCCGCTTTCTGAGTTGCCCTAACCGACGGAAACTTTGGATTGCTAAAGTGAAACGAAATTGCTGGGAGCCCACTGTTGCTTCTCGTGTTTTAACGCGAAAGCGTTTCTTGGCTAGGTTGGCGAGAGCGCGCGCCCAGCGGCCGTCCGCAAAAAGCATCCGCAAAAGCCGTGCCCGGAAAGCACGTGACATTTCCCACCGGAGTGACGCCGGCGCCAACACTCGCCGCAGCGTCAGTCGGCGCGCGCCTTCATGCGTTTCTGTTAAACCATATAATCTGGTTTGCGATGTATCACGTGTCCCTGTAAAATAACGGCACTACTTTTTAGCAGTAACTGTAGTAAGTTCATCAAAACCTCTTGTTGGGCGAGTTGGTACATTCTTGAAATCAAAAGGCACCGGCGCAAACAGACGACACAGAAGGAGGACACACCGCGCTCGTGTGTCCTTGTCTCTCCTTCTGTGTCGTCTGTTTGCGCCGGTGCCTTTTGATTTCATGTAGTAAGTTACTTTTGGAAATTCAGTAATTGTAATATCGTTACTTTTTTAGCTTAGGTAACTGTAATACTGTTACTTTTTACCTTTAAAGGGCCACTAAACAGGCTCCTACTTTTTTTCAAAGCCGCCCAAACAAGCTAACTCAATCATAGAGAAGATTGCGGCGATCACATTCCGCGAAAATGACAGCGCTGCGCGCCACACAGACGCCGCATTTCAAAAAACAATTCCCGCGCTTCTTTCCGGCGACTGACCAGTCGCGCTCGCATCCTAGGTGTCGTCATGTTCCACCGCGAACAACCTTGCGTAGTTGTATCTCGCTGACTGGTCGAAACGTCTATTGTCAGATCCCCTGGCCATACCACCGGCGTGAGCGCAGGAGCAACCCAACGTTTCTAGAACTGGAGCAACCGGTACTGCAGCGCAAGCGTCAATGACGTCGAATGATCACGTCAGGTCACCTTTCAAAAGTGGGCGGAGTCTCGACGGCGCGCCGCCCCTACCCTCTCCTCGGCAGAGAAGCGTGGGGAGGCCGACCGATGAAACGAAACCGACGCAAGCGGCCACTTGAACCCGTGTAACTTCTTTATTATTGCAGCTATTCGCAAAATTCTTGCGGGAGCATGTTCACATCGCGCAGGAGCGCAGTTATATCTTTAAAACAACTTTTACACCTCGGGGTTGTTTAGGGACCCTTTAACGTGCCCATGACTGAGTACAGCAGACTAGAAACTGCAGCAATTGCCAGAACATGACGGATAGCGCTAGCACAGAGCGTTGGCACAGCACCAATAGAACACTTGGGAGTGTGCGAGCCTGGCGGAGGCGCGTCAACCGGAAGTGGACAGCTTTTAGAAGTGCGCGTCATCGGAGATTTGTATCACGTGACATTCCGAGGAGCACTTGGTGAGGAGCTGGTACGGCATGTGGCCGGTGCGGCGCAGGAGAGAGCGAAACAAGCAAGCGCCGCGTTTTAAAAATCAAATGCGTGTAAATTCGCTATTTCGGCAGCGTTACATCTACCCAGCACTTGCACCAGTGTCACGGTACAACGTGAATAAAATGAGCATGACATTCTACATGAACAGCAAAACAGCTCGTTAACACAAGATGCAAAACAGACAGACACTTCATCCACGGAAAGATCCCGAAGACCCACTAGACATCAGTATGGATTAATGTCCTCAACGTCGTCTGCATAATATGCACCTCAATCTAAGTACACATGGATTTTTCGCATTTTGCCTCCATCGAAATTGTCGCAGCCCAGTGTTAGATCGGAAAGCATTTGAGCTCAGTTACTCCCGCACTTGGAGACTGAAGAATTTACCTTCCGACGCTAAAAGTCAATTCCGAAATAATTTCCGCAGACTTTAAAAGGACCCTGAAATGGTTTCGGCGATTTTGCACAAATGCACTGTGCCAGTAGCGTAAATCCTTCTGTACATTAGAATACCAATATCTGCATTCAACGTTAAGTGTGCAATTTACAAGGATTTAAATATGCGCATTGTTAAATATCAACGCGACTGAAACTAAAGTGTTTTCAGTTGTTCCTGTGCATGTGTTGCACAATGAGCACTTAACTTGTTTAATTTTTCTCTTCTAATATGAGTAAGTCTTCCATCTTAGTAGTGATGAAATGTTCAATACAGTAAGGACATTTATTACCAATTTTGTAGTGAAGAACCAGCTGCTAGACCAGAATACACTACAACAATTCACTAGCCACACTAACTTCCTGTGTACAGTGAACGTCATCTGTCTGTGTTTCAATGTGCTGCATGTTGACGCAAGCTACTTGACCTGAGTTGATCTTCAGGTAATTGTTCTTTTCTTGAACATCTTGCATTCAGCCTTGCAGCATTGTGGGCTGCGAATCTTGTAATCGGCCATATTTCAAGCTGCGACACTGTGCTTGTGCAAGGCAACAGGCGAGGAGTAGCCGCAGCGCATGGACGCAATATGCTCTCGTCATCTGATCAATGACAGGGTCCATGCGTTTACGGCCATATTTGCAGTCATGTTACCAGTGGCGCACCGACGGGGTGGGGGGGGGGGGGTTCGGGGGTTGCAACCCCCCCCTGAGGCCGACCTAACCCCCCCTTCCCACTCCGTAACTGCTCCTATGTCCTAGAAGAATGTGGTGCTAATGTCTCTGCAAAACGCCGAAAAAAATAATAAAAATAATCATCATTGATGTTACTATTATTTGGCATTTTATTTACTCTTTTTACACACGCAACAACTGTGCAATCGCATGCCCGGCCCTTCGTGAAAAATTGAATCCCCCCTGGCAGAGATCCTGGGTGCGCTACTGCATGTTACGCCTATAAGGTACCACCACAAGTTATACAGGCACTGCTTTCCAGGCAGTCAATAGCCTTAGCACTTCATTCACTGCTGTTCATTCTCCATGTCAATTTCTTGGGTAGTAATTAACAACACTTAGTAATGAGGCAAGCCAGAGAGCTTTTCTTTCTGAGGCGTTCAACCCGTAGTGCCCATAATACACCTCGAGAAATGTGTCGGACTGTTACATTTTCGTAGCACTGGGCTTAGAAGTGCTTCCAAGCTTCACAGTGATCTTGGGAATGCTGTCATGCTTCTGAACAGAAAGAAGACTACAATTATTGCTAACTCTCGTTCACATAATTAACTGAATGACCCCTAAATGCATGCATGAATGCATGGATAACAAAGGGCTCATCATCCCAGTTTATAAATAAGAGCTGGAAACTTCATGGGTGAACATTTCTTCAGTACTGCTGCTGAAATCTCCACTTCAGAAGATGCACTCACACTATAGACAAGAACACAGCGAGTTCGATGCGTGCCGCCATATTTGGACTGCGCGTCGCGCCATCTATTGAACGCGCGGCGAAACAGCACGCTGAGCTGCCACACGCAGGCTCCCGCAGGTTGTTGCCACACAGTTCTAAGGCGATTGTAATTTAGCACGGGCGTTTCAAAGATGCTAGGTGTGTCCCCCTGTGCTGTTGCGCTGAAAGCATGAATGGATAAATTTTATTATGAAGCAACAGGGTGAGAGAGAGAGAGAGAGAGAGAGAAAAAAGAAAGTTTTATTGAACGTCCTTGCTGGACTGTTCGCACGCGGAACGTGAGCTGGCGCCGCTTGCTGTGAGGTTTTCATCCCCGCTGGATGATCTGTCGCACCTGTTGTACAGAAGCTCCTGTTGTATGTTAGTGAAGATGCATTTCCCTCTCCCAAATAAACTAAGCAACCATCTAAGTCCACCTCAGATCGGGAGGAAATTGCTAAACCGGAATGTGGAAATTTTAGAAGTGCAGCGGCAACATTACGCTGTCAAAACATAACATGGCAAGCGCTACAGGTGCAGGTGTGATGAACGTCCTGAGGTTTGCACGGACTGCCTGCTTCTCTCTGAGCGGTAACTATATTGGGCGACTTGGCCTGTGCACGCGTGATCCTCAAAGAGGAACGACTTGCAAGTATTGGCGTCAACGCTGTTTACGCTAAACCAGTTTTAGTTGGAAAGGAAACATCGGAAAGGGAATAGCAAAGAAATTCCACAGGTGTGCCGACACCGAAGGTAGTGCGGAAAGGGTGCAAAGACCACTTTAGAACGGGCTGGCTTCGTGTGGAGCGCAGTAACACATGGGACGGCGAGGCGGTTATTTTCATGGCATACGCATGCGTTCAAGTGTCGGCAAGCGGCTACAGACCACACACCGTAGCCCTCAGATATTGTTTCCATCCCAATATTTCAGCGCTCGTTCGCTGAAAGGTTCGCAGAGTTGCAGCGCGCTGTGACAGCGCAATCGTCCCCAACAGTGCTGCATCGTCCAGAACCACAACTTGTGTAGCAGTTGTAGCAGTTGTGTTAGCAACCACAACTGCTACTCCACAATTTTTGATAAAATACTGGCTACAAAAACAAACCGACGTTTAAAAACGACCGCAGTATTGCTACGCAGCGGACAGATACCACTTTAAACTCTTCCCTGCGTAACACGCGCACGAAATGGCAAGCGCTACAGGTGCAGGTTCAACAATTGGAACACATGAACTCGTGGCAGACGATATCTGCAACACCGTCTCATAACGACAGAAGCTTTGAAAGAGCACCTGTGTCGACACACGATCGTCGTTAATACAAACGTGTCTACATTCTCCGTGATGAATAGGAAGTTTATTTTCTGGTATTCATTGTAGCACATGATGCTGACCTGTATGAAACTAGCCAGTTTCCTACGACTGATCTTGCAGTAAGCCAGCTGTGAGTATCGCTGGCCGCGACACAGCGCTGTTAATCTCCGCGGGGTCAGAAAAAGAAGAAAAAAAAAATGAAAAGATTAGTCTCTTTGGTGTATTCAAGCCTCTTTCCTTGGACACACCGAACGTATTTCAGTGCTCGCCTCTGGTTCGGAAATTGCTCGGAGCGGCCCTGCGTGTTACATAGATTACGTTCGTAAAACGAAACAGATGAGCGTCGCGGTAGAATAGCAACGTTAGCGTATCCATCCGCTCGTGCACTTTCCCCGGGCTCCCGAGCTTGTAGTTTTCCCCGTTCACTGCATTGAACCACAGGCGGCAAATCTCGGCGTTGTTCGTTATGGCTGGAATCGTCTGAAAAGAGCGCACTGGCAGGGTTCCGGTGGTGCGTTGTGCTCGTCGCAGACAGCTTAAAGGGGCCCTGCGACACTTTTTCAACTGCCGTCTGCAGTACTGCAGTGTGTGTAGGATCGAATGCTGAGATGAATGCAAAAAGAATTATGCAAATCGGTGGTCTAGAACTGGAGTTATTAGCCCTCGAAGTTCAAAACACGAGCAGACAGCATGAAACCAACATTCCCTTTCGTATTTCGCTCTCCCGCTGACGTCAATGGAGGCGTCCAATAGCAATGCGCGTCTTATAGAGCGACACCGGAAGACACCGGGAGCGTGTGGTAGCTCAGCGCGTTGTTTCGCCGCGCCTGCAATAGATGGCGTGACGCGCAGTCCAAATACGGCGGCACGCGTCGAACTGGCTGTGCTTAGTGGACGTGCCATATGGACGCGCAAACCATTGCACAGCGCGCCTAGTGTCGTTTTGCAAGTAATGTCAGATATTTGCTTTCTTTCTTACGAAGCGTAAAAGCTATTTTAGTATATTTTGGTACTGAAAAGCGTGACCAAGCAGACACCACAGGTGTGTGACAAGCACCTTGGAGCGTCAAGCCAATCAGAACGCCCAGCCTGGCCCCTCCTATGTCGTCACTCCATGTCACTTCCTGTAACAAAAATATCCGTTGTGTGTCGCCTCGGTTCAAACGGGAGGCGATTTTGGGCGGTTTGTTCGCTGAAATAAAATTATAGCCACTTTGCTTTCGGCGTTTCTACTCTCTCTGCGACATCCCCGCGTGCAACAGTTCTAGAATCAGTGATAAAAACGGCCTGCTCAATTTGTGTCGCAGGGCCCCTTTAACGATCTCTTGCTCTAGCTCTGGTTGTTTGACATCCGTAAATGACACAGTACCAGCCAGACACCATCACGTATGCAGAAGTAGCCAAATCGGTTACTTTTTCCGATCCTGAGAGCTGATGTTTGCCGTGTTTACTTGCCGGAGATACACGCGCCTGCATACGCGCTGTCCGCCGTGGCAGCTCAGCTCCGTCGTCTGCTCGCGTACCCTCGAAACCAGTTTGCTTTCGATGGTATGCGGGCGCCTGGGTGCGAGATAGGCGTGCTCTCGTCTATATGTAATTCTTTCTAGCCCTGCAAAATGTTATGCAAAAAGAAATTGACATGACGAATACTGTTCCTGAGCATGCCCGTTGCGAGAGCGGCATACACAGTCTATGCTTTTGAAGCAGGAGTAGAAAGCAAAAAGCAGCCCACCCTAAAGCCCCCCCCCCCCCCCCATTTCATATATTAGGTGTAAATTCATTGCTCCTTTCACAAGTCACTCATGCTAATATTGTAGTATAGCATCTGTACAGGGGGCCCTTAATGAAATGTCGAACAAAAATTAGATTCACTCTAGACACAGTGCATTCAAACGCGTGCTTTTGAGGAACATGTTACACAGCGCACTTTATTTGGAAGCCTGCTTCCAGGATACTCCTAATCCAAGTGCTAGAGCGACAAGGCTCAATATCGCATCCACTGCCGGTGGAGCACTTGGGCCACTGCTAGGCAGCACACCAGTAAGTGGCATGGCAAAAACGCACGCCCCCAAAAGAAAAACCTAGCATTTCCAATACTTTTGGAACTTCACATGAGTGTTGCCGGAGAATATGATCCCTGCCGTCTTGACTGTCGGACAGCTCGGCATCCGCATTCGCGGAGGTTTCGAACGAGTTGAACTGAACGACGACGCCTCAGCAAGGTCGAAGCGCGTCATCAAACGGGTTGTCGTCGGGATCGCTTAGCAGTCAACTTCAATAAATTGTGTTTCTTAGTGCATGAATGATATAAACCTTTCCTTTAGTTTCGAAGACAATAGTAATGTCATTTCTTTTGGCTAGCCATACCTAGTATTTTAACGTCATGTTTACATTTTTACAAGTTGTATAGAATTTGCTACTTTTGAAATTTTTATATGGGATTTCGTTTTCCATGGTGCCGGCGCCACCAAGCAGGAGTTGTCCTTGTTTATCTCTCAAACAGTTTTATAATCTGCAGAACGCAGCCATGCATTATCTGAGTATGCACTCGCGAGCAATTTTTTTTTACTGCAGGACAAGTATTTATGCCAACTGACAGGAAAGACAAACTGCATTTAGAAGATGGCCACTAAGCACAATGGAATGACTGCGCTTTAAATAGTTGTTTGCTACTACAGTTAAGCCTGGACGTAACGAAATTGACAAATTCCCGGAAAACTTCGTTATAAAGAGGATTTCGTTATATGCAGGTTGGGCACGAAAATTCGAAAAAGAAACGCTTAAGCAAGGAAAACGGTAACAGATTGCAGAGCGCACCCAAAACATTTATTTGGGGGGGAGAAAACATTTACAGTTGCGACCACTTATTAGACAGCTTATAGTGAAGGACCGGCTATAATGCCGTTTTTTCTGACCCATGTTTATCCTCCTATAGAACTTAATGTATACGCACACCACTTATTGTGCAACCTCCCTCCCCCGAGATGAAGGACCGGTTGCGACGGCTGGAAAATCCCGCGGACAATCGAGGTATATAGCCAGAAGGCTTCACAAAGGAAGTGCGCCACTGGGAAAGAGCACAGCGAATCGCCGTGGAGGTGGAACGAGAGCGGAACGAATGAACAATGAGTTAAGGGAAGTAAAAAAAGGCCGCGGCAGCAGCGGGTCGCACGCGTGCCCTCTGAGGATAGGATTTCCAAGGCGACGGAGAGTGCAGCTACAGCCGTTTGTCAGCTGCGAACGCTCCGCACGGAACTCGTGCCCGTGTCTTCCAGTTTACCACTGTTTATCTCCATTTCATTTTCTAATCATCTCACGCGCGCTGCCCTTGAATCACCCCGCGAGCGCAACTTCCTGTGCACCCGATCCCTGTGTCATCAAGGGCCATCTTCCTGTGAGGCTCACCGCCAGCGACCCCGCGAGCTAGGCCTAACAAGCACTCTCACCTAGCGTCAGATTAGCGCAGAGACTTGCACGGTAACCAGAATGGCGCTGCCAGCACGATGAAAAAGTAACAACAAAAACTGATTTTTTTTCTCTTGTTCTCTTAAGCCAGCACGACTTGGCGGGCTAAGGTTACGCTCTCCGATGCATGTCGTACGACTACAAACGTCCCACCACCATCAGAGGGACCTGTGTCGACATTGCCTTCTCCAACTTCGAAATGCAGCCTGTGATCCAAGATCCCTTGGCCATGAGCTTTACGGATCACAAAGCTCTAATCTTCAACGGGAAACGGGTCCCCGGACTCATCCACGGCCGCCCTTTTTGTAATATATAAGCTTGTGTATATATAGTTCATGAATGTATATATAATTAATCAAATTTTAAATTGGGCATATAGTGCACCAAACGTAAATTAAACATTGTGTATATAATGTGTATATAACTTTAACAACGTGTAACGTCTTTATAGGATAGTAGAAGACCTGTACGGAGGATTCACGGGTTTGCCGATCATTTCCGAGCAAGCTCCCCTAAAATCATTCACTTCGTGGATATGGTGGGATTTTTTTTTCTTGTAGTAACTGTTTAGCTTTGGCATTGTGTGGAATCGACGTGATTATTCTAATGGCCTGGTTCTGGATAGTTTGTAGCAGTTTTAGGTGAGTAGTGTACGTGTTACCCCAGGAGGCTGTGCAATAATTAATGTAGGCGTCGTAGCGTAACCGCAATGCGTTCCGGTCGTTATCAGACACAGCTATTTGCACAAATGTCTTCTCAATGTCAGCAACGAGGGCAATGTTGTATGTGCAGAAGGTCATCAGGATGTAGGTTAGCTCCGGATTTAGCGGCGCACTTTCCAAACCATCGTTCAGAGAGAGTCTATTCTTCGCACATGATTCTGCGTCGAACACGGCCTTGACTTTTGTTGTCTGGCTTTCTTCACGAACAACTGCTTGATGTGACATGCAATACACTGGAGCTTTCGAATTGCAGTGATCCTCGCTGACTGACTCGGCGTATACCGTCGGATGCAACCGTCGTATTCCATGATTAGCGTGTCTCCTTTCGCGAGTCGCTTTGTCTGTGATTTGAGGCGCCTTGCAGCATACTCGTAATTGTCGTCAAGATCGTCGACCATTGGCTTCCAGGGTAGCGGAACCTTGGATCGGCCATTCGCAAACTTGACGGTTTCTTTGTAGTGCTTAATAACTGCATCTTCTTGGCGCAGTGGGTCTGCTTCCTTAATACCGACATGCTCCAACTCCAAGAAATACCTAAGCTGTGTTGATGTTTTCTTGTCACTCAGTTCGCTCACTGCCACTCGCATTGCGCCCGCAGCAGAGGAGGAGAGCGCCGTTGACTTTCTTATGCCGACCTGGCCCTCAACTGTCCATCCTAATATAATCTCTACTGCCATCAGCTTGTGTGTCAGAGGCATGGTAGATCCCGTGACTATTTCCAGTAACGATCAGCACCGATCAAAAGGTCAATTTTATCACTTGCGCCGCTTTGTGAAGCGTCTGTGACTTGTAAATCTGATTTCGGAAGTTCAAGAGGGACTGAATTTGATGGAGCCCCCATAATATCTGCGCAGATACAAGGAACTTCCAGGGCTTCCACTTCCGCTCTTTTTCTGCTGTGCTCGCTTTGAAGCCACAGATCCACACAACAGAAGCGTATTCATTGGTGTAAAAAAAAAAACAGTTTTACCCGTTGGTGGACAACAACGTCTCCTTTCTTAGTCTAGCGGGAAACCACTAAATTTCATAAAGACATGTCTAACTAAAAGCGAAGTGCAAGCGCAGCCGGGGGTCTGTAGCTATCGCTGCTCAACTAGGCTTCACCAGAGCTACACCACAGCCCATTTTTCTTTTTTTGGCACCGTTTCTTGAATATTCAATACCAACATGCGCTTGGTAGTCAAAAATTACGTTACCTAAGCCAGTTAAGCAGGCCAGGAATTTTATTTATTGTATACCTGTGCATATGCCTAGACGAACCTGTGAAAGAAAATATTAGCGATGTTTATTCAATGTATTTGTATTTTGAATCATTATGATTGCGCTCTTAGGTATCTTGTTTCACTCATCCTTCCTAGGTGGGTATACCTAAAACCTCTTGATGTTAAAAAGTAGCTCTACTTTTTCAACAACGCCGCGACACCCTCGCCGGAGCCGTCAACTCTCCTATTTTCTCACTCTCGTTCGTGTAGCGAGCGCACCCGCGACGCTGAATGGCGGCGGCGCGCAGTCACGTGATCTTGAAGTCACGAAATCACGCCGATTTCATGACGTGAAAAAAAACTATGTGCGTGTGTATGTACTTGTGATCGTACGTGTACGCCTGTGTGTGTGTCTGTGCGTATGGTCGTACGCGTGTGCATGTTGAGTTATCTTTGGGCATGTGGTCGTACGTCCGTGTGTGCGTTCGTAAGTGTGTATTATGTGCGCGTGTCTGTGTGCGTGTTCGCCCGTGTGTATATATTTGCATTTGTGGATTGCGTGTGTATGTGATTGCGTGTGCGCATTTGGTCTTAGTGTACATGCGTGTGTGTGTATTTTCAGCTGTCTGCGTATGAGGAGTGTACGTGTACCCGTTTGTTCGTATAGACCTATTCCATGTTGGTAAACAGTGGTAGGCACCGGCGATATAACCAGGGCTTGTGTCGACGTCGCGGCGCGGAGGCCCCGCCCACCGCTTGCCGCGACCCTGCACGGTCGCGCCACCGCCGCCGGCGAAGCGTGTGCGAAAGCTGCCTCCGAGAACGGGGCGTCGGAGCGCCGACGGCGTGTTTACAACAGTTTGCGAGGGGCAGCCGCGTGAGATGAAGTTGCGTTAGCTCTGTAGGAAGCATTCAATGAATGTAGAAAAGAATGTGCCGACGCCCAGCTATGACAAGATGTGAGAAATTGATGGAAAGGATAAGCACCTTGCCACATGATGCGAATGATCGCGAGCTATCATGTCGGCTTCGCTTCATGCGTATGCTTTAATTCGGTAACTAGCGCAAGGATGAACCACTTGCAACAGCGAGACTTGTTTAAATACGACTTGAAGATGCCTCAGTTAGAACACTGTTTCGCACTAAAGCCTCTAATCCCTACACGAAATCCTTGCGGAAAAACAAATGTAACGGAATAGGTACTCAAGCATGCGATATTGGTGACGCTATAACATATGTAAATACGGCTGTGATAACGCACACATACAAAAAATGCAATAACGTGCCAAGGACAAGGCTCTCAAATAACCGCCAGCAAGGCGCATAAGCGCGGCTTGCGGCTCTGCCCATACGCTCAGTTCCGATCGTGAAGGCGTGAAGTCCTGTAACGACGCGGCCAATTTCAAGCGTGTAGTTCATTCGAGCAGTCTGACAATCGAAAAAAAAATTTAAAGCGGATCACACCCACTACAGCATTGCCAAAGACACTTCTCGTGTGTATGCTATCGCAGCCGCAAGCAATTTGCAAAAGCGTCGCTGTAATCGGCCTTTCGCTCACGGCTACGTGAATTAAGCTCTTATATATTTCTTTCATTTGAGGGAATGAAATTCGTATGACGTATGTACAGCTTCCCCAATTCAATAATAGACGGCGACCGCGATTACTTTTACACATCGAGCTAAGCTAACGTCGTGCGCGCTTTGTGGTAAGCATCATCGCTCTGTGTCCGCACTTTGTTTATGCCAAGAAACTCGGTGTCCAGCATTACACTTGACAAACTTGTGACAATGCTATTTCTCTCAAATGAAACAAGCCGCACTAACGCTAAATAATTACACATATGCTTAGTCGTGACGAAAATGTTTGGCGCATAACCGATGCGCCAAACAGCCGGCATTACAGGTTCGTCCCTTTCCTTAAGACAGACGTAAACAGGAAACCGATAAAAACCTATCGCAAATATTTTGTGCATTGCCGAGGAACCATCCCACGGCACAGGTCATCGGTGAACACTTTTTTCTCCATTTCACTGCGGTGAGAAGCGCCCGCACTAGCGAAAACGCAGCGGCTGCTATGGTAGGCGCGCCGGCGGATGCCTACCATGCGAAACCAAAACTCCCGACGACAGCGCCACCGCATCTTCGTGACGTAGGCCCGGTGGAATAGGTCTATACGCTGTCACGCGTGCGTCTATACGTGAGCGCATGTGTGCGTGTTCCCGCGTCTATGTATACATACGTGCGTGTGTGCGTGTGCTGGTATGTGCGTGCGTGTTTGCGCTCGTATTTCACCGCGACAAAATACAGGCATGAGCGTTCTGTACAGGCGCTTTCTCAAACACAGCATGAATTTTGCACGGCGTCTTGCTACAAAGGCATTCGGCCCGGCTGTGCCGGCAAACTCACTTTAAATATACTATTACATTGCTGTTTTGTTACATTATTTAAGCTGTTTAGCCACGTACATGCAACACATCCTCCTGTATATTCTACACTTCTTGCTGTGAGTGTATGTGTCGCCGTACGGCCAGCCCAAGGAACGACGGAGAGGCAAACCAGGTAGCCACTGCTTCGGTTGGCTCTGGCTCGCTTTTACTGCAGCGTCCCGAAAGAAAAATATTTGTCGCCAAAATTACACACGAAGCGCAGTTAAGTCACGCCAGTTTCGCAACGAATAAATTCTTTTTGGCGCTTCAAAGGGCCTAATGAACAAGCGTGCCCACTCACTTTTAAAGGGCCCCTGAACCACCCAGAGGTCAAAATTTAGTTGTGGTGTTGCTTTTGTGCCGGTGTCCGCAACGAACACGTAGCCGTAAGAATTTCTTGAAACGGAGCAGAAATAGCGGTGTTACACGCGTTTGATTATTAAAACGCGGCGCTTGCTTGTTTCGCTCTTTCCTTCGCCACGCACAGGCCGCTTGCACTTGCTGGTGCCGCCTCCTCGCCGATCGCTCCTCCGACTGTCACGTGACATACATCGTCGATGACGCGCAGTGTAAACTGGTCAACTTCAGGTTGACCCGCCTCCGCCTGACTCCGCGGACCTCCGCGCTCGCGCAAGTGTTTTGTTGTTTCTGTGCCAACGCTCTGTCCTAGCGCTACACGTCGTCTTCTGCTCGCTGGTACAGTTGTTACTGTTTCTAGTCCACGCAAACGACATACGACGAGGAAGAACATGCAGGCAGGGCGCGTGTGCAATTGCTAGCAGACTAACCGGAAGTCGGCGTTCTCGTTGGACCAGTCAGCGGAGCTCCCTCTCTAATGAAGTCACCAAAAACCACGTTGCTGTCCCCAGCGTTCTTCAATCATACCAGTTGCGAAACTGCGTTCCGAAATCTGGACAAGCCGACGGCCAAATCGGCGGGGGTTAGCAGACTGTCGCCCCATCTGGGAGCCGTAACTGGAAACGTTACTTTCACTAAATCTAGGAGGCGATGTTTACTGCATGAAAGTGGCGGCCACAAACGCTGGAGCACCGTAACAGTTAGTAATGGCTCTTTTATCACGCGGCTAAAGGCGGGAAAAAAGGAGCGAGGGAGAGAGAGAAAGGCCTTGCATTGCAATTCGCCTGCGCTTGATGGTTGACTTGCACCATAGGCTTTTTCGCTTGCAGACGACACGCTCTGCACTAAGTAAAGGCCTTCTGCAGCTGTTTTGACACATCGATGCTGTAGTCATGTGAACGGAATTCCACTGGTGCCCGTTTTGTGCTGGATTCCCAATAACACATCGACACTCAAAGACGACACAAAATTGAATAATTATTCACCGAAAGTCATCCGCTGTTCGAATAGCTTTCTTGTTCTTTCACCAGCGGCCTCGGCAGCCCAACCGACGATTTCCTGCTTCTTTCGTGTGAGCACGTAGCACGGGCAAAACGTTTCGTGAACCCTCAATGTTCGTGCATAAGCAGAAGCGACGGCACAAGGTCAGTGAATTTCCTTGCTCTGCACAAGACGCCAGAACCACGGCGAAATTGACGGATGTTCTTTGTGCGCAACATCGTTTGCGTAAGGTTCGCTTCATTGACGCGGCGGAGCGTTCTGGGCTTCATAACCCCAAACGCCCCAAACACACTAACCTGCCACACGTAGGTCAGGACACGCGCGTTCGCTCGCGCGCGTTCGCTCGAGCGAACGCGCGCGTCCAGACCGGCCGTGCCATTTAGTAGTCGGTTTCTCTGTCGACAGATAGGGCGACAGTCTTCTAACCTCCGCAGTTTTGGCACTTGGCGTGTCCGGATTTTGATACATGGGGCCTATGGGGAGTTTGGTAACTGGTGTGATTGAAGAACTCTGGCTGTCCCTTCTCCGTGCGCCTTTCCGGAAATGCCCGGAGAGGCGCACGGGATTGTTTTTCGAGTTTGTGGCGCGGCCGTGACGCGTAGCGCTGCCGCATTTGGCATCGTTCGTCTTGACGGCATTCTCAACTTGATGCGCGTGTTAACTTGAAATGTTCAGAAAAATGTCGGGAGTGGTGTAAGGCCCTTTAATGCTTTTCCAGCACTGCACTGGAGCTAGGGTTCAGCTTGCCGTGCGCACCGCTCCAGCGCGGGGAGGGAAGAAATCCGAGGAGGATTGAGGAGGAATGCGCGCGTGTGAAGGAGAGTGTCGCTATTTTCAATATAAAGGAGTTTTAGGTATACCTGTGCATATGTCTAGAGAAACCTGGCAAACAACATTTTAGTGATGTTTATTCCATGTATTTGTATTTTGTATCATTAGCGTCGCACTCTTGGGTATCTTATTTCACTCATGTATTTATTTATTTAGAGTACCTTGGAGGCCTTCAAGAAGCCATTGGGTAAGGGGGGACATACATAGTCATAGCAACAAAAAAATGCATCAGTACAACGGGAAATCCAAGCGACATAAACACATCAGAAATCTTGTTAACACAAAAATAAACGGATATAGCTGAATAAACACTCGCGGAAACATGCCACATTATAGCGACCACTCACATGGCATTGATTCCACCACATGCACATCTACGTAATTCAACGATAAAAATTCAGGCGTGACAAGAAAACAAGTGTGCTACACTGCTCAAGCGGAAAAATGATCGATCGATTAGTTGATCACGAAATGCACTGTATTTGGATTGCGAGGCAACATTGTCTGGAAGGGCGTTTCATAAAGGTATCGCAGTGCGAGGCAAGCTGAAAAATTGGATGCGCAAGTATTGCCATAAACTCGGGTGTAGCTAAAGGAATTGTGCAGCCTTAGTGAAGACAAGGATGCTTTTTTCAGGCTTGGTAACAGAAGAACAGCGTTTATGAATCTATGAAACTATAATAGCAGAGCAATGTTACGGCGTGTAGACAGTGGTTGCAAACAGAGGTCTAGTTTCATTTTGGTTACACTTGACAGGATGACGGTTTGATCTACTCTGGACGCCTTCCAGGAGGTCGACGAGATATTTTTGATACGGATTCCATATGGAAGAGGCGTACTCAATTTGCGGTCGGACTAGAGTTAAATAAGCCAGTTTTCGAAGTGAGGGAGGTGCAGTTCATAACTTTCGACGCAGAAATCCTAATGATCTGGAAGCGGTAGCTGATACTGAAGTGATGTGACCAGCCCACCAAAGGTTATGCTTGAGAAGGACGCCTAAGCATTCTTTCGTGTCGTTAACTATGTTAGTATCAAAATGACATGAAAAGTGGGAGGTGTAAGTTAGCCTTTTCCTAGGTGTTTCTAGACCCACCAATTTCATGGCAATTTCCCACAGCGGGCATGAGGCAAGAGTGCAACAAGAGCAGGTAGATCACGTAGTCGCACAAGGAGCTGTCTGGCACTGAGCCCATGGCTGCCGCTGTGTAAAACTCCGGTGGAGATTCCCTCTAGCTACTCTTGGAGCTGGTGTGCCCGCCGCTTTCTTTCCCGGCTAGAGCGGTAGTACAGTTAACTAGAACACATTCTAGTTCGCTATAGCGGTAGTAATACGAGATCGGTCTGGAAAACAAGGCAGACTTACTGCAGCGACTTTTTATTTTCATAGCTAGTCGAAAAAGTAAAAATGTAAGTCTCATGTGAAAATAGAACGACGGGTGTTTCCGTGGAGGGCTGTCCGTATTTCACTTCTCAACATTGCTACAAAGTGGAATACCTTTTCTGGGGGCTCCTCATATCGAAGAATTCCGCTTGCAATATATCCAGGCGCTCTTGGAGGTAACACGATGCGGGCGTAAAAAGAGTACCGAGGGTGAACTTTTTGTTGTGTCGTAAAAATACAGGATCCTGACGCGGAGCAGTGCTCTCATAAAGGGTTGAAGAACCGGCGTTCTTTCCTATCCACATTTACTCCATTATCCATTCGTAATGGCATTAAGAGGATGAGCAATAGACCAAATGGGCGCTGTAGAGCAGAAACAAGCATCTTTACGAAGTATACACTAAGGGGAATGTGCGTGTGCCACTCCATGGAGTCGAACAAGAGGACGCCCATTAAACAGCGAACGGACTGTTTAAATATCTGAGCCAATAAGCGGAACTTTACAGGTCATGTTGGAGAGTTCTCAATTTGTTGAGTATTGATTGACTTTCTCAAGTTTGTCTTCACTACCAATTCACATTTTGATTATGTGGTGATGCATACGCATGGCCTAGTATACACATAATAGCAATGGAGTAATGAATGTCAGGAATAAAAATGATATACTGGCACGCGTTTCAGTACAGTGACAAGGACACTTGTCGAAGAGTGAGTAAGTGACTGACACTCGCAACTCCTACGTCGCGGTATTTGGTATTTTATACTACACTAAACTAGCACGGAACACGAGCAGGAGTTCTCTGACTGCCATGTCAACCTGTACAGTTCTCAATACAAAACACTAATTAGGAACCGCGCGTGGAATTGCCGAAAGGTAAACGACAATGAAGGAATTGGTTTGCAATACAGTGCCGCCAAACACAGAAAATCCATTAGTATTCACTGGCAGTTCCATGACTACCGCGATGTTTCGCATAACTTCCACAAAAGTGGCAGCGTCACGAGAACTGTTTGTTTTTGTTTTTATTGAGCACCGCCATCAGCCACCACGGCCTCTCTGGTTCCGCCGCCGCCGCGCCAGAAGCGAAAGTTGGACCATGCAAGCCCTTTCGGGGGGTCTGTGCTGAGTACCAGCTTGAGGCAGGCACTTCCTTCGCGCCACTTCTTGTACGCCTCGTACGAGTACCTGGAACAGGGAAGATTCATGTACGCAGGGGCTATACAGCCCATTGACTATAGGGCGCTGCAGTCGTGAGTTAGACTCGGAGACCGGCTGCGGCACCCGCATTTTGAAGAAAATGCTAAAGAAGAAACTTCCTGATTAGAGTTTAGCGCTGACTAGAGAACCAGAAGTTTTGGAAATTCTCAGGGAGTACACACTACGGTTTGCCTCGTCATCACAATGTGGTTTTATTAGCTTCGAAGGAACGCGTAACAAAGGCTATTGATGTGCGCCCACGAGGTTTCATTAGAGCTCTCGCATGGCGGTCATAACGTGTATGCGTCGATTTATGCGCATTAGACGCGGGCATGCAGTTCTCTTTTTATGAACGTATGTCGAAGCTAACTTAATTGCAACAGAGCTCGTCAGAAGGAGCGAAAGTTCCGGTTATCTTAATTAATTAGTAGTCATTAATATTCTGGTGGGACATTTTGCCTGCCCCACCAATTGTAGGAGGTTCTAATAAAATCCTTTGACTGACTGACTGCATAGACGGACAGATAAATTCTACAAGAATGAAAAAGATAGGAACATGCAGTCCGAAGTTATTATGCCGAAAACATTAAAACACAAGCAAAAATATGCCGGCCCTCAAATCGAATTTCGCGGGTAAAGTGACTGCATCTCACTCGCCATGGCGTTATAATGCGCCGTCAGTAGAACTGGCTCGAAGCATAGAGTTTCCTACTAAAATACTAGGGGAAATGTGGCGCTAGCATCTGTGGGAGCTTCAAACAAGGCGGTTCGACCAGCGTGGTAATGATGGGTATGACATGGATGAGCCTTGTCTTCGTTTTTCTGGCTTAATGTGGCTTTGCTACTTCTAGAAATGCGACGCTTACGACAAAACGTTGAACTGAAACGGGAAATTTCGAAATTATATGCGCGCGCAGGTACGCGTTGCTTTTTGGCGGTTAGAGAAAAACTGGTATCGGTAGAGAAATACCGAACACTCAGTAATTTAGCAATATTGTGCGATATAGCAATGTTGCCTCCGCTACCTGTGTTCAGATTTAGCAGCGTCCACCAAGGTTTAAGTTCGAGATATAGTGTTTCGAACTTATAGCAAAGATTTTTGCTCTTGTAAGTGACATGCTAACGTTTTCAAGTATGTAAAAGGTAGGTGCGTCTTCTCAATAGAACAAACGGGATTTCGATGGCTTCATTAAGCGCAGGGCAAGTGCTCTACTATATTTTTACAAACTATGGGGGTCATGCCGCTGCGCGAGGCCGTAGCAGAAGTGCAGTATCGCGCATGGTTTGGTGGTTGGTTTTGTGCGATAACGTGATGTTAAATAAACAGCCGTACCGGTTAAACTACGTCGGAAACTGCGCCTGAGCCTTGATCTGAGCTGGCTTTTTGAGCGTGGTCTGCGGGTGCGACTCCCTGCTTTCCTGTTAGCAGTCTCGCTCAATCAAGAGAAAGCTTCCCGCAAAACACCATTCCTTACTCTCTCTCTTCGAGGCTTCAACGAGGACGAAGCTTCCCTTTCACCAATGTAGTCAATGCGGCCGCTCCATGTGGCTGGAGAAAAACATTTCCTGTTCCCAACCAGCCCTGTAAGGCACGCAGGCCGAACCGTAGCGAACTGTGAAGTTCCTTTTGTCCCTTCCGAGGCCGCGGCTACCCTCGAACAAAAACACTGTCAACGCGCGCTTTGCCATCGCCTCTCAGCGCATTGGTTCTGAACGTGCGGTTGCGACTCCCACGTGCGGGCATGGGCGTCACTGGCATTTGGTACTCAAGAGACCACTCGGCAGAGCAAGCGAGCAGTGGCAGGTGTTACACTGCAGAGCCTAGTCAGACTCGCAGGCGCCCGCAGAGGCGCAGGGAAGCGCGTGGGGCGTGACCGATGACGTGGGAGAGACAGCAGTCTTTAGCTTTGGCTGAGCCAGTCTGAACAGCAAGCAGGGGTTATATATGAAGGATGGACACGCTGTGGACATCTTTCACTTGACATTCGAAAATTGTGGACCATCGTCTTGCCTCCTGTGGCGTCCAGATTCTGTTGCAATGAAGAAAGTGCAGGTATGGTATCTTTGTTGTTCTTTCTTATTCGAATAAACAAAAGAGAGTTTTGTATTGTAAGTTTAAATCGGTCCATTTGTTACATTGTAGTTCAAGTTAGACACTGTTTTTACCCTGTCTTGATCTCATAAAAATTAGACTCCCGCTCAGTAGCACGCGTGCACGTTTTTGCTACTTGGGTTGTGCTGTTGTGATGCTGCGAACCTTTCACGTGTGAGATACGCCATTTTTGGTAGCAGACGTCATATTTTGGTTCACCTCCGACGAAATGATGCATGTAACGCATTTATTTATTTATTTATTTATTTATTTATTTGTTATTTATTTATTTATTTATTTATTTATTCCTACACATTTAATGTCATTTTGCCATCGCATGAATGTGGGGCTCCTGCACAAATTGAACATACAATTAAACCAAATTCCTTATACGTCATAAGAAACAAGGAAATAGTCCCACGTTATACTATTCGTCGGCAAACTCATCAGATGGCCATAGTTAATTTCACGCAGGTGTTGAACGGTCGTTGTCGGAGCCCCTCGATGACTCGAGCTCACGGCGGCAGCGCGAGTTCTTTGGCCGGTGATGAGGACGTTTTGTTGAAAAGCCAAAGCGTCTGCCGGGGTCCAAGCTCTCACTTTGCTCTTTGATTACTCCAAAAAAAAAACATTACTTCTTGAGCCGTTTTCAGCCGACGGCGCCGAGACTTTCGTTGCGGTATCGGTTCAGATAACACATTTCACAACACGCAAGCGGATGCGTTTACCGTGCAATACGTGTTATTTCCCATTCCCTTGTGGCGTCACTCGTCATGTCCACTGGCACCGCCAGCCAGGCTCGAACATATACTTAAACCCTTGTCTGCCCGCCGGAAAGTGCGCTACACATGGCCTTCAAGAATTCTTCACACAAGCTGTGAGATGACAAGCCCGTGGGGCCATGTGTAGGGCCCTTTCAACACGCACCGAAGGTATAATAGGCAAACGAGGGCCCATTTATCACTCAGTGGTCGCGGTCTTTGTCATTTCCTAGGCCGGCTGACAGCGACCTTGAAACTAGTTCCCCCGAGTGGGTGCTCTTTCGGCGGCAGCCACTTAGCGGCATTCCTTCCCGTATGAGTACAGCAGCTGGAATACCTCAGCATGAGGTATAGCGCGTCCTTCTCCTAACGCCGCCGACCCGCGTTCGCTTGTTTATGAAACCGGCAGGTAAAAAGCGGCAACGCTACCCTGTGCTTTTCATTACCCGCATACAACGGTCCACGAGCAGGAATGCAAACCCTGTATGCCTCAGACTGACTGCCATGTAGTTCGAATTCTTCACACCGACACACATTGCGCGCCACCATAAGTAACAACAAAAGAACAGTATTACAAATGCTTTAAAATTGTGAGAACTAAGCAAAAGTAATATATTCAGAACTGACAGTCAGTCATACTACTGAAGCCCTAAAAGGGCTCCTAATCTTGGGCGAAAAAGTTGTAGACAGGAAATGCTGAGGACATACAAGGATATATTGTTCCAATATTTGTAGGCGTGGGTCAAGCACGCACTTTTATATGCTAATGTAAATCGAAAGGTTTATGTATAGCTTCCAGTGTTAAACATAGCATTATACTCACATGCATTGGTGCGTGTGAGTGACTTTCTATTTGAATACTAGGAGGGTGAAGAGCAAAGCACAGGACAAGAGAGCGACACGAACGACACGAGCGCTAACTCGCAACAGTTATAGCTTATTGGAAATACATCGTGTCAGCAAGTTAAACACGGGCTTTCGCACAATTTCCAATAAACCATCACAGTTGCTAGTTAATGCCCGACTCGTTCGCCTCGCTCTCTTGTCCTGCGCCCGGCCGTGGCGGCTGCATTTTGATGGAGCCGAAATGTTGAGGCCCGTGTGCTGTATGATGTCAGCGCACGTTAAAGAACCCCATTTGGTCGAAATTTCCGGAGACCTCCACTACGGCGTCTCTCATAATCAGAACTGGTTTTGGGACGTTAAACCCCACAAATCAGTCAATCATCGCTCTCTTGTCCTGTGCTTAGTGCTTCACCCTCCTAGTATACAATACCAACCGCCCAAAACTCCACTCTTCTATTTGCACATCTGAAGCGCACTATTCTGACTACTCATTGGAAGATCCATTGTAATAGACTAAGGTCAAAGGCGTAGTGGACATGTCGGGAGTCCGTTCGGTGCTCCCAGAACATATGTCCAGAAGCGTTTCTTTCATATTTTTTATCTCCAGATAGTCTGCTGCTCTTGAAGTTCAAACTGGCGCAGCTCGATGTGAATTTTAGGTGTTCACTTAATTTCGCCTGATAATTTTCCGACACTCTTTTGAATCTTAAAGATGAAATGTAACGTAAATGTAAAGACATGTTCCAATTTTTGAAGGGTAACTGGAACGCGTTCCTTTCTGAGTAAAGGAACTTGTAGCGGGAACTCGTTACAAAATTTGGAAGCAACGAGGAACGAGCTTTCGCTCCTATTTTGGAGGAAAGTGTACAACACTGGTGTGCAGCTATAGCTATGAATTGATGCCATCTCTCCGTTCGCGTTCAGGCTAGTTAAATGCACGTAGACGCATAGGTGGCCCATTTGCTCAAGCATGTACCCGAATTAACTTGTATTAATTGGCGCACACATTACAAACGTCTACTACGATATCTACCCAATTATTATGATATCCTATCTTAATGGCGGAATATGCTTATTAATGACATACAAATATCCAACAGTGTTGTAACGAAATGAAGGACTTGTGCTCTGCAAAAGTAGCACACCCTGTACACGCCTTAGTTTTGTGCTTCTTAATTTGCGTAAATTCTCTTTCACAAGTGTTTTTTGCCCATTGGTCAGTCGCCAGTCGGTATGAATAATCATAGGCTCAGCGTTTCGCTATTACTGATGGTATGTCCAGCGTCGCGATTGTGGCACAATATTCTGACGAATATCCTCAGCGTAGGATGTTTTTGTGAACGCGGTCCCTGCTTTCGTTGAATCCTAGCTGTGACTTACTTGAAGCTAACGAAGGGAAAGTAGAGCCACGGGATGTTCTGTGCAGCCAACAGCACGAATATGGTGACGGCCAACTTCTCCCCAATGCGAGACGCCAAGCACAGCGCGTACAGCCAGGCCAACGTGAAGACAAACGCGATGCCCAGTACAAGCAGCACGCCCAAGGCCAGGTACCCGAGAACTGGGAGGCGGGCCTCACCACTGGAGAGCAGGCGCCATGCAGGCTGCACGGAAAGTGAGATAGAGTATTACGATATCACGCTTTTCGCACAACGCAGGCCACAAGAAGCTTTTACTCTCATAAGCTTCACAATAAGCTTCTACACAACACACACACACACAACCCTGACATTCTTTAACGAGTACCGACAACTAAGGCACAGTGCACGGACCTCTGTAGCATTTTAGCCTCGATCAGAATAGCTGCCTGGATGAAACTCGCGCTTATGCCCACAAGTATAGCTCGAGTCAAGGGGATGGAAATAGCACTAAAAATTCTGCACCATTTACACCCCGTGAAAGTGGATGTACGTACAGTCGCCCATTTTCATAGCTTGAACGCGTGAGCGTCGACCTCATAAGTTGCAACGCACAACAGAGCGCCGCGGCGAAGAGAACGAGAATACGCGCGTCAGCAGCCGTGGTACAGTGACTCTGTTGTCCTGGGCAGCTGTCTTCTGTCAGACTCTTCCGGGAACCGGACACCGCCCCGCTTGCTTCTATCGAGCACTGTTATTGTCATCCTTTTATTTTTCTTTTAGTTACTGCTGCCATGGAATTTTTCTTTCAGTTAGTAAATGGCCACTTAAATGTTAACACTGCAGGTATCTTCAGTACTCTTCCGATCGCGTCACTCGCAAGCAACACAGTAAAATGATAACGTAACGGGTTAACTCTCACAAGCCTTCATTTTACACCTATAACTATTAATGAATGGAATAATCTTGCAAATGCAGTCGTATCTCATAAGACATGACTGTAATTGTTTGAAAGCAGCCTCACTTAAACCAACCTTTGCTATTGCATTGCAACATTCCCTTTATTGCCTTGTATCACTTGCGTTACTGTAATTATTGTGTTACTATGTTACTTTGTACATTTAATGTAAGAAGCGTTTTTGCCTGTTTCTCACATTGTGCTTATCTATTCATGGTATTTTGGATGTTTGTTTGATGCATGTAGCTTATCTTGAACATTTTTAGGGGCGAAGCTCCTTAAGGCGTGGGTCGTGCGTCCCCAATGTATGTAGTTGTAGGTAGCCGCCTCTCGTTTAGTTCTTGGAATGTCCGCTAGATGGCGGTACTTGTATATGAGCGCTGGAGGTGCCGCTGCTCTCCGATTAGCTGCTGCGCGGGGCTGCGCCGGGAGCGCTCCTCTCATTCTCCTGGATCGTCGCCGTACGCGTCGGATCGCGCTTCATGGACCACGGACGAAGAGAAAAAAAATTCCGAACGTTGTGTCCGAAGCGCGGAATCGAACCAGGGACCCCTCGCTTCTGAACGCGCGGCGCTAGCCACTACGCCACGAAGCGCACATGGACACATGCACCACGATGACAGTAAACACCTAATATTAACGAAAGACTACGCGTTTTTAACGCGTTTGTGCTATCGCGTTACGACCCGTGCAAGAAGCTGGTGTAAGACGCTGAGGCCTCTCCGCCTTTTACTCTCTCAGCAGTCATGTGATGGCGTCGGCAAACGCGGTGCGCGTTCCGGCCTGTGTAAGGGGCAGCGTGAGACGTCTTTACACGATGATCGACTGGGCGAATTGCACGGAAGATTCACGGTTTACCGATGATTCCCTCCGGAGCTTCGCCCACTCATCATCATTCACCCCGTGGATATGCTGCGATTTTTTTTCCACCCTGCCGCGATCTTTCAGATGAAGGATCGTAGTATTTATAAATAAATAAATAAATAAATAAATAAATAAATGGTGAAGCATGCCGTGCTTCCATGTTGCATTGTTCAATCATTTCTCAGCAACGTTCAGAAAACAGACTAATACTGGTGTCACACGGGCGTTTCGAAGGCCTTCGAACCGATAGTCAATCGACTCAAAGGTCAAGTTTGAGCTGCTACACGGGCGGTTTCGATGGCCGTCGAGTCAATAGTCTATTGAGTCAACTGAGCAGCCCACAACTCCTTTGAAATTTCGAAGGCCATTGAACGACGGAAGCGGAAGCGGCACGAACTCCGAGACTTGGCGCACCGGCAGCTCCCGCGTGCCTTAGTTTCTGAGGCCATGGCCCTATTTATGTCGTTGTATCAATAGTAGAATCGCAGACATGTGAAAAATACTGAAAACGTGCCGACAGGCCAAAGCTCTCGCTTTATTGCATTAGTTCTAGAACGAATACGCCGTCACTGGTATAAAAAAACAAACGCCATGCAGCTGGTGGGAAACAGCGCGTGTCGCGCCATCTAGTGCCTATGAATCAACCTACTTTTGAGGCTCATGCTATGGACTTAGGCTTAGCAATGTCAAAATCGGCACGTTTTCTGAATAACGACTGCAAAACGTCGCGCATACTTTGTTCCTTCCCAGCTAGCACACAAAGGATTTAAGACGTCTTCGAGACGGATATCCGAGACGTTAACGACGTCTCAGAGACGGCACGCGTAAGAAGTTTTGGTCTAGAAGACGTCGTATATCTCGTCTAATGTCCGTCTTGTTGCCCATAAACGAGACGTTTCCTGAACGTCTTTGAAACGTCTTCAAAAAGCTGGTCTTTTCGACGGCTTGGGGGAGCCTCCAATAATCCCATTTACCGGGATTTCTGAATCCGTTGAAAGACTTACCAAAGACGTCATCAAAAAGCTGGTCTTTTCGACGGCTTGGGGGAGCCTCCAATAATACCATTTACAGGGATTTCTGAATCCGTTTAAAGACTTACCAAAGACGTCATCAAAAAGCTGTTCCTGAAATGTTAGCCGTAATCTGAAAAAGAAGCAGGAATCGTACTCGGGAACGGGGCGCGCCCACCAAAATTTTGATCTGGTTACCACCCTCAGAATGTAAGCTAACGCCTGAGGGGTACAAATAACCACAAAACATTTTTTTGCACCCCTCAGGCATTAACTCCGTGGTTCTGAAGGTGTTAACAGGATCATAATTTTGGGGGGCACCCCCATCCGCGGACGCCGTCCCTGCCTTTGTGGTAGTAGCTGCGACCTGCTATGTTATCAGCAGCACCATAATCTTTTCGATGCTGCAGAGTGGGGGGTAGTGCCAGCAGAATACTTCCGTAGTTACATCCTAGGAAGAAGTCCTGGCATCGCAGTTGCCTGGAATTCTTTTTTTTTCGTGGTTAAAGGCATCAGCACTGAGTGCAACAGAGCAAAAATAGTGCAGTAAGGTAGGTACACAGTTCGCAACAAGGCTTCATCAGTCTTAGCATTTAAGTCAAAATTGGCTGTCATGAATACAAAAATCAATCTAGCATGTAATTTGTAGAGTATGAAGCAAATCTACCAAAAATAGTAATGACATATCTTTCTACAGTGAAGGATAGACAGTTTCATGGCAAGCGGCCTAACAAGGAGGCCTCTGTGCCAATGATCACGCAGTCGAAACACTGCTACATCATCATTTTATTGAGAAACTAACTTGTGCAAGTTAAAAAAAGAAGAAAATGAGAAATGCCAGAAAAACAAAACAACAAATATTCAAGAGCAACTGCAGAAGAAATACTTTAAATATATTTGGAACTTATTAAACACTAGAGGCTCACAAAAGAGCACTAGTAGTCACACAATAATCAACAGCCAAACGACTATGCGCTTTTCACCATGAGAGCAGCGCATCCGGTTATATGAGCAGAGGCAGAACAATGGATGACTGTGTGACAGCCGCTTTCAATCACGTTATGCAGTATCTTCACCGCATAAAATCAAGGAATATAAACACAAGAACTCAAATATGACTCAGACATGAAAGTGAAAATTTGTCTAGGACATCAGCTGATGTAATGAAGCAAACTTTAAAAGACAACAAAAAATATCAATCAAGTGTCAACGAATATTGACCAAAGTGACCTTCAAAGAAATTAGCGCATGAAATATTAACAAAATCGGTATAATGAGCAACGTCGCAATGCAGTGCACAATCTCTCACAGCGAGCAACGTTACATCGAAGCAACCTCCATTTCATAATGAAGCTACATACGTGCTCGAAGTTTAATACAGTGGAGCCAGCATTGAGGCGACGAAAAAGAAAAAAACAGAAGCAATATTCTCAATTACATATACAAAATACAGATGTGGCTCTCTACAAAGCACTGTATTACGCACATATATGCAAATCTGACATGAACGGAGATCAAACTGGCAAGCATCAGTTGGAAGCCAAAAAAGAAAAAAAAAGAAGATTTTGGCACCCAGCACATGAAGCTATTCCTAAAAGGGACTTCAAATAACCATCAGGTCTACATGTGCAGGATAAAACTGAGGGTCTTCGAATTTCGCCCTGTTTCACATTTAAGGAAAACACTGTTACCTTATACCTTGTCATTAAACAAAACACTTCGAACAGCCAAGTCCTTTGAGAATGCAACCTCCACCAAACGCGCAACCAGATCACGTTCACGCTCATCAAAAACTAGTTGTAGTGTCCAGGCTTAGTGCAGCTGGTGAATACGATGCTACTGGCATCACATGACACGCTGAAACCGCCGTCGCGGAAATGCTTTCAATGTAGAACCTTGGTAGGGCCGTGGTAGAACACAGTTGGTGCCCTATCAGGTTATCCGTACAACCGCCGATTAAACCGCATGTATTCCTGCAAACGAAAAAAAAAAAGGGCCGCTATTTTCTATAAAGCTGTTCTACAACTGTGCTTTGAGGAACGAAATTTGAAATGCATCTCTGTCATAGACTGCGCCCTTTACAGGAAGTGTTCATAATATCCTGCAACTTGCAATAGATAAACACTCGAAATGAATTAATGAATTTTCCTCGAGTGCCTGGTACTTCTGCACTGCTGCCTGCACCATATATATATATATTTAACGAAGCAACAAACTATGAAGCCTAGGAAAACATAGGAGAAGTTATTGGGGTTCTTAATTGTAGTATTATACTTGTGAAGTAGGAAGGAATTTAGGCGGACGAAAAGACAAACCTGCCTTCTGTGGGAACCGAACCCACGACCTTCGGATAAGGCGTCCGATGATCTACCGCTGAGCTACGAAGGCGGTCGTCTCCACCCCCACCCCCCCCGTCCCTTTTATCGGTTCTATGTGCACATACAATCTAACACTCACAGGATTGTATGTACCTATGTACCTATATACGAAGGTCAGCGAGTTCCGCCGAAGCTTGGACGCTCGTGCTAGATGCCCAGCGATGAAAAGGAAGAGAAGAAAGAAGTCAGGATACAACAGCCGGCCTGCGGCAAAGGCGCTGTGTCTATGTCTCTATCATTTACAATATACAGTGGTGTTCGGGCCATCTCCGCAGGAAACTTGATGCATCTCCTGATGCTACCACCGCCGAATAGTATGGCACTCGTGAACGTTAAACTGCACATTACTGATTCGTAGTTTATTTTGGACGCATTCCCATACACAGCATGTAGAAATCGGGTGACACACATGCTTCACACTTAGACTGTGAGAATACTCTTCGAGGCGTGCTTACGTGCTCACTGCGCACTCGGTATGAAAGGGTCCCTGCAACACTTTTCGAACGCACTGAGCAAACGGTGCCAATCAATCGTTGAGACTTCTGTAAACGTGTGAGCCAAATGTTACTGTGCTGCAAGCAGCAGTGGATTTGCAGTTTCATTTTAAATACATCATGCAATCGCCTGCAATTGTTCCAACAACTGACGTCACTAGCAGCACCGACCAACGACTTGCCTGCTCTTCTTTCAACAAGTAACGTCACTGGCGCCAACGACTAGGTCCCTTCGCTCACCTCGGTCTTTTTAAAGACAGGCACTCAGATTGCCTTTATTTCTTTAATGCAAAATGAACAAATATATATATAGGCAAATGAGTTCTGCGGAAACCCGCAAGGGTGGGTAACGTTTGCCTTGTGCTACAAAACGGGTGGCTGCTAATTTTCCCTTTCATGAACAAATATATAATTGCAGACTACCTTTCCGTGACCGTAAGTTCAGCCAGTGATATATCTGCCTCGAACAAAGTAGTCGACGGCCTAGTGACATTTGTTGGAACGAAGAGCAATGTTAATTACAGCTGTGTTTGAAACCAAATAAAAAATTCCCTGGTGCACGCAGCTCAATAATACTTGGCTCACACGTTCACAACAACCTCCACGACTGTTAGGCATCGTTTGCCATCGAGATTCCAAATGTCGCAGGGCTCCTACATTAAATGGGACCTTCAAGGTCGCGCGATCTACGGGCACAGTGACTGCGCATCACATCTGTGCATAGCATCAACAAATTTTCGCTTTGGCTTCGATTTCGCCTGCACAAAACTGCCTTCCATGGCCAGGTAATAGTGAATTTAGTACAATGCAACGGAATATGGCTCATTTGGGGTAGCGAGTATGTCGCGGGGTAGGAGGAAAACGTCAAACGTTCCACTGAAAACTGTTGAATGGCACCGTGGCTTTGATTTGACGATATAGGTATAGGCATGCACAGCTAGATCCCGGCACCGGACAAGCTGGCGGCGCCCGTACTAAATAATAAAAATAAAGAAAATACGTCCAAACGTTCATGTATAAGTCGTCGTAACACGCCGCTCACCCATAGCCCGACGTACTAATTTAGTTCGTCGTTCGTCGCCTTATCATCGCTGTCCTACGCTATCAGCCCAGCAACATGGTTCAAGTCTTCACTCCCCAGTCCGTACCACGTGAAACACTGGACAGCTTATGGCATACCAAAAATCTACTGTACACAACAGCGTCCCTGTAACACCACTGTGGAACCAGATAACAGGTCGTGTAATTATTTTGGTATTTGCGGTCTGCAAGAATAACGAACCCCAAATGCAGAAAACCGCAACAGCGTGGACAATGAGAAATAATAATAACGAACATTCGCAAACGAGTCACATGCCTCTGACAAAGTTTAAATATGACCGAGAACGAGCACAACGACACTCATGCTCATATGAATGCTGAGCTGCGAGAAGTCATTCCACCACCATAAGACGTCATGATTGCCTGCTTCAGTTCTGCTGACATGCCACAATAAACAATGCGCGATTTTCACATCCACATCACATGCACGTAAATTTCGCAGCTCTGAACTGAAATCTCACGACTGCAATGCAACAGTGAAAGGACGCGCGGCAACGGTTGCCCTACAACGCGCGATATCACATGCATGTATTCGTCTGTGTAAGACACGGGTAAATTACTACTACCCGACATTGTTGTACATGCGCTGCACTCGCTACCCGTAACGACCAAATGACAGGATGGTGGGAACGAAGCCAATGCACTCGTTACTCACTAATCAGGCTCAACACGCACATAGACCTAAGAAAATTTCAGAATGCAATCATACACGATGATCTGAATAATAAAACCACAGTTGCGTTGCTTTGCGTTTAATGCGTCAACTATCTTAGACCTTACATAGCATTAATCCTCCTTGTATCTGTCACAGAACGATTCGCCCTATCCACGGAACACATGAGTGATCTCACAGGCATCATGCTAAGCCATTCAAATGTGGTACTTACATTTATTTTCGGCGAGACGTAGTTATTGGTGTTACGGGATCCAGTCACAGAAGCGCCGGAATTGAACCAGGGTTAACATAAGGAGGAAAGTAGAAAGAACATAATGCCACCACACAAACACACGCAGCAGTTGCAGCACGCTAACAGAATTTTCCCAGAAACGAAGGAAGAGCCGGCCGCCAACAACTTGACCACACTTACTCCACGACCAACCACGCAAACGAGCTTCGCTGCCTTTGCTTCGTGTCTCCGCGTGTTTGCGCCAGCCTGAGCCCTCTCGCCTCATCTCCCTGGTAACCGGCGAGAAGGAGCCAGACATTCTGGCGCCTCCCTCCCGGCCCCATTGCAGCTGGCGACACCTCGGCGCCGTGCATTGCGTCGACGCCCGCCGACGCTTTAGGGAGGGAGGGGAGGGGGGCGGTATTCTTCCACGTCTGCTTACCGTCTTCCGTAGGACGTTTCGAAGACGGATTCATTGTCCCTTTGATGTCGCTGCCCCTTAGTTCGCGTGGCTGACGTCTCAAAGACGTCAGCCACGCGAACCAAGACGTTAATCCCCCAATAAGACGTCTTTTTGGTCTTGTGTGCTAGCTGGGTTTTGGTACATGAGATTAAGAGAAGGCTCAATTTAAAGTTTGTTTCTTGCCGTCGGTGCTAATAGCAAGCAGCTAGTGCGAATTAGAATTGAAGCGGGTGCCTTGGTTGCCGCCATGTTCTTGCGAACTCACTCGGCGACTCAATGGCCGTTCAAAACTGCCGTGTAGCAGCGCCAGAATGTATTTTGAGTCGATAGAGTTGTGGGCTTTTCGAAGGTCATCGACTCGAAGGCCTTCCAATGTGCCCGTGTGACACAGGTATAAAACGCGATAACACACACAAAAAAGAAATCAAGTGGGGTTCGACTTCGTTTCACACAGCAGCATGTCAGTCAGAGGCTGTACAGCAGGACACACCGGACTGTTCCCTGCGCGCCTGCGCGTATTCTCGTTCATTTCCTTCGTCACTGCTCTTGGGTCTGCGGCGCTCACCAACTCGGCGGTCGACGCTCGCGCGTTCAACAAATGCGCGGCTGTACACGGTGAAGTTTAACAAGCACCGCGACCACAATTGCTGAGATAAGGCTTGTATGATCATTACCATATTAATAATAATACTTACAGAGGACACCGATGTCCACCTGCAAACTGGCTTTGCGAGCTGGCGTTTGAGCTGCCTGGCTGGCGTCAGTCGGCATATCTAGTCCAATTTTTGAAAATATCGGCCTTTCGCGATAATTTTGAGAGAAATGACCGCCTCGAGAAATGCCGAGGAACTAAAGGATAAGTGGCTCGCTCTGAGAAAATTGCAATGCTCCACCATAAATTTTGTAAATTTTCATGTCCCACATAGAGCTTTCCGATCTTAAAAAAAGGGATTCATCGTCCAACCATGCTTGGTGCCCAAGAAAATGCGGTGGCTCGAGCAGTAGGCGGCATCAACAAAAGAAAGACGGTCAACGTAGCGTGGGGCTGCGCGGTTCTCCAGGAACCCATAGAGGGGGTATTGTTTGGTGCGAACACACACACGCAAACACACATACAAACACACGGGGTTTTTCCTGCCAAAACCAGCTATGATGACGACGCATACCGCGAGGGTTCCGGAGTAATTTTGACCGCCTGACCTAAACCCCCCAATCTCAGTGCACGGGCATTTTTTTTTTTGCTTTTTCCATGTTGACTACATCTAAATATGGCTGCCATGGCCGTGGTTAGATCCCGCCATCTCGGGCTTAGGAAGCCAACAACACATAACCGTTAAGCTGCCGCGTCGCGTAACCCAGGACGTGCGTGTCTCTGTGTGTGTTGTGTGTGTGTTGCAGTCAAAATTTTTTCTATCTTTATGTTCAGGCAGCTGCTACTAGGCAAAAACGCCAGCGAACACTTTTGTGCGCTGCAAAGACATACGTGGGAAAAAATGTGCAGCGGGTCTTCAACGACATCATCATGACGGTGGCTAATATCTATCCAAGAATGTTTAATAGTTTCTGAAGCCTTCTTTTGTCTATTGAGGGGAACGAAAAATTTTAAGAGGCGGTGTAATGCGATTCCGCTAAGCAAAGCTCTTCTGACGCCATCTCTATACGGCTAAGTGTGCCATTTACGCGGTACCACTTCGGTACAATCAGGTCCGCATGGTTCCTAGAACACTCGAGATAGTTTGGTGCCACACCTATCACTTGACCAAGGATGACTTTCAATGATTTCTCGCTTAATTTTTTAAATAAATCCGCTTCAAGACAGTGGGAAACTCTTGTTAAAAGGCAAAGACACAGAGAAGAGGTTGTCGCGGCTTTAAGACTGTCGCGTGACTACTAACGTAGTATTTGTCGTTCCTACCATGACCTGGGGCAATATCTTATAACTGTTCCAAAAGCAGACCGGTCCACTTGCCGACGCGTGTATGGTCAGAGTCGCGCTCACATCAGCAGAAGATCGATTCTGACCACTCAGGTGAGTCCAAGTGGACCGACCCACTTTGGGAGCCATTATAGCTTTTTAGCCCTTGAATTGCCTTCTAAATGAGGCTCCATAGCCAACCAAGGCTGCCAGCAGTGAGAGGGAGATGGCGGCTATGTAAACTACATGCGAGTGTGCCGTGAAACCGACGCAGTGACGTCACCAGCTCGAAAAAAGTGCCACAACGCAGCGGTACGTGGTGCGCGCACCGACGCACCCTGTAAGAATTACGGTTTCATCTACTCTTTCCACAGTCATATATTTCTAAATAAATAAACAAATTATATAGAATATGTTGAACCACAGAAAAATGTGATCATAGTTCTCAAGTTAACCATATGCATTTTATTAATATTACTTCATCTTGCAGGTTAACGCAGAATTGACATTTGTAGTGGGTACACATTGCTTAGCTTACCTGCGGTTGCTTCCTGACTGTGAAGCGGAAATGGCAGACTGTACAATGAGGATCCATCGAGCGCTGAATCCACTGCTCCAAGCAGTCTCGGTGAACGAAGCCAATGGTCCCTAGACGAACAAGAATTATGCCACATGAAAGGGCGATCCCACTGCGGTAAGGATATATTTTGTAAACACGAAGAACGTTGAGCAACTTTTCCATGCTTTCTAAAGATTTATCTTCTCAAAGAGTAATGACTTGTGAGCGTGTAGCGCTACGTGGGACGAGCGAAAGAAGGAGGATTGGGTGATCTATGGGACAGGACAGCAGGGTGAGCACTGTCCTGTCTTCTTCAGGACCCCTTCCTTCTTTTCTCCCTCGTTTTAGCAGCTCTACAGGCTCACAAGCCATGGCTTACCAAATCGCCCAAACTACTACATTTTTTTTAACTTCTTAAAGAGCGCCCCGCCACGGTGGTCTAGTGGCTAAGGTACTCGGCTGCAGATCCGAGGGTCGCGGGATCGAATCCCGGCCGGGGCGGCTGCATTTCGATGGAGGCGAAATGTTGAGGCCCGTGTGCTGTGCGATGTCAGTGCACGTTAAAGAACCCCAGGTGGTCAAAATTTCCGGAGACCTCCACTACGGCGTCTCTCATAATCAGAGCTGGTTTTGGGACGTTAAACCCCACAAATCAATCAAAACTTCTTAAAGAGCGCTCATGTTATTGGCTTTGTTTCACCTATACAATTTAACACGTCTCGAAAACTACGTTATAGGGTAGTGTGTTTCAATGTATTTGGTGCGTCTGTTATCACTTATTCGCTCACAGTGTTTAAATATAAACTTCGTTTCTCTCCATTTTTCTCACATCAACGCGCAAATTCAGGGGAATATCCAAATGCTCCTATTTCTCCATAAATTGCCCAGACATGGTTACACGCTCACGTAGAGCCTTTTCCACAAGGATATAAGTGACTTGAACATGCAGTTATTGAGATTAGGGTGTGTTGTTATTATGGTTAACTGCTGTGCGCGGTATCCCTAACAAGCAGACCTCACTGTCTATTGCACCGGGAACCGCGTGGTCTTGCGTCGAAAAGCTTCAGGGCGACGTGCCTTTTACCACATCAGCCGGGACACCCTTGTACGTACTAGCGGTTGGAAAATAAGGAGGAATTACGTGATACGCCTTCATTCCTTCTATGTGTTCTCATCTCGTTATCAGCTCTCTCTCTCTCTTCCCCCTCGCATGTGGTCGCGGCTGCATCAGCGCATCAAGCAGGAGCATCTCTTTCAGTCCCTTCCCCTATACCTCCACGGACTCTTAGCCGTGGTCTCTGTGATGGGCTGCAGAAATTAGCATCCTTTGTTCAACCGAACCACAAGCCCCATCATTATCTGGCAATGCCAGCGCTAGTCACACCCTTCCACCGTGAATATACTAACCAATCGAGCAGTTTGCGTGGAAAAGATACATGGCGCGCTCAGCGTAACGAACAGGCACGCTCGAGTGCTTATAAGCGCCAACGCACCTGCGCGCGCATGTCAATGACCACATTGCCCCAGCCCTTCTGTGACGTCGCCGCGAGACACTATAGTGCTTACTGCATGAAAAAAAAAGACAACACAAATCTAACTCCACTAGGAAGTGATTGTTGTTGTTTTGTGGGGTTTTACGTCCCAAAACCAGTTCTGATTATGAGAGACGCCGTAGTGGGGGGCTCCGGAAATTTCGACCACCTGGGGTTCTTTAACGTGCACTGACATAGCACAGCACACGGGCCTCAACATTTCGCCTCCATCGAAATGCAGCCGCCGCGGCCGGGATTCGATCCCTCGACCCTCGGATCAGCAGCCGAGTACCTTAGCCACTAGACCACCGTGGCGGGGCCACTAAGAAGTGAGTATAGCTTCCAAGGAAAGCCGCGCATGCGCAGGCCGTGGCACTGCTTTCCCGCTAACGTGACCTTCAGGCGAGCATTCAACAATCCGGCGTTCCGAAATAATGTGAGAACACCAGTACGCTAAAGAACCCCAGGTGGTCCAATATTCCGGAGCCCTCCACTACGGCGTTCCTCTTCTATCTCTTTCGCTCCTTTTCCCGACCTCCACGGGCGCTGAGACGGGCTATCGACTTGGGATGCAGATAGTAGCGTCTCTTCGTTAAGCGAACAACGATAAATCAACCTCTCGCCAGCCTCCACAGCGCTGCTATACATTATTAGTACGGAAATGCTTCCTGCTCTTCATCATAAGAAGTACACAATTGGTCACGGCGTTCCTCAGAACGCTATGCGCGTAGCTTCTGCAATGAACAGTACTCGGGCGTCCAGTGACAAGCCACCTTTGTTGTATAGCGTAAAATAAATAGCGGCAGTGGTGCAAGCACTGCGCGCCGCTCAGTCTTTAGGTGCCAATACGTGCGTAAATAATGAACACTGACTCCAGTAGTGCAGCACTGTAGATCAATGCAACCACAGATAAAAGACCCTCACCGCGACAGTCGCAGGGATCCAGCAGCGCCTGCTCCGCGTCTCCCAGGAAGCAGATCCGGCATACCGGCGCGCCGTCACTGCTGTTACTCAGGTTAAGCGGCTCAGACGACGTTCCCCGCTGAGCGCCCGATTCCAGCGAGCAGTCGCCGAGGGCTGGCGCCGTGGCTTCCAATTCATGGGTCCAGGACGTAGACACGGCGTCCTTCGTCCCAGTCGCATCTCCAGAGGCAAGCAAGGACTCCGTCGGCAATAAGGGCGCGGGAGTTGAGCCCGTTAGCGACGCAGGTGAACACGAAGGGACGCCGCCGCCGCCAGTTTCAGGGATCAATACTGAAGAAGCCACTGATGTCATGTTGGTGTGCACAGCCCCCGAAGCACCATCTTCAGCTAACTGACTCATGATCATATGAGCAGAAATAGTAGACGTTTGACTTGGTCTGCTAGAACAATATTCGCTTCAATCGGCAAGAGTGCTTCGCGAAGGCGGCAAGCAGAACGAACGTGCCTAGAGGAAAAAGAAATAGGAACGCGCATACGTCGCACGAAGCGCGTGCACTTCCAGCTCGTCGTCGTCTTTAACTTTGACAATGTCGCCACCTTGTCGTTCCTCTACAGCGTCAAGGAGATGTCTATGAGGCGTGTTTCAGATAAAGGAAACTAGCTGGTAGATTTTTTCAGTCATTTTTCTCATGGAGAAAGGTAGCCGTTTAAAGGAAACGCAATATTGCTCGAACGAAATGCGTCATTTCTGCTTGCTGTTGTCGAAGCTTTATCTTTATATATTCTAGAATACTATTAGGATTGGTACCGAGAACATGATAGCCGCTGACGCTTCACTGTGCATTGAGAAGGAAGCAGTCGGAAAATTCACTAATTACCTACAATGTTGTTACTCTGTTCATCTTCCTCACTTCGCACCAAGAGTTTAATGAGGATCTCTTTCACTTTACCGCAGTCACAAAAATCATAGCTGATTTCCTATTATTGTGCATAAAACTTACGACATCCTAGACCATGGTATTGTTACGGATGTGACGATGGATTTATTTACAAAGCGAATGCTGAGAGCAGACGAGCAAGGACATGGGCGGTCAGAAGCTGCCGATCCCTCAAAGTATTCAAGTTCATGGCGGGAACAAGATGGGGCTGCAACTGCCGCTCAATGGTTCTGCTTGAAAAAGCCTACGTTGAAGGCACATTGCGCTATTGCCTACCGCAACTCCACAAATTATCACCAGCGAATAAGAAGTCTCTGGAAGCTGCGCGAAACAACTGCCTGAGAATCTGTTTGGGCCTCCCGCAAGGGTCATCAGCCTCTGGAACAGTAGCGTAAGCGGGCTGTCTCTCGTTAGAGGTCATTGCCATGCAAGAAAGCATGCGGACACATCTTCGACATGCCCCGCAAGGGAAAAAACACCTTTTGTATCGCGCCTACATAACCTACAGTAAGTCTGGCTTTGGTGAAGCTGTGCAAATACTGAAACTCCCTTCTATTAACCAGCCACAGCGCCTACTGCCTACCACTTTTCCTCCCTGGACACATTCGCCACTAAATATTATCCGGTTTGTACCTGGCATAAACGAAGCAAAGAGGCGCCTGCCACAGGTCGCGCTGTTGCAAGCTACTCTCCTCTACTTAGCCGAGAAATATCCTCATCACACGCATGTTTACACTGATGCTTGAACGACTCGAGAGGCTTCTTCCTGTGGCCTTTATGTGCCTTCAACAGGAGAAATGCGTTCCTATCGGCTGCAGCGGAACTTCACGGCATTAAGGAAGCTATCCTGTATACCGTGCGCCAAAAGCCCGGCCGATGGGCAATTTTTACCGACTCCAAAGGAGAGCTGCAAACATTGTACAACCACCTGAAGAAAACTAATCATCAACCCGTTTCTGCCGACATTGCCTACTTACATCACCTGGCTTTTACCGCAGGACACTGCATTACATTTCAGTGGATACCAGCTCACTGCGGCATTCTGCCCAACGAAAAAGCCGACGAAGCAGCACGTAACGGTCTGCGATATCAAAACTATAAGCGAATCTATTTCACCAAATCTGTTGCTTCCCAAATGGCTAAACGATTTGCCTGCGAAGAAAGGAACCGGCTATGGAAGTTACCGACACATCATCACCCTTTCTTATACTCAGTCGACCCAGATCTCAAATCAAAACTACACTCCAACATCTCTCGGCGTCTGGAAACATTGTATCATCGACTACGGCTGAACATTGCATATTCCAACGACTTACGGTACCGCTTCCATCAGGAGACAAGCCCACACTGCAGCAACTGTGGCTCTACTGAAACCGTAGAGCATATTTTGTTTGAGTGCCGAGCGTACAATGATGAGCGTGCGCTCTATGAACATTGCATGCAATCACTTACACAGCTCCCTTTATCACCTCAGTGTGTTTTAGGCCCTCTAGCTTGCCCCACACAACAGAGACGTGCGATGGACTTTTTATTTACATATTTAAATAGTATAGGTCAACTCGATACACTTTAACTTTATCTCCGTCGTCACCATCACCCACCAATCATGCAACACATCCTATCACATCACTGCGGGTTGGTGCAAACGTGAAATATCATTGGACGCAATTAGGCATCACAGTCAGAGACACAAAGCCCAATTTTTTTTCTCTTTTCTTTTTCACTGTATCTTGTACTTCTTTCTACTCGTCTTTCTCTCCCCAAACTCCCTCCCCACGTAGAGTAGCATGTCAGCGATATTTCAACGCCGGCTAAATTTTCTGCCTTTCAACAAAGAGCTCTCTCTCTCTCCCTCAAAAACCTCGCGCGCTATCTTCTTTGTCGTCCTTCACGCTCCTCCAGCGCTACGTTACATTTTCCTCCGGCGCAGACGAAGCTCGCCGAGCGAGTCACAGTATGCGTCGTCTATCGCAGGGCTTCAGTCGCGCGACGTGCGCAACTTGCGTCTTGCGGGAACAGCGGTTGTTCGCCGTGACCTTGGCGACGACATAGGCCACATCCCTCAAGCAGTTCAGTATAACAAATGGGCCTGAATATTTGGAGAGAAGCGTCAATTTGGCGTAGGCCCTTTCTTCAAACTGGTGTCCACAGCCAAACATAATCGCCTTTGGCAAAAGTAAGCGGACCGTGTCTTGCGTCGTAACGGGCCTTGGCATGGGCATTTGACGAGGGGGTTCGGAGCCGAGCAAGTCGACGCGCTTCTTCGGCACGACACAAAGTCTGCGCGACACTAATGTCTTCGTTAGTCGAGAATGGAATCATGGTATCGAGGAAGCTCTGGGGATGACGAGCGTAGAGGAGAAAGAAAGGAGCATACCCCGTGACTTCATGTTCAGCAGTGGTAAATGCGTACGTAATGAAAGGTAGTACAGCATCCCAGTTCTTATGGTCAGCTGAGACGTACATGGAGATCATGTTAATAATAGTGCGATTGGTGCGCTCCGTTAGACCATTTGTTTGCGGATGGTAAGGCGTGGAATGCCGATATTGAGATCCGCAGAGCCGCAGTAATTCTTCTACAACGTGAGCGGTGAACTGCAGAGCCGCGATAACTTATCACCACACGGGGGGCTCCGTGGCGGAGGATAATCGAATGCAGCAGAAATGACAACACATCAGAGGCTCTGGCTGAAACAAGTGCCATAGTCTCCGTATAACGCGTCAAATAGTCTACACATACGATTATCCAGCGGCGGCCACATGAAGATTTAGGGAAAGGGCCGAGTAAAGCTATGCCCACTTTTTCAAATGGTGACGTCGTGGCTTCACTGGCTGCAGCGTGCCCGCAGGAAAGGTAGCCGGGTGTTTGTGACGCTGGCACACATCGCAACTGGCCACGTACTGCTTGGTCGTCTTCCATTGTTGTGGCCAATAGGTGTGTATAAACGCTATTAATGTGTACATGTTTTCTTGGATTTCTGCATTTATTTTGCCACACTTTGCAGTAGGCCGATCTTGCCGCACGATTTGTGCTTAGACTTTCCAGAAACAGTGCTGCTGCCACCTTTGTAGTACTCTGAGCGTTTACTGGTGAAGCTGTTTTTCTGCGTGCTCTTGGTATACTGGCACTTTGCGCACATTGTTGGCATGCACAGTTGAATACATTTGGAAAACTGCGTTGGGACCTCCTGCTTTTATGTTTAATTTTCGTTTACCCTGCATCCTAGCACTGTTGGTGACCAGCAACCAGGTAATCTCATCGTTAGTTGTTACCTATATTTGCTGAATTAATAATACAGAAATGAGGAAGCACGATCATGCACACGTATCACTATGAGACAAGAGGACAAATTGGTGGGACGAAAGCTTGTGAATGAAATACTAATGGTAAAAGCTAGAGCATTTTCCTTCTGTTTTGTCAAACAAAAACTTCACATGCACGACATGCTCTGTCAATGGAAGGCTTCAAGCACAGTGATGCATTAGGCATGAATTGAGATAAAACAATCAGTGTGGAATGGGTATGACCACTTTTGCAGAACAGCGACTCATTGCACATGGCTACATGTTTCCTGTTGCACGAAGTCGCCGAGGCTCGTCAGAGGCGTCCAGTTCATCATCATTCACACATTTCCGTCTGACGGATCTATGATGTAGTGCCGCTGTACCGTTTTGCTTGTTATTTAGTTTGGTTGTCAGTCAAGCTTGTGTGGCTCTGTGGAGTTTGATAGTGGAGGATTCCGCCACTAGTGGAACTGCTGCAATAAGAATTGTGCATGGCATAGTTTCAGATGGAACAATTGATCCCAGATATATCGAACTCGAGGGGGATCAAAAAATGGTTTGACATATTGATAAATCGAAATACAAAATATGCTTATTTGAAGCTCGTCCTGAAAGAGCGCACGTCTGATTCATTCCCAAGATATTAGCAAGCAGTAGCTTACCTATTTGCCCACAACATGCAAAAGAACAACGTGACAGCAATCGTGTTTGATTTGGTGTGAAATAAATATGTGAGCTTGCCTTATTTCTTGTGTGCAGTCAAGGTCCTGAAGCAGTGCTCAGTACCGTTGAGGCCTTACAGATCAGGAAACCCAGGGCCTTCGAGCAGCGAACGACTACATGCCGATGCAAGCTCCTGGAGCATAGTACAAAGTCGTTTAGCAGCGGCATAGGCATTCATCACTGCTCGGGTTCGACCCCTCGGCACCAGCGATGGCAGCCACATTCTCGGCATCGGTGCGGTCAGAGACAGCTCATCATCATAGGCTCTAATGAAGCCACTTGCTGTGAACCGTCTGGGAGAATGTCCGGAAACACTTATAAACTCACGAAATTCATCGAGGCATCCAACGCCATTGTCAGCAGCGATAACCCACGCGATGTCATCACTCCGCACCACGAAGCGTGCTCACGAAAACAGTCCACAATGGAGCTTCGCTCGACTAGCCTTCAAGCGCCTGTCATAATTTGTATTGTTCCAACAGGGTCAATCTTTAGTGCGACGGATTAAATTACCAAACCTGTTGATCACGAGCAAGAGCAAGATCACAAGTAAGTTCATAAAGTGCGAAATGGCCAGAACAAACATTGGTGAGCACTGATTATTATGTCGCTGTTAATCTTGGCTATGACATTTATGACTTCGTAGAAAACCGTGACTAATGAAAACGGCATTTGAGATTGGAACCCACAAAAATGACATTACAAGGCTCCAAGCCTCAGGGGCTGGGCTTTTGTGAACTACATGTGTAGCTATAGGCGATGCGCAAAGCGCCGACGACGCCATCTGCCGCCACGGCGCGGAAGCGTTGGTGGGTCCGGGCGAGCAGTGTTCCCGCGAGCGTGTACGCGAGTGCACGGATGGATGTGTTTTCATCGTGATTTAACGATTCTGTCGGGCTTCAGCGATGTCGAAAAATAACTGCTCCGTTGTCGGCTGCTCACACACACACACACAAAAAAAATCGCCAGGAACGCACTTATACAGGTTTCCAGTGCTATTTCATGAGCGAGAGCGGCGGCGGCGGTGGATTGCGGCTGTACAACGCAGAAGGCAAAACATCGCGCTTTGTTTACGGCAGTGTTAGAACGATTGCCGTGTTTTTATTATTTCTCCATTTATGTCGCTACGTCTTCAGCGAACGCGCGTTACTACGTTTACACTTGGTCACCTCGTCTGCATTATAGATGCTACAATGCACATGAGGTTGTTATTACTGATAAGACGTGATGCCTAGGCTCTCTTGAAAAACGAATGGCGCGAAGCGCAATGCCAGAAAATGTGGGGCAGGTGACGGCTCCTTTACAAAAGCGCCGTGGAATCACACGTGTGCTGCACGAAATCGGCTGCATTCTACCTATTGACGGCACTGGAATGCGATCACCGGTGCAGAATGTTCGCTGTGCGCTCGCCTCAACTATATGCATATTGGCTGTAAAACATGACACCTGTGCGCATTGAAGGCTTTGACGATCACGTAGAATCTAACGCTATTTTGCAACACTTGGTAATAGCTTGCAAAAACCTAGCAAATACGTAGCCAAGCTGCTATGACAAGCTAGGTGACCACCAGCTCCGCAGTGACTAATTCTCGCGCCACCAGCGCAAGCTGCTGAGATATATTTTCACAAGTTTTTCGTGATGGTTTCAAAGTTTTACCAACGCTGACCCTTCGCGTGGCCGCACCCGTGAAATCCATGCGCCGGTGCGACAGCGATCCCTCAAAATCTACTATATGAACACATGGCACATAAACGAAGCTACTGTGTCGAGAAAAAAACGTTGGTTTACGCGTCAACGCATGCAGGCATTAGTGATCGGGACGTTATAAAGAAAGCGGTGCGATGAGCTCCACTTCGTAGGGAAGCTTGTGGACGCTTGTCTGCGGCAAACACTTGGCGGGTATGGTGACATTAGAGAGTTTTAGCAGCAGCGGCTTACCGTACGGTATAGTACGGTAATGCCATACCGTCGTGGTTGGAACGTAGAATATTGAGCTTTTGAGGACTTTAGCAGCAAGTTTTATCATCTGACGACGCTTCCGTACTCGCAGAGCAATTAGTGCAGGTCTTTCCGACTAAAATAGCCGCGTGCCGACCGCGACGGTACGGCATTACCGTCAGTGCCATGCGGTAAGCCGGCCCTGCTAAAACTCTCTATTGTCGTTCCACACAGCTGTGACCTCGGACACATGCCCACTATTATAATGTGCAACTCCTTTGCGCACACTATCATCGCAAAAGTAATTTTCTGGGACGCGCACAAGCGGCAAATCGCACGCGCATACTTCGGTCATGCTTGCAGTGAAATGAGGCGTCTTCTACGCGACCCATCAGCGGTTCCAACGGCCGCCGCTACGCGGCTTTCAGTGGCGCCCCTATCCAGTTCTACGAGCCTGGTGGCGCACATGTCACCGCCCCGTTACAAAGGGGACGCTCATAGCATCCATCCGAACGTGCACATCACCTCAGTGCAGGTCGACGCCGCTGTTGCAGCTTACTGCTGGAGCTACAGCTGTTTCGTATCCATCTCACTTGGCGCCTTTGCCTGCTTGCCTTTTTCAGAAATGTCCGCTACCGCACATTACGACCAAACTTGGCGCGAGAAGTTAGTGCACTGCTAAGTGATGTGCGACCTGACGAAGCAACGCATTGACATCGTGTTTTCAACACCATGGCACAGGGAAAGGGATCACAATGCCATTTTGCACATTGCAACATCTTGTACGTGTATTAGTGAAAGGATGACGTAGTAACGCTTTTAATGCATAAGTGCAAGGACGCAAAAATAAAATCGACTGTATTGAAACCTAATTGCAGGTATGAGGGCGCTACCGAGCAGCCCATCATCCTGTGAGCACAATGTGCGGTTTCAAGTTCTGTGTAGGTGCACTCATTCGATTGGTCTTGCGGGGAGCACTTGTGCGCACACCATGGCTGTCGAGCCGTGTTGTTCTGGTTAATAAAAACACGATTGTTGACGATCCGTCTGTGGTGCCTTTTGTGTGTCTTATTGCAAGGGGGACGGACCCTGCTTAGCAACCTTTGTGCTTCACCATTTAAGGATCACATATTTTCTTGACTGCGCTCGTGGGAAAGCCTCAGGGAAATTTGTGTCTACATCTTATCGATTGTAGTCCAGGGTTCGACGGAACACCGTCTGGCGAGGGGCATACATTTCTTGCGAATAAACAAACACTCGCCAAAGTTGCAACGAAAAAGAATTTATGACGTTTCGAGACCACTACGGGTCTCTTGTTCACATACAAGCGTTAGAAATCGGGCCGTGCCCTTATATGCGTAGTAGATGGCGCAATGACCTGGTGTAATTATCGGGTAGATTTCCACGTGTCCGGTTAAGTGTGTGATGCGTCGACTGGATTAACAATGATTCCAAAAGAAGGCGGGATGACAGTGATTTTTCGGTGCCGATGACAGTCGCTGAATTCCAGTCAATGTTGTGACCCGTGTTAAGATGATGTTCAGCTAGTGCGTTGGCGGCAGCATGTCCTTTAGCTACGTCATTCTGGTGCTGCTTGATACGTCGCTTGAAATTGCCTGTTTCTCCTATGTATGATGCGCGGCAGTCTTGACAAGGTATCTTATATACAACTCCAGGGTAGCGTTCACGTTCCAAAGGATCTTTAACGCGGACCAGTTGGCTTCTTAATTTGTGCGAGGGCACGTGTGCGACTTGCACGTCATAGCTTTTGAAAATTCTCGCAAGGGTTTCACTTACGCCAGGAGCATATGGAATGGGTGCAGTTTTCTTCCGATCGCTTGCCTTGTTTTCAGGAGGTTCTCTGGAGCGGAGTTCCTGCTGACGTAGTAGTTGGCGAGGGTAGCCGTTGCCTGTGAGGTCGTGTTTTACTTTGGCGTATTCCCGCCTTCTCACAGAATCGTCTGAGCAAAGACGGAGCGCACGCTTGAAGAGGGATGCCGCCACAGAGCGTTTGTGGCCTAAGGGATTCGCCGAGGCAAAGCTGAGGTACCTGCCCGAATGTGTGGGCTTTCTGTGCACGGTTGTAGAAAAACCACCGGAAGAGCGCTTAACAAGGACGTCGAGGAAGGCAATGCGTCCGTTGCTCTCTTCGTCTACCGTGAATTCAATAGACCGTTCAATAGAGTTCAGGTGGTCCAAGAATGGTTGCACTTGAGAGTTGTGGATTACGCAGAAACAGTCGTCTACGTACCGAAGGAAAGTCTTTGGAGGGTGCTCGAAAGTAGCCAAAGCTTTCCTCTCGATGGATTCCAAGGCCAGGTTTGCACATGTCACCAAAACGGAAGCGCCCATGGCTGTTCCAAATACTTGTCTGTAATAGTTCCCATTAAACACAAAGTAAGTGTTGCTCAGACAGAAATGCAGGAGATGACATAGATCTTCAACATCGAACGGCGTTCTTGAAGGTGGGGACTTATCTTTCTGGAGCACTTGTCTGCAACATTCCACAGCGAAATCTACAGGTACTGACGTGAACATCGATTTCACGTCGAAGGAAACCAACCGGTCATCGTCGTCCAAAGGAATCTCCTTTAAAATTTCTACAAAATGTGCCGAATCTTTCACAAAGGAAGAAGTGTGCCCGACGAGTGGTCGTAACACCTGATGGAGATAGTTTGATAACTTCTGGAGCGGGGATCGCGTGAAGTCAACAATTGGGCGTAGAGGTATGTTGGGCTTGTGTATCTTCGGTACACCGTATATTGCCGGGTCGTCAACCTTTCGTCGTACAACTTAGAGCCGGTGGAACTGTCTGTCCTGAACCGCGGCTTGGACTTCAACCTCGGCTTCGGACCGAACACAAGAAAGATGACTTGCGCGGTGGAGCAAGCTGTCCTCCAAGTTGAGCCTCACCTCCGCGACGAAGCAAGGACACGGGCTATCGGCGCGCTCTCGAAGCTTTCACGAGTGAAAACGACGAACATTGCGCAGCATGAGAAACTGGCATTGAAACGACTGCAACGAAACGAAATGATTGTTATCCTGCCCGCCGATAAAGGCAACACTACGGTAGTACTGGACAAGGACGACTACAGGAAAAAGATGTCAATTCTGCTTCAAGATACAACCACTTACGCTAAGTAAGTTGAACCGGGATCCGACCAAAAAGGTACAGTCCGAGCTTCAAAAGCTTCTCACTAAAGTTTTCAAGTTCGTCCCTCCCGAAAAGAAGAAGCTATATTTTCATCTCTTGTGCCACAACGGGTCTGCCCCGGCAATATACGGTGTACCGAAGATACACAAGCCCAACATACCTCTACGCCCAATTGTTGACTTCACGCGATCCCCGCTCCAGAAGTTATCAAACTATCTTCATCAGGTGTTACGACCACTCGTCGGGCACACTTATGCTCCTGGCGCTCACTCCTGGCTCCTGGCTTTCACTTACACTCCTGGCGTAAGTGAAACCCTTGCGAGAATTTTCAAAAGCTATGACGTGCAAGTCGCACACGTGCCCTCGCACAAATTAAGAAGCCAACTGGTCCGCGTTAAAGATCCTTTGGAACGTGAACGCTACCCTGGAGTTGTATATAAGATACCTTGTCAAGACTGCCGCGCATCATACATAGGAGAAACGGGCAATTTCAAGCGACGTATCAAGCAGCACCAGAATGACGTAGCTAAAGGACATGCTGCCGCCAACGCACTAGCTGAACATCATCTTAACACGGGTCACAACATTGACTGGAATTCAGCGACTGTCATCGGCACCGAAAAATCACTGTCATCCCGCCTTCTTTTGGAATCATTGTTAATCCAGTCGACGCATCACACACTTAACCGGACACGTGGAAATCTACCCGATAATTACACCAGATCATTGCGCCATCTACTACGCATATAAAGGCACGGCCCGATTTCTCACGCTTGTATGTGAACAAGAGACCCGTAGTGGTCTCGAAACGTCATAAATCTTTTTCGTTGCAACTTTGGCGAGTGTTTGTTTATTCGCAAGAAATCTTATCGATTGGTTCTGTTAAAGTTTGCGTGCTTTCTGGTTAGCAAAAGTGCATTCAACCCTGCGCCAAAAGTGCTTGGTACTGCGCTATATAGCCTTTTTGCTTGCCCCATGAACTGCGCCGAAGCGTACGTGAAATGGGTGTTCCACCACTGCCATGCATTAAATACTAAATTTACAAACGCACTCAACAAGATAGTGTGCCATACTAGCCACCCTTCCCAACACCAAATTTGTTGCGCCTCACATCCTTTGAGAACATGTGAAACCTGAAGCACTCTAGCTTCAGGATGCTGTAAAATCCCACACGCAGCAAATGAACACAAGCTCTCATCATAATTGTGTCATTAAAGCTTGTTAACGCAGATTGCCAATACACCAGGTACGCAGCTGAACGTACAGAGTATCTTGTGCAAGTACAGGCATATACTGCACCAGCCGTGGCATAGTGAAACTTGTGGCGAGATCTGTGTATTGGCTTTCTTGGTGTTGTTGCACTTGAGTGGTACCCAATTTCAAACAGTCCAAGAAATGCAAATCTTATGCAGAAGTACGTCCGACTAAACACAAGGAGGAACATCTTGGCCATCGATGTGATGAACCCGTCCGCGCTGAACACCTTGCAGCGTGTGACGCAGCTGGGTAACATCAAGGTACGATCTATCGTGCCAGCGGGGGCCGCCACGGTGACAGGCGTCGTCTATGACATTGACACTGAAATACCCAACGCCGACCTTCCGCTTCTCATCAAACCAGCCAGTGAACACAACGTCATTGTGCGGGTCGGCCGCCTCGGTAATACACGCTGTGTGAGGATAACGTTCAAAGGTGACTGTCTTCCTTCCTACGTGAAGGTTGGCCACTTTCGCCATCAGGTACGAGCCTTTATTCCGAGGCCTGTGCAGTGCTTCAACTGCCAGAAGATTGGCCACGTGAAAGGCGTTTGCACAAATGCCGCGGTGTGCCCACGATGCGCCGAACCTCACTCGGAAGACAACTGTAGTGCAACTACGATGAAGTGTCCCAACTGTCAAGGAGATCACTGTGCCTCGTCCAAGGACTGCCCTCGAATCAAGAAAGAGATCACAGTCCTCAAACAAATGGTCAGAGACAGCTCGACCCACAGAGAAGCTGCTGAAAAAGTCCGGCGAAGAAGACGTCGACGTCGAAGATCATCACGACAACAATCATCATCTTCACAAGAGAACCGTCAAACAGACCCGTCATCAGCAGCACACCAGACGCACGTTTCCAGCACCCCAAAGACCGATGTTGGAAAGGGAAAATCTGGAAGGCCTCTGTCTACAACGGAATGGCCACCGCTGGCGCCTCTACAACCTGCAGCAGAGCTACCGCAGAGGTCGCCAACAGTGCAACACAGCGTGGCATCTGAGAAGTCACAGAATACAGATAAGCAAGTTGTCGCTCTTCTGAGACCCTTAATTAATGCCATTCGCGTGTTGCTGAGCAACATGCATACACCGTCTGCCAGAAGTGCTCTTCAAGTGCTGGACGCTCTGAGTCCGGTGCTAGCAGCCCTTGAATAGACCCATCATGGCCCATCAGCCACTGTTCTTCAGGAATGAGGTCCGAAATGCAGCAATTTTTCAGTGGAATGCCCGCGGTCTGAGATCGCGCATTTCAGACTTCCGTCGCTATGTGTATGTCAATATGTTTCCCATCATAGTCATTTGCGAACCGAACTTAACGAACTCCATAAGGCTATCTGGATATGAATCATTCCCTTCGTCGACTGTCGACGAAAACAGCAAGGTTTTGGTGTTTATTCGACGTGACCTCACCTATATTCATCACCCAGTACCAGCTAACGACGAAAATCAATACGTATGCTTAACAGTAAAGAAGAAGAATCTTACATTCACTGTTGTGGGCGCCTACTTATCGCCGTCAAGTCGATTTGACCACAAACGACTACGGGATATTCTGTCCTCATCTTCTGGTCCGTGGGTCGTCATCGGAGATTTCAACGCGCATCATACACTCTGGGGAAGTTCGAAGGTCAACGCGAGAGGCAGAGCTCTGGTATCTTTCGCATCCAGTGAGGAGCTATGGCTGTTGAACGACGGAAGTCCTACGTTCCTACGTGGCGCCACGTACAGCAGCTGTCTTGACTTGGCATTTGTCTCACGAAGCCTTGTCAGACGTGTTAGATGGTTTGCGGACATAGAGACGCACGGAAGTGACCATATCCCAACATATATCACGATCAAAGGATTGGCTCCTACTAAAATACGAGATACAATTCAAAGAGTGGACTGGACCAAATTTCAATCCATCATGGAAGAACGCTGCGAAGCCAATACACCACTTGACTTGGAGGAGGAAATAAGAACCGCAATGCACGACAATGTGCGTACTCTAGCATGCTGCGTAAAACCGACACAGTTCGATTTTGAATTGGAAAGACTTCGAGCAATCCGGCGGCGTGCTGAAAGAAGGTACCGACGTACGAAAGCAATAGAGGATTTACGTACTGCTAGACGCACGCAAAAGAAGATCCAGCGGCGGTTAGACAAGCTCGAATCGCAACGTTGGGCTGCCTTCTGTGAGTCACTAGATCCTCGCAAACCTTTGTCGCAGCTGTGGAGGACAGTGCGAGGTCTCCGGACACCACCTGTGCAGCGGTTCCCATTCAAGACCCTAGCCCTCTCACAAAAGCGACTAGATACTGACGTGGCAGACGAGTTTTGTACCAGATTAGCTAGCCAACCTCCTGCTCCCAGCAATATGCCGCCTTTGACGAGCAGTCCCCCACCAGGTGATCATCGCATGGACCTACCATTCTCAATGCACGAACTTCAGGCTGCCTTATCTTTGTGCGGACGCACATCAGCAGCTGGACCTGATGGCATTTCCTACAGAGCTCTCTGTCATTTAGGTGAGCGAGCGAGACTTGCTCTCCTTCACCTGTACAATAGCTCCTGGAGAGATGGTACTCTTCCCATCAGCTGGAAGACAAGCCGCCTCGTGCCACTGCTGAAGCCTGGCAAGTCGCCGCTAGAACTCTCATCCTACCGCCCCATCGCTTTGGCAAGTTGCGTGGGCAAAGTCATGGAGAGGATGGTCCTAGGACGCCTGGAGTGGTACTTGGAGTACAACAACTGCTACCCAGATGCCATGGCGGGTTTTCGTCGAGGGCGATCGTCGATAGATAACGTCGTCGATCTGGTCACATACGTTCAGCATGAGAAAAGCCGTAAGCGTCTCTGCGCTTCCTTATTCCTCGACGTCAAAGGAGCATATGACAATGTTACACATGAAGCAATCCTCTCTGCTCTCGAAGAGGTAGGAGTGGGTGGTCGGACGTTTCGCTGGATACGGAGCTATCTCTCTATGCGTTCCTTTTTCGTAAGCACCGAAGATGGCCGCACTTCTCTACATTATAGCTGCCGCGGTCTTCCCCAGGGTGGTGTACTTAGCCCTGTGCTATTTAATATCACACTAATTGCTTTGCTTCAGCACATTCCAAGCACGGTCAGGCTGTCAATGTACGCTGATGACATCTGCGTATGGACGTCAGCAGTGACGCGGTTACAATTGCGAGCAAGAATTCAAAGAGCTGCCAATGAAGCTGCTATCTACCTCCGTAGTCGAGGCCTAGAAATTTCCTCCGAGAAATGTGCACTGATGCCTTTTACGCGCAAATCTATGACTCACTACACCGTAATGATAAGTGGCCAAATCATACCCTACGTTCGAACATACAAATTTCTCGGTGTCATAATTGACAGAGATTTGTCATGGAGCCCTCATGTATCGTACATGAAAAAGCGGTTGACGGGCATCTGTCACTTGTTCAAGTTCTTCTGTGGAAAAGCATGGGGAATGTCGACACGTGCTATGCTGCAGCTATACAGGGCGCTTTTTCTCGGCTTTCTGCGATACAGCTTGCCAGCTATAACGAACACGGTCAAAACAAATCTACGTACAACACAGAGTGTGCAGGCTCAGGCGCTCCGGATCTGCCTAGGCCTACCACGGAGTGCATCGACAGTGGCGACAATAGCAATCGCTAGAGACCACCTTATCACGACCCAAATTGACATGGAAGCGCTGAGGACACATATCAGGCACCTCGCCAGGACCCCTCGGCACCACCTCTCTTCTTTGCCAGTGGACAGACCACGCACCTCTTTCTGCAAAACGATAGCAGCACATGGTGACTCGTTACCAACTTCTTTCACCCCTTCTGCGAGACCTTCAATTCCGCCATGGTGTCTCGCTCAGCCGGAAATCAACCTGGCAATTCCTGGAATTGAGAAAAAAGCCGCTTTATCATCACCAGCGCTTAAACAGCTCACGTTACTTCTATTGTACGAGAAGTACCGGGACTCTACGCATATCTACACGGACGGATCAGTGCTTCCAGACAGCTCCACTGTAGCAGTCGTGATACCCGCGAAAGGTAAAACCTTAAAATTTAAGACGACTCATCCGACAACATCGACGGCAGCAGAGCTCGCAGCGATCCTTACTGCCCTTCATTTCATCAGAGATGAAGCGCCACACAAATGGACGCTTTTCTGCGACTCCAAGCCAGCATTGCAGTCCCTGTTGTCTCCTCTACGCCGCGGACCACATGAACAGCTGGTGTTCCAGGTTACAGAGATGCTGCAACATACAGGGAAGGCAGGCCACAAAATATCTTTTCAGTGGCTTCCAAGTCACTGCGGGATTATAGGCAATGAACGGGCCGATCAAGCCGCCCATTCTGCACATAATATGGAACAACAAGTACCCATACCATTGTCAAGGACGGACGCGGCACGGATGCTCCATCTGCTTGCTCGCAAGTGTACTGTATCGCAATGGGGTGGCACACATTTCACGCATTCCCGACTTCACTCTCTCGATCCGACCTTAAGCCTTCGAGTCCCACCCAAGACTTGCCGAGGAGAAGCCACACTCTTATACCGACTATGGTTGGGCGTCGCTTTCACAAAAGCATATGCGTTCCGCATAGGGATGGCCGACACCGCAGCCTGTGACCACTGCGGTCACGAAGAGACCATTGAGCACATTTTATGTGACTGCCCACGATACAGCGTAGAGAGGCAACCTCTTCGCCTTGCACTCAACAAACTGGACGACCAACCACTGTCGGAAGAAGGCATCCTACGCCATCGACTAGACATCACGTCGCAGAAGAAGGCCATGCAAGCGCTACTGCGCTTCTTGACATCTACCGGCCTTCGTGAACGTCTATAAGTGGAACGTTCTTTGTGTGTGTGTATGTGTGTGCGCGTGTTTTTTGTTGTGCTTGTCTTGAATCTTCTACCCTCTCTCGGCTGTCATCTTTCTAACCCCCTCCCCTTCTCCCCAGTGCAGGGTAGCAAACCGGAATCTAATATCTGGTTAACCTCCCTGCCTTTCTCCTCTTTTCTCTCTCTCTCTCTCTCTTGTATGAGAGTTTTGTGTGTATGTGTTCTCGTCTGTTTTTTTTTCATGGACATTGTTAGTAGAATTTCGTTGTCAGAAAAAAGTGGACGTCAGATTCAGCCACCAACATTGTACAGCCACTAAACCAAACAGTGTCTTACCTTGGCCAGTGCTAGTTAACGAAAAATTTGTAAATGTGCAGTAGTATTTTGTCATGTAGCAATGTTCAAATATATTTGTCATTCGATATACTCGTCTAGTTGCTGTAACATCTACAATCTCAATGTGGTTGTTGTGTATTGTGCAGTGAATTGGAATGAAAAAACATGCTTTGAATAAATATTCTGATGCGTGCCTGCTCATTTGTGCAATCTTTTTCCTATAAACTTTTATACTTTTCTCTTGAGGTGGCTAACATTTGTTAGCTGAACAATTAAAAGGCAAGAGTTGACTGCCCCATGCTGAAGTACTTGGATAGTTTTGTTATAAGAGTGTCTGGATGCCATCTTCGAACCCTGCATGGCATTTTTTGTTATGAAGTGAATATTCTAGCTGGTAATATATTTAGTCCAATGCCCAGCATGAACAGCCACTGTACAATGCACTAAAGCTAGATATAACTGTATGAGGGTCAACAAAAAAATATGAACTGTCTGGGTATAAAAAATCAACCTTTATAAAAAATTATCTTGCACACAAAGCTTTCTGCACTTCCCTAGGTAACAGTCTTTATTCGAACACTTGTTGTATCTGGTCCCAAGCCACGGTGTTCGTTCACTGCGCTGTTCTGCTGCCAATTAATGAGGCAGGTGATGAGTCCGTCTTCTAAGAAACTCAATTTGGGAGAGAGGTGACATTGGCTAAAGGCAAGGTCCAGACTATATATAGTATAAGAAATTTGTCATCCAGATTGATCCATTATGAGGCACAATTCAACAAGAAAAGCTCTATGCCATCTTGGGTGGCCAACCATAGTTTTTTGAAACTCACAAAAATTTGCATTGATCATTGTCCATTTTGGCATGAAATTACGGAAGGATCATGTTTACAGTCTTCATACAGTGGGTTTCTATGATATTTCGTGTTATATGCGTTTGAGTGAAGCTATACTCGACTTGATGAACTAGCAAGAAAAAAGAGTTCAACATCGGAATTATGAAGCCCATGACCAGATACAACAAATGCCTGAATGTACAGAAGTAAAGGAAGCTTTGTGTATGCAACAGGTATTTTTCTGATAAATATTGTGCTTTTAATTTTCATTCGTGGTTGCCCTCATTAATTGCTTCAGCATTTAACAGCTAAGTTAAATTTTTTTGTTAGCAATGAATGGTTCACACTTTTATCAAAACTAAGTGTAGACCAGTTCTAGTTACTTCAGCACTAGTTCTTGAAAAGCTGAATGGAGTTTTTAAACATGTGCTTAAGTTATTGGATCAGTAGTTTCACTGACCACTGTTATGAAGTGCAGATTTAGTTGCTTTTTTTTCAAGGCATAAGAGACAGAGCTAGTGATGCTTTCATTGAAGCGAAACAAAACGGTATTTGTGGAAGCCACTGACAAAACACACTTTACTCGAGATCCTCTACAAATGCATTTCTATTTAGGGCACAAACGTATAGCATCCAACGATGAATGGAAACTTAGGCATGCAGCAAGTCGTTACAAATGAAAGCCCAAATGAATGTGTTCTAAGCAAAGCTTGCATTGCAATATGAAAATTGGCAGTTTTGGAAACACAAGTCTAGGTTTTGATCGTCCTGCAATTCCAGTAGTGACGCTAACAACGAGGCGAACTGGTGACATCACTGACGCAATTTGGCTAACAACTGTAAGCTCATCGCATAGTACAGCAGCTCATATCGGAAGGTTAATATCATTCTGAAAATCATTTTTCTTCAACTGCTAAGCATCATTAAAAATGGCAGGAATTGCTTAAGAATTCCTGTTTACTATTGAATTTGCTAAAGTGAGTAGAATATGATGATATACACAGCCAACATCAACAAAATCTCGTTGTTGTTTTGTGGGGTTTTACGTCCCAAAACCAATTCTGATTATGAGAGACGCCGTAGTGGAGGGCTCCGGAAATTTCGACCACCTGGGGTTCTTTAACGTGCACTGACATCGCACAGCACACGGGCCTCAACATTTCGCCTCCATCGAAATGCAGCCGCCGCGGCCGGGATTCGATCCCGCGACCCTCGGATCAGCAGCCGAGTACCTTAGCCACTACACCACCGTGGCGGGGCCATCAACAAAATCTCAAACATTGCCTTGAGGTTATAGGAATGTCGAAGCGTGAGCAAAGTGCAGTGTAACTTATTTTGAAGGAACAAAAAAGCACATGCAACACACAAACAAGGAGAGCCACAAATGCACACACACGTAGGAACTGCTGTACCAATGTACCAAACTGGTTAACCAACATGCCCAAACTGCCACATAACTAGTTTTTCAAGGTAACCTCAAAACAACACATATAAAGCTTTTTTGGCTGAATAGATGAAAGCTGGGAGCAATATGTTGGCTTGTGTGACCAAAGTCACCAAACTACACGCCGGAACAATTGCAGTGCTGCTTTCTGTGTACGATGACGTGTCGGGTTATGGAAAAGACGGATTGTGAGAAAAAAAACTGCACATTCACTTCACAGCTGTGAAGTTATGTTGAAGCATTAGTGACATAACGACTAAGTTAATTGGTGCCATTCTGTAATAGAATATGCGTGTCTGTGCGCGCGCATGTGTGTGAGTGTGTGTGTACTCGACTTCAAACCCCGGGAGGCGGCCGAATTTCGATGGAGGCAAAATGCTGGAGCCCCGCTTACTGTGCAATTACAGTGCCGGTTCAATCACGGGTGATCGAAATTTCCAGAGTCCACCACGATGGTATGCTCGATGATGGTATCATGGTTATGGGGCGTAGCACCCTAGAAACTATTGTGTGTGTGACACGATACGCACATGCATCTTTATGACACGCAGTCATGAGCGTGAACATTCAAAAGAGTGACTGGGTCGCTCTTGGGCTTATCTGTGTCTGCAGCAATTGCTGCGTTGTGTTTCAATATCCGCTTTTTCATAGTCAGGCCATAACCAGCCGATCGCCTAAAACGGAAAAAGCTTATCTCAAGCCATTGACAGTGCGCGAAAAGGAAGTGTTGCGATACATCACCCTTGCATTCGGCAGCGGAAATGGCTGAAAGGGGAGAAAGATAAGAAAATAAAGGTGTGATTACACGGCAGGTTACTGCTGACTCGAGATCGCCACTTTACTCAGTCGCGTAAGCCGATGTAGACAGCGTGGGCGCTTCGCCTTGGCCTTTCTACGGCCCTGCGCCTCCGGTGGGCGGCGATGGGACCCAAGATGGCGCACGAAATTCCGCCAAATTTGGCGCAAGCTGGCAACTGCGTGCGCATCGCCCGCCGAATTTGGCGAGGTATTTTCGAGGAGTTTTTTTAGATGTCGCCACCCTAAAAAAGCGGTCATGTAGGCTCCCTAGGAAAAACGCGCGCGGCGCGCCGCCGGCGGAAATACGCTTCGGCGGCGACATGGCCGCACTGCTCGCGGCGAACCGCGGCGGCAGCGCTGTGAAATCCCACCTCCTCCGAGCGAACGGGCGCGAGATGGCAAGCGAGCCACCGTACGGGTACGAAACGAGCCTCCGGGCGGGTCCGCATGATTCCGCGATGGAGCGCGTACTTCACGGACGGAGACGCTCTGATTGGTTTCCTCCCCGGCGGCACGCGACGCGCCGCGTAGTGCACACTGGCGGAAAACCGCGAGCCTTCGAGGCTGCCGCGCGGCAGCAATTCTCTTGCCGCGAGACGATCAGTCAGTGCACGATTTTACGCGGCGTGCCGGGTGCCGCCGGCATCGTGCAGAAACATCAGCTGTTTGTGGATTTCACAGCTCAGAGTGCAGCGTTGTTAATGCAGTCAGTATCGTACTTCGCAGCGGGCAAGGCGCACGCGATGAGTCAGTATGCTACCGCGAGGGAAAAAAAAAGCCAGACGAGTGCCGCTCTCGCCGCAGTGGTGACATGTGCTCTGAACTGCGCTGAAAAATTGCGCAAGGATAGTTTGGCTCATATATTGCAGTTCTGTTTTTTATAATACCGTCGCTTTTTCTAAATTCTGCCCAGTACTACAGTGATGGAAGCATGCGACTGTCGTGTAGAGTAGCTGATTTCGATGCTGCGTGCTGATATCTGTGTACACGTGTTTTCGCCATAGGTGCTCATGCGTGCACTGCGTGCAAATGGGGAAAGAAGAGGACTGCTGCTGCTGCCTCGAAATTCGGCAGATTCGCGACCGCCAGAAACATCCGAGGTGCATCACAACAACAAAAAAATTTAAGAAATTTAAAATTCACGAAGGCAAGTCGTGGTGGCGGCGAGGGCCCCTTCAGGTGCGTAAACACAGAAGGAACCGCGCCGCTGTTCAGTCGCACACTCTTGATCGTAAATCCCAGTGACTGCATGAGAGCCGGGTTTCGTACGTAGTCGCTGTCACGGAAGTGCTTGGAGCACAGCACGCTTGATCTCGTAGGTTTGAAGTCTTTTCTTTTAACTGCAGCGGACCATTTTGCAGCCATCTTCTGATCCCGAGGAAACTTGTGAAAAGCGACCTCATCGCGACTGTAAGTGCTGCGGCAGCCATATGCCGCGCAGTAACTCGGCATCGCGAGTCCACTTCAACCTTGCACAAACACAAGTAGTGAATGTCGGATGGCGAAAATCTTCAATCAGAAGAGAACGGTGCAATGGCAAGAAATCCCTACGAACTGGCAGAACTGATGCTTCGCTAGGCAGCAGATCGCAGCAGAAACAAGCTGAGCTGACTGAGCGACGCAGGCGGCCCGGCGGCTCGACCCTGACGATGACGTCACCTCCCCACGTGTCTATCTCTCCCAAGCTCCGCCCCTGCGCGCGTGCGCGCCGAGGGGGGCGTTCCCTCGGTCAAAGTTTGCTCGCTCATAGCGCCGTTGTTTAATCGAACATCGCGAAAAAAACCTCCGTAGGCATGTTGTAAGAGGTCGCGGATACCGAATTCGCAATAAATTCGCGAATTCAAAACCTGTTCAGTGTCCCTTTAAAATCGTGCACAGACCGATCGCCTCGCGGCAAGAGAATCCCTGCCGCGCGGCAGCCTCGGAGGCTCGCGTTTTGCCGCCCGCGGCGCTCCGCGCGCGTTTTTTCCGTTATTCATGCTTTACATGAGGAGAATGGAGAAAGCACTGGAGATGAGCAATATTGGTTTTAAGCTGTCGTACAGACAGGAAGGTATAGTGATAGAACAAAAGCTCCCCGGGTTGTTTTATGCAGACGATATTGTGCTATTCGCAGACAGTCGAACAGATTTGCAGGGTCTGGTTAATATATGTGGTCGGGAAAGTGAAGATTTAAGGCTAAAATTTAGTGTGAAAAAATGCGGCTGGATGATATTCAATGACAGCAACGATCAGACCATATCAATACAGGGCGAGGAGATACCCAGAGTACGAGAGTACAAATACCTCGGGATATGGATAAATGATGGGAATAGATACATGGAAGTACAAGAAAAAGCTATGATAGTTAAAGGAAAGAGGAACTCCGCAATAATGAAGCATAGAGCGCTGTGGGGTTACAACAGGTACGAGGTAATTCGAGGTTTGTGGAAAGGTGTAATGGTGCCAGCACTTACATTCGGAAACTCAGTGGTGTGCATGAGGTCAGAGGTACAATCAGGGCTGGACGTGAATCAGAGGACGGTCGGACGTCTCGCACTGGGCGCCCATGGGAAGACCACAAATGAGGCTGTTAAGGGGGATATGGGATGGTCTGACTTTGAGGGAAGGGAAGCTCAGAGTAAAATTAGGTACGAACAGAGATTAAGGAATATGAAAGAAAGTAGATGGGCAGCGAAAGTATTCAGGTATTTGTATAGGAAGAACGTTGATTCACGATGGAGGAAGAGAACTAGGAAGCTTACCAGTAAGTATACATCCAGTAACTAAACGGATGGGACGAAAAAGAGCGTTAAGAGCATGGTCAGAGCGGAGGAGAACTCGGATTGGATAGCAAGAATGGAGAAGAAACCGGCATTGATCAACTACCGAAAAGCGAAAGACGAAATCAAGAGAGAAAAATTTTACGATAATTCAAAGGGAAGCGCTTTCCTGTTTGAGGCAAAGTCCGGTTGCCTGAGAACCCGAAGTTACAGAGCGAAATTCAATAAAGAATGGGATACATGTACGTGCTGTGGAAAAGCTAGGGAAACGACAGACCATATTTTGATTGAATGTAGAGATGTCCACCCAGGTGTAGCTGTGGACACTACTCTACAGGAGGCCATGGGTTTCAGGAGTAACAGGGGAAAGCTGAACATGCCGGCGATAGATATAAGTAAAAGGCGCTTAGAGCATTGGTGGCGCAAAAGTATGGAGCAAACAAAAGCGCAAGGTAGTTTGGGTAAGATTGTTACATCACAACAGAACGATAATAGATAAAATAAATAGACGAGGAAAAAAATTAGTTGTGAAAATATGTGTGATTCGGGAAAAGAAATGGTTGTAAACGAAAAAGAAATAAAGCTAGAGCTTGGTGGCCCGGCCACCGCCCCGTTATAAAGGGGACGCTCCTAATATCCATCCATCCATCCATCCATCCGCCAGTGTGCACGCGCCGCGTGCACACTGGCGGAAAAACGCGAGCCCCCGAGCCTGCCGCGGGTCAGGATTTTCGTGCCGCGAGAGCGATCGGTCCGTGCACGATTTCCCGCGGCGTGCCGCGTGCCGCTGGGGAGGACACCAACCAGAGCGTCCCCATCGGGGACGTACGCGCTCCATGGCAGAGTCATGCGGACCCGCCCGGAGGCTCGTTTCGTACCCGTGCGGCGGCTCGCTTGCCTCTCGCGCTTGTTCTCCCGAAGGAGGCGGGATTTCGCGGGGCAGCCGCCACGGTTCGCCGCGAGCAGTGTGGCTGTGTCGCCGCCGAAGCGTTTTTCCGCCGGCGGCGCGCCGCACGCGTTTTGTTCACACTGGTAAATCCGGCGTCTACAGTCAACGGAATTCTCTTGCCGCCGAAAACCGTGTACTCTACCGCCGCGGAACCGGCGGTAGACATGGCGCCATCTGCCGAGCACAGGTCAAACCTTTAAAAAAAGTGCCGCATGGCCCGGATGTGCGCGCGCTTCCATCCGTTCTACGCTCGTGCGGCTCTTGTCCGTTTTGTTTGTGTGCCTGAGCAAGAAGCGGTACTGCTAGGCTCGCTGTGGAACACGTTCTGGTGATGCATGACGGGCGGAAACATTCGCCGAATAAACGGCACTAGCAGTGGTGTGCTCGTCCTGGAGTACGTGAACGCGAGAAGCTTGGTCACAACGTGAAAGTGCTATTCGTTGTGCGAAATTGTGACGTGGACACGTGGATTCCCACAACGAGTAACTTTAGAATAGCTGTTATTCGTGACACTACTCAACGTGCGGTGTTTTCTGAAGAAAAGTGGGTGTTTACGATCCAGTTTGGATGTCCCGACCGGCTTCTGATATAGCGACAATCGCACCGTACTTCGCCGCCATTTTTCGAATTTGTGACTCGCGCTGCTAGTGGTCCGCGGCGGGAAATCGCTCCCGGAGCCATCGGCGCGGATAGGGCTGTTTCGGCGGATCTCGCTGTCGCCGAACAGGTTTCCGCGCTTCTCCGGCCGCCGGATTGCTCAGTGTGAACGCCCCGTTGTTCCTCTGCTCCGCGGCGGTGGTGCTGCCGCTGCAGCTAGCGCCGACGTGGACATTGTTCAAGGCGTTTCGCACATCGTTGCTCAGAGAGAGGACGACGGAAGCACAGTGAAAGCGCGCTTTATACTGCGCCGCGACACTTGCGCCGCCTACCAGCGTATTCTTAGAGAGAGAGGAAGAGAGAGAGAAAGTTATATATGCAATGATTTGCTGCGCCGCACCTGTGGCGGAGAGGGGGAGGAGGAGAGCCCACACCTGCGTAGGAGAGGAGAATGAGGGAGAGTTGCGGATGCGCAGCATGGGTGCAGACGCCGTAGAACGGACACTGCCCTGAGCATAAGATGCTCTCGCATCTAAAACACTGTTGTGCATCTTAAAAGAGTCCTGAGCCACCCAACTGGCTTGGTGAAAAAACACTCTATAGCTAGCGAGCCCTGTAATGAACCCCCCACCCAGGCTCTGTAGTCATCCGCGACGCGTAGCGCGCGGATGCACTCAAACCTGTTCTCGCTCTTTACGTCGTAAGAACCTACAGGGAAAAAGTAATTGCTGGAAATATGTTAAAATGTATTTTTTACGCGCAACCTTCATGGTGTCGTTCAAGGTTGTCGTTTAACGACCCCAGTGGCGACCATAACGGTACGGCGCGAAATTCACAGTAAATATCGTTTCCCATTGAGCGAACACATGCATACGAGCAGTCTGCAAGAAATGCTTACCAGTGTAAGTTAATGACTGATCAGCGATTGTAAATGTGCTAATACCCTGTGGGACTCAAATGCGCGATCTTCTAGGCCTCCAACTGAAGCCCATGACAGGAGTCGAACAGAAATTTTATTTGCATGAGGTGGATTAAGAGACTAAGACGGATTAGGACAGATGAGGGTGGCTTTTGGTGTATTAGAGCTCATAAACCCAGATTAAAAGGGCGAATTCAGCTGGACTATGGGAGATTAAGGCGCAGTAGGCTAGATTAAGACAGATTGTGGCTGATTATAGGTAGGTTGAGAAGTATTACGGTAGATTACGGTTGACTAAGGTTGTACAGTGCGGATAAGACGAATTAAGGATTATCGGGGTTGCTTAAATAATATTAGGGGGGAGTACGCCGGATAAACCAGGTTAAGGCATATTAAGTTGGATAATGGCAGACTAAACTAGCTTTGCTGTGAATAACGATTGAGTCGGCAGACTAAGTCAGATTAACGTGGATTAATATGAACAAGGGCGGGTTATGATGTAAAAAATATTTAGGATAGATTAAGGAGAAATATCGCGGATAATGGTGCATTGAGAGTGATTGAGGCAGATTAGGGCACATAACGGTGGCTTAATATATTAAAGCTTACTAAGGAGGATTAGGGTAGATTATGAAGCCAGATCACAGCAGATTATAGCGGATTAAGGGGTAAATACGAACTAAAGCGGCTTAGGATGAACTGATTCTAACAACTGCCGATTACGATTCCTGCAAACTTTAGTGCAAACTAACCCAGTGATATCTGCCTACTGCAACTGATTGCATTTTATTGCATATAAATCTACCGCACTTTATACTCATTCACGATAATCTGCATTAAGCCACCCTAATCCTTCCTATCCGCGCCCGTCTACGTTGGTTTACCTTAATCAATCATAATGCATTTTGTTTGTCGCAATCCACCTCATCCTGCTTAATCGGCCTGAATCAATCTCAATGAGCCTCAGTCAATGCTGATGCTCCTTAATCCATCAAATATACGTTAATCCGCCTTAATATAACTTAATCTTATCTGCCTTAAGGATTTTTATTCCGCATTCATCATCATCATCATCATCAGCCTGTTTAGGTCCACTGCAGGACGAAGGCCTCTCCCATCGATTTCCACTCCACCCTATCCTGAGCGAGTTGGTTCCACTTTACGCCCGCAAACTTTTTAATTTCATCGCTCCATCTAACCTTTTGCCTGCCCCTGTTGCGTTTTCCCTCTCTTGGTATCCATTCCGTCGCTCTTACTGTCCATCTGTTATCTTTTCTCCTCATGACATATCCTGCCCAGGTCCACTTCTTTCTTTTAATTGATATAATAATATCGGCTACTCCTGTCTGTTCTCTGATCCATTCCGCTCGTTTTTTATCTCTTAGCGTTACCCCTATCATTTTTCTTTCCATTGTACGTTGCGCGCTCCTTAGTTTCATCTGTAGTCTTTACGTTATCCTCCACGTTTCTGCACCGTACGTTAGTACTGGGAGAATGCAGTGATTGAATACTTTTCGCTTTAGTGAGAGCGGTAAGTTTCCAGTCATGATTTCGTAATTCCTTCCGAATGCGCTCCAGCCCATCCTTATTCTACGGAGAATTTCTTTATCATAGTTAGGAGTTTCTGTTATTAACTGTCCCAGGTATACATATTCGTTTACACATTGTAAGGGTTCATTGTCGATTTTAAATTCCTGTTCCTTAGCTAGGCTATTGAGCATAACTTTGGTCTTTTGTCTATTCATGTTTAACCCAATTTTAATACTTTCCTTGTTTAGGTCATCAATCATGTTTTGTAGTTCGTCTCCATCATTGCTAAAGAGTACAATGTCGTCTGCGAATCTTAAATTGCTGAGATATTCTCCATCTATTCGAATTCCCTTGTCTTCCCAGTCTAGACGTTTAAAGTTACCGTGCCTTATAACATCACAATCCACCTAATCAATTCTAATCTCCCTTGATCTGCGTCAGTCGACCTTAATATGCCTTAATCCATTATAATCCGCCTGAATGGATCTTATTGCACCTTAAACGGCCTTACCCACCTTAATCTGTTTTAATCCATGTTAATCCAAGTAATGATTTGGTGTCGACAGCTATGTGTTCAAGTCCTGATGGTCTTCCGTTCGAATCATAGTAAGTCGCGCGTTCGAGTCCCACGGGAAATTAACCCTCCTACATTCATTGATGAATCCCCAACTTACTTTGGATAAGGTGGAATGAGGTGGATTATATTTGATAGTGGCGCAATTTTTCCTCACGCTGTCGTATGCACATAATCGAAGACAAGCAGCGCCCCGCCACGGTGGTCTAGTGGCTTGGTACTCGGCTGCTGATTAGAGTGTCGCGGAATCGAATCCCAACCGCGGCGGCTGCATTTCGATGGAGGCGAAATGTTGAGGCCTGGGTATTGTGCAACTTCAGTGCACGTTAATCAACCCCAGGTGGTCTAAATTTTCGCAGCCATCCAGTGCGGCGTCTCTCGTAATCAAATCGTGGTTTTGGGACCTAAAACCCCACAGATCAGTCAATCAAGACAAGCAGCGCACTGACGACGTAAACAGGCACTGCTCCGAGCCAGAGCGCGTGTGATAAATGTAAACAAAACTTCGGAGGAGCGAAAAAAATGCAGTGATTGCAAACAAGTGCGCGTCCCGGCAGTTGCTTCATGTTACGCGTTCAATCAGCCTCCCCGATCAAGGCCGGCCGAGAAGAGCGGCGCAGGCACTTTCGCGCGCGTGTGCTGTCATACGACGTTGAAGCATGGTGACGTGACGAGGTGGGCAGGGCACCTCCTTTGACACCGCTCACAAGAGCTCCATTCCGCGAAAATGAGAGGGAATGGGAAACAGAGCTTTTCCGGTTGCAATACCTTCGCTCCGAACAAATGTTTTTCAAAAATTCTTTCGGCTGTGTATTTCTGAGTAGCTTTCATATTATACACCCAGCGGTTTTCAAAACCAAGTGCGAGGCGTGGTTCAGGACTCCTTTAAGGGGTCGTGAAACGTTTTCTGAACATTTTGTACTAATTGCGTATCCCGGATCCTGACCCTCCAATCAAAAATGTGCATTGTTCCGTTGCACCGTGTGGGTTGATTTAGAGCGAAAAAAGCGTGGTTTCGGTTTCACTGGTCGCGTTCCCCTCTACCCTTCAGTTGATGTCATGTTAGTAGCCACCAGACCTCCGAGATTAGCGCGCCCTCGGAGGCCACGGGAAAACAGTGCTGTGGCTTTGCTTCCGGATGGCGGCAAACACGGTTTCTAAGTATTTTCGTTATTTCTAGCTTTCAAGTAGATCGATTCTTTTAGAGCAAATGTGAGTTCATTACGGTTTTGAACTTAAAGATGTCTTCAACGTCACCGAATAGTACCATGCCGGCCGGTAGTGCCGCATAGTCGTTTCGGGAGCGCAAGAGCGCTGGGGTTTCAAATGCGCGTTATTAAATGTGCACTGAATATTTCGCCGAAATATTTCAGAAACGGCTTATCGACTGCATATTTAAGAAGTTAAAATTACAACTGGGCATCTCCATATCTTTTCGCGACCCCTTTAAGGGAATGGGTTTGGGCACAATTAAAAAAATTAAAATAGGTCCATAAATTTAGCATGCGCAAATGACCGCAAAATTTACGCGAGGCCCTTTTGCGTCTGCCACCATTTCTTAATAGAAAAAAATCATGAAAACCCAGGCTTTCTCTTTTCTTAGCGGTATGGTTATTGCTCGTCTCGAAATTGCGGAAAGCAGCATAGTTTCACGTCCGTGACTGGTAACCCTGAGGCGCTCCCGATGTCACTCGCGGCTTGTGCTCCTCTGCTACGGCTTCGGTGTACTTCCACAGGCGGGGGAACTTGTTGGTTACATATAGAGTGGCTTTTTAACGTTAATCCACTAACAAAGACGAAGAAGTTATTGCAATAGGCAAGAAGTACAACAGCTTCCACAGTAATCGGCATAACCCTACTGAAAAAGTCCGTTTCCGTATTCCAATAATTCCATATTTTCCATACGAATTCCATAAGTTTTCCATATACTTTTCGTATATTTTCCGTATTTTTCCATATGAGTCTTACGGAAACATACGGAATTATTGGAACGACCGTACGGAACGTTTCCGTAGGGAAGTTTATTCCTGTTGGCCGTGCAATTAAGACTAAGCACATTCAGTCGCTGAAATTTTGAGAAACGACTGATTGATATGGTGGACGGAGCGGCCGACACATGTGCATCTCCTTGAAGCCAGCGGTTGATAAAAACAGTTTTCCAATTCCTTGATAAACAAGAACTTATGGATTGAACAGAAATAATCGGAACGCGAATGTATCCTTCAAGCCATGTTGTATGGCAGTGCAGCCCGAAAGATATGCTTCTTGGTCTTCAAACACTTCGGACAGGAAGAACTTCTGGAGCCCACATTTTCAGGCCGTTTGAATCGTCGCTTGAATTTTTCGCAGTTTTTTTTTTTTTTTTTATCCTCCTCTGGACGGGTTATATGAAAGGGCAGTGGCTGTACCGCGAAAAGCGACCAGGTTTATCGAAAGTAAGAACTTATCTCCCAGAATGTCTTTTGCTGTTAGTTATGTGCATTTATATGCTCTTATGTGGATCACTTATATGCCCTTATAGAAACGCGAGGTACATTACTTGCTCAAACCTCTTTTCTCTTTCCACTGGACCCCTTTTACTACCGATAGTAAGCTGAATTCAACAGTCTGGTAACATACGATAATTTACAAGGTAAAGAGAAAGCAAAGATGGTACTTTCAATTCCCTCAAATGACCATCAGCACCTGCGCATGCTCTTACTTTTGGTGAACAATTTTGGTGAACCTGAGAGCATAGTGTGCTTAGGCTATAAATACAAAAGAGTTGTATCATAAGTTGAGATATTTCTGTACGATGTACACATGTGTGCATCGCCAGCATGAAAAGAGCCTTCGTGCACGTGTTTGTTTACGTTTGTACCTGCCTGGCAGGTAGTGGTTGTCTTAGGACGAGGGTAACTGCTTGCGACGATGGCAGTGCATGTCAAAGAAACGGATGGACGCTTGTCCGCGCTATTCAGTTGGCGGGGGTGCTATAGCCCTAGAGGCCGCTAAGCGTGATGCTGTTTCAATATGCATTTACAAAAACGTCTTACGCCAGAGTCGTCCGTAAGAAGGTTGAGACTTAATTATATATATATATATATATATATATATATATACCACTTGTACTTAGGCACGTGCTGGTTGAGTGAGTTGAACGGTTGAGTGATTGATGTGTGCTTTCGCTAGTTTCGTGATCAATTGAATGTAATATAACAATCGCGGACGTTGTACAATACCTGAGGGATCAACTTTCGACGCTGCAGGCGCGGTGTAATTCCGCACATACTTCGCCGCAAGCCTTGAGTCGTCTGATTCTTTCTTAATGCCAAGCACATATATGCTATCCTAATTAATTTCAGTATTGTTATTTTGATTAACTCATCATGTTGACACTATAAAATATGTCCTCTGCGAACATAAGCGTTTCAGTATTTCGTTCTTGCGTGTTACGAAATGATTGGATTAGAAGGTCGCCGGTAGATGCACCTACGGCGTATTATGACACTCCACCACCTCCTTCCCTTACCGTGGTAGTCTAACTTTAGCACATTACGCAGTTGGCGCCTCAGTTATTAGTTTCGCTGCATTTGTTTGTTGTTTAAATGCTGTTGTTTTTCTTTCTTTGCGAACGCACGCACAAGACGTTTCGAATTTCGCGCGTTTAGATCCCGATGCTTGGCCTCAGTGATCAGCAATTTCGTCGTTTATTTGTTTAAAAGAGGAAGCTTTCCAAGCATTGTTATTGTACAAATTTGTGTTTATTTTAGTGCTCTTAATATTTCCAACGTTAAATGTACATTTTCAAGCCTGTAAAGCAAGTGTCAAAGAAACGATTGTGCGCAAACGGAGTGAGCATAAACGTTGCTTGCATTGCAACTCTGCAACTCGCCGGCCCGCTCCAGTACGGCGCGTTTGCTTGTTCCAGTAGTTGAAGCTGTTTACTTGCATTTGAAGCGTTCTTTGCTATGTGTGCGTGTGTCTTGCGTGTTGCCGGTGCTGCTTATTACCAACGAGATCTACTTCACGTCGTAGAGCAACCACAGAACGGTTACGAGTCGCGTCAGTGCTCTGAAGATTTTGTGTGACACGCCGTGTGCTCTGGACAATCGACAACAATTATGTCAACCGTGCGATAAGTACTCTGGTAGGTACAGTAGTTGCTTTCTGTTTTTTGGTAGGCGCTAAGTAAACTTTCGTTAGCTTAGCGGGCATGTTTATATCCATCCTTTTCAGCGATCTTGAGCAGAGATGTACTGCACATGCGCGGCTCTAATTGGCGGCGATTTGAACCGATCCTCGGCTGCGAGCAGCGAAGAGTAGCGCGCTGACCACCAATGAACCATTTTTGATAAACTATTGTTTTTCCTTAGTAAACTCTCTCTTACCCTCACCTCGATGGGGTTTACCGTACCTAGCCGAAGCGGCTCTCTCCTGTTCCCGCTTGCTTGCGTGCCCGTTCGAATTTCATGCGTCGACAGAGTGTTATCGGAACTTGAATTCGATTTAACGCGCTTGCCGTGTAAACGTTAGAAGTTGTGTTCCTGAGTAATGCTTTTAACGACTATCTGTAACATGCTTTCCGTCCACATATTTTACGGGTTCAATCCAGCCTAGAAAGAACAGGTGGTCCGGATCAATGTCTTCGATTTTGATGAAAATTTCTGGACCCGGAACAATTAGTCTAGAGCTGGTTCCCTGTAAAAAAAAAAGAAGTTTCTGCGAAAAAGAAAAGTGCGCGAATTTCTGCCGCCGAAGGCACTTTTCCATCAATTTCGCGACTTTTGCACCTTGATAACGCTTAGCAGATAAGAAAAAAAAAGTTCATCACATTTTTTTCCTTTTTTTTTTCAACGAGAGCAGTATTGCCTTATGATTATTTTGTTGCACTTGGCTACTAACGGAATGTTGAGACATAAATGATCTAAACGTGGTAATGGAGAAAAGTACCTGGAATTCAAGAATTTCTTTTTGAGGAAAAATTTAACTATGGGTGTTTGCTTTTGTCATTATACTTTATTTCGAAATAATTTATTTAGCCCTGTCAAGTACCATTGTACTTTAAATTTGCGCAGAAGCACATGGATCTGCGAAATAGCTTTAATTTGTTTTTCTTTCTTTTTAAAAACCACTTTGGTTATAGCCAAGGAGGTTCACCGAATTCTTGCAAAAAGAACTGTGCATTGTTTGAGTTTCTAATAAGTTAAAATGTATGAGCTGTGACTGGCTTAGCCTAGTGGCTGCAATGTTGACTTCGTGCTGCATACTGGTCGTAGGTCATTAGCAAATAATTGACCTGACATGGTCTCTAAGGAGCTCCCAAAAATGAGGAAGTTAAGAAGCATGCCGGTTTTCCCTAAGGTCGCGCAAAGTTTAGTAACTTCAAAAGTGGTGAAAATTTCAGTGTCGTCAATTTGTGTAACATTTCTTGCAGAGTAACTTTTTATGAACAAACCAAATGAAGAATCTAAACACTTCTAGGCATGTTATATATTATCTGAGGGGCTCTCTAGCATACTTTTTAGGATTTTAATTTCTTTTAAACTTATATTTATGTAATAAGCCAGGTATGTGAGTACTTGCATAATTCTCAGTGATGCCATAGATAGGACCCAGTTTTCTAAATTTGAAGAAAACTGCACACATTGTTCGGTATAGTATGGAGTAGAAAATTTGACAATAGAAGTTGTTTGTCTTGAGTACTCTACCAAGTTAAAGCATTCTATAATTTAGAACAACTTTTAAAGATCTGCAATTGGATGTTTTTGCTTACTGGGGTAGTAGCAGTAGATGTGTAGTTCTGAGACCCAAGTATTTATATGGGTGTTTATTGCCTTGTGTATGTTTCGTTAAGGACCCTGCTACACTGGACATGACTGCCCTGTGATGTTGGTTTCTGGATATCTTCTGGGCTGAAGCATTCCAACAGTCGTGGTGTCTCCACTGAGCCTGAAGTTGCAAGTAGGGCTTCTTTTGTGTGGCCAATTTAGAAAGCCTAGCCGCATGCACTTGACACAGGACAGAGTGACACATGCACACATGGCGCCAACTTTCAAAATTGTGCTGGTGACTGGAACGAGTTAATATACTTGCATTCTACTGTAGGTGCATAACATAGTGCATGTTTGAAAAACAAGTGACAATGCCTGATCACAACCTGTCTGGCACAACCTGTCTGTCTGTGCCAATAATTTTTTTCCCATTCAGTTTTTGATGCTAGCAAGCGTGTTGCAAATAGAGAAGGAAGTTATCAATCAATCAATCAATCAATATTTATTAGTCGTCTCAAAAAATGTAATACAATGCAGGTAAATACGCAGGAGGATACCATACATGATGAGTGATACCATACAGTGATTAGTTGTCACAAACCTGAAGAAATTGGCATATGCTAGGAATGCAAGCGTTGTGTTCACGTCGGCAAACAAGGCATGCAGTAATGACACCAGGGCTGACAAGAAGACAAGTTCTAAAAACAATTTCAGGGTGGCTATGCAGCTTGTTGGTGTGCCATTTTCAACTTCATTGTAGTGTAGGAAAGAACAAAGGACATACAAAAAAAACTGGCAACACAGAATGCTGGGTGTTGTCAGAGTTTCTTTCCTATGTGCTGTTTGCAGTGCTACAACACAAGTGGCAATCAGAAGTATGGGCTTGTGGAGTGTAAAAAGGCATTACTTACTGCAATCAACAGTATAAAGAGCTAGCTACATGAGTGAGCCTGTCTGGCATGTGCGTGCTTTAATGGGAGGCTGCATGAAGATCAAGCCAAATAAAAGGTAGATCGATGATTTTCTTGCACTGACTGCAAGAAGTACATGTGCTGACTCCACAAATGGTAGAGTAGTTCTTGATACAGCCTTGAACAAGTCAGGCAGGCTAATCATTGAGAGATAGTACATAATCCTGCATAGTAACACCTGTATCATAAAGCCATGTATTTGTTATCAAGCAAACAATTTAAATTGATGTGCGTGCCAGGATTGCTTACTACAGATAACTTTCAAAACGGCACATTGTCATGTCAGTATGCTCAGAGCATGTGTTCTACCATGCACCTACCTGTTACTAGTGCACCACTTGTACTACGCACCAGGTATGTACGCCTTGATCTCCCATTAAACTTTCAAATTTGGCACCACATTGGTTACATCTTAGAAGTTCTTGCTGTGCGAGTTGGTGCTTGTCCAAGTTAGGACAAGCACCAACAGGTTAGGACAAATTGGTACTTGTACAAGCCTCTTTGTAGTTTCAGTACTGTTATGTCACTGCCTGATTTCCTTGGAAAATTGCTATTAATCAGCTCATAATAGCACTATTAGAGTAATAGCTTTGCCAACATAACTGGAAAACTGTCATGCTGTTGCTTTAACTGTTTCTGTGAAAGAGGTCGTGGGAATGTACTGCTAGCACAAAGTTATGTCCCGCAGAAAGGTATGCTGTTTGACAAGCTTACTTTGAAATTGTCTACTTGCACAGCAACAGCATTTATAATCTTGTAGAGAATCCATGTTGCTTCTCTAACTGTTTACATGTTGCTCGTATTAGTACTTGGTCCTCACACGCCTCACTCGAGATGCCTCATCTTGTGCAAACCGCCGCATCTTGTGCATTTCGTTAAACTCGGGTGTTGGGAAGGGGTCATGACCAGTTACTGACGTGAGATCTGTGAGGCCATGAATATACACAGGGAGGCAGACAGGTGTGTAAGTGTGCCCTCAGTTGCCCTAACGAAAAAGGATATTGGCTTCCTGGAAGGGCGCATGCGCGACGCATAGCTTGGCACGTGTAGCTTCTGTGTAGGCAGAATGGTGACGTTTCTTCAGATTAGATCTTGTTTTTTGCACTATATATGTCACATGTCCAAAGTAAAATTTTCAGTTGAAGTCTAGCAGTCGTCCTGTGTGATTCTTTCTCTGTCCTTGTTTTTGTTCCGCTATAGTATGTTTTTAAGTCAAGACCAACTAGCCCAAACTTCAGCGTTAATTGTGCAAACCTGTGGTAGATTTTACACTGGCACCTTGTTTATGAGTTAATTCATGCACACGAAACTTTCATGTCCTGGTCATGATATGAATATGAAAATTCATTAAATTAACTTGATTTGCAGCTTTTGCTTGTATGTATATGGCAATGACATACAGCTTACGTGTCGTGTATCTGTTGATGTTTGGCACCTACGTCATTCCTCCAGTTGTATTGCACTAATTCATCCACTTTGTGCACTTGACATGTATCTTGCACAGAACAGGTGGAGTTCTTGAAGGTATAAGATACATGGTGTGTTGTAATGTCAAAGTAATTACACCAGTATGTTGTCTTCTCTTTTCTTTCATTTTTAGACTACACAAGGCAGAAATTTGGTGTCCTTCCAGTGCAGCTGGAAAACGCACTCTTCATTGCTAGCCTCATGATATAAAATCGATAAATTCAACTAACACGTTGCACCTGGCTTTCCTTATGCATGCCACACCTGGCCGCTTGGCAATGTGTGACATACTGCATTTCTTTTGTGCCAGCTTTCATGAGTAAAATAATTCCTGTGCATAGTCGCTATATACATTAAAATGGCTGCAGCAAATGTTTCTTTACAAATGTCAGCCTAATTCATGTTGCATTGTTATGGACATTAAGTAGCTTTCATTAAAGTTTACTTACTGTAGCCCATTGATTGGCATGTATTTTCAAAATCACAACAGATATATCTTCTTCGTCACTGAGATATCAATAGCAAGTTAGGCTGTCTGAAAGTGGTTAGTTAATACTTGCTTCACAGTTCACAAAGGTTTAAAGTTATTGCTATGTCTGTGTTTGTGTAAAATCTGTGGTCAATAGTGGACATGACGTTAACAGGTTATTAGGATGTATAAAGGTGGTCAACAAATAGTCACTTCACTGTAAACATGTTCTACCAACACAAGGTAATTAACATTTGGTAGGAATTTAATTGACATTTCATTTCTATTTTTGTAATTGAATATCAGTAGCCAATAGTAGGTTTGATGTTACAAGGCAGTTGTTTGGATGTACATAGGTGGTTGATAAATAGTAGCTTCACTGTGAAACAGTTCTACTAACACATGATAATGAGCAGCCAGTAAGAATTTAATAACATTTCTTTTGTATTCTTTCAATTGAATATCAGTGGCCAATATTTGCTGTGATGTTACTAGGAAGTTGTTACGGTGTCTAAAGGCGGTTTAATGTCCATAGGTTTTGGTAACTTTCATCTAAAGATGGTTTATTAAAGGTTACTAAATGCTTTTGTGTGGAGAACACTTATGTATACATGAAAAAAATATCAAAATCATCAACAAGTGGCATGCCGACTGCCAAAGAGCATAAACAGATCATCGAATGAATTTCACGAAACATAGCTATCAAGAAAACTTACAAATGCCTTTATATCATTGCTCTCCACAATACGTTCAGGTAGTCCATTTCATCTTTCAATAACATCAGGAAAAAACAAATAATGAAAGATGTTTGTGTATGTGGAATAAGGTCTGATGGTTGCATTGTGATTTATTCTCCTGCTAAGTCTTCCAGGTGTCCACATGGGGACAATTTTGTCAATATTTATATGACCTTTGAGAATCTAAAATAATAATCATAGTCTGTTTCTTTGTCGCCTTATTTCTAGTCACTCCAGGTTGCATGAACTTTAACCGTGTCGAATTTTCTGTGCCTGTAACATATGAATCGGGCTTCCAGTCTGAACTTTTTCTAGTTCCATGATTAGGCGTTTTTGATGGGAACCCCAAACTACTGCAGTCTACGCTAGTATTGGAAGCAAAAGAGTTCGGTATGCCATTAACTTGATGTCTTTGATTGTGTTTCTTAGCTTTATTTGAAAAAAAAACAGATTTCTGTAAGATGCAGACCAAGCTTCTTCAAATGAGTTCTGAGTGAGTGTAAGATGCAGAGCACACATTTTCAATCTGGCTGCGCCAATTTAGGTTGTCGGATATCACCACACCAAGGCACCTCAGCCTACATACATTTTTAAAATAACACTTCCAATATGATACTGTAAAATAAGAACCTTTTTCTTCCAGGTAGTGTGTGCAAATGTAGTTTTGGCAGAGTTAATTTCCATGCATTTTTGACACCAGGTATCAAAACGTAGGCACTGGTTAATTTTTTTATCATCTGTGCAGGTTACTGGATATGATTTTTTTGTTAACACAAATATGGATTGGTTGCACAGTGACAAAAGTTTGTCGCAAACCATGCTGGACAATATACATGGAACACGATAATCACGTGCTGCAGGGTGATCTCTCAGGGTGACTACCACCACGATACTGCGCAGATACAGGTAGTCGCCTACCTTCCAGTTGGACGCAACCTACAGGATCACTTGGCTCTCATGCTTGGTTTCCCCATCAGCACAGACGTCTATGCCACAATTCCTCCCCTGAGTCTGGACTATGTAGTGCAGTATGTGAGCAGTAGAACTGGTAAGCAGTCAAGACAACTGTCATATTAGATGAGTTCTCACATACTTTTGCGCACATGCATACACACGTACACCTCTTCGTGGGTTCAAGGTCGCTTGGGGTAGTTTCTGTCATATGCACGGCTGTCAGCCATACTATGCCATGTGCAAATGCTACTGCCAACCATGTACGCGAGCGCATCACGGTTTTAATGGTGAGGTGAGATTTTTGTGCTTTTTACAATACAGATAATAGTGTTGCCACTTTTTGGTAATGTTCATAGAGCATCCATTATAACCTTAGTGCTAATGTATTAGTGTTCATATTCATTGAGACTTTTACTGTATGACCTGGTAATAGAATTCAGTGCCATGCACAAGTTCTGCTGTGAGTACCATAATGAATGAATTTCAGTTGTAGGCAGTGAACAAAAGAGCATGGTGTGATGGCACCACGTTGGACAGCAGCTCACTCGAGTTGTTTGTTCCAAGGAACAAATTCATGTATGTTTACTGATATTGTTTTTTTTTTCAATCTCTCTTCACCAGGTGTGATATCGATTCCAGCAAGCGGGGAATTCGTACAGTTCCTTCGCACTGATTATGCGACTGATCCTGAAGTTCCAGATATCGAAGTGGCTGTGGTGTCCACGACACCAGCGAGCGAGTTAGTAAAAGCATGGATGGTGGCCACTGGGCTACAGCCAGAGGTGAGACGCAAAGGATAGGATTGGAAATGCTTTTCAACCTTTACCACCTCATATATTTTCCTTGAAAAACATGTGAATGTTTTGTATTTTTCGTGTTTTGTGAGCACACAGTTTTGGTGGCGATTGCTTGCGCTGATTACACGTTAGAGACTGTAAGAATTTATTTGTGAAATGCAGCGCCTCTTCACACCCACTAAGAAGACCTGTTCGGTAGGAAGACATGTAATAATGGCAATAATAGAAACTACTGCGTAGTTATCTATACACTGCTTTTTGGCAATAGCCAGGTGGGCAGTGTCTCTTAAACGCCCAATATTGATCTTGTAGGCATTGCTTCCTTTGTTACACGACTATTTTAGGGTTGCTGACAGAAGCCACTGTAACGTATTGCAACTCTTTATCCAGAATTAAAAAAACTGTCCATGTTGTGCAAGCTGGTTAACTTCACTGGTGCCACCATACTAATGCAGAACAGCTGAAGGACAGGAGAATCGAAAATAGGGCATTCATGTGGTGTCTCTATGATTGCAAATGTTCTTGAATACTCCTGCTTTCATAGCAAATACGATTGCATGCAAAAAAATTAAATTGCACAATCAGTAGCCACTCAGGCATAGCCTGAGATTGTCCCCAGAGAGGGTCCCACATCACCAGGTAAATGACATTCAGAAAAAATTAACTGCAACAGTGTTCTTCTTGCAGCCATTAAAGGGCCCTGGAGCATTTTCGAATGTAGTCAGAAAATGGTATGAATCAGACATGAGCGAAGTAATATTGCCCTTCACGCAGCAGGCAATCTGCTGTTTGGCTTCAACAACAGCTGGAAAACGCCTGCTTCTTCTTTCGACAAGTAACATCACAATGAGCACTAGCTACGTTGCTTAACCTTCTTTTTTGTGTGTTCTTAAAGGTCAACTCCAGTGTTTTTTTCAAGGTCAGTACATCTTGATCAAATTCGCTAGGCATGTTTCTTGGCCTACTTCTGTCGTTTGTGCAAAATTGCAGGCTCAAGAGATGCAGATTGCTTGCGATCCAATTTTTACTGATACCTCAAACTGCCCACCTGGTTTCCTACAATTATTCAGCACACTATGTTGATGTCATTTAGGCAAAGCAACAGATGTGCACCAGTACCATATGGCCTTCGTGATCTGATGCGCTGCCAACTTTTGCGACTTTACCGCCAGGGAAAGGGTGAATGCGCTATCGCATCATGCAAAAGGCGAGTTGACTGATTTGATGTCACTTCTGGGTTGGGTATCGGTTTTGGTTTCATGCTTTATTGTGACTTAAAAATTATTTCCGCATTTTCTGAGCTTTTCTGCTATCAGGAGTGTGAAAGGATCGAGTACCTCTGGAACATGAAATTGCGATTACCTTCACATGCTCCGAAAATTGCCGGAAGTGGCCGTTAAAGATTGATTGATTTTGGGGTCTTACGTCCAAAAACCATGATAGGATTATGAGACGCTATACTGAAGCAATCCAGAAATTTCGACCAGCTGGGGTTTTTCATGTGCTCTGTCATCGCGCAGCGCATGGGCCTCAACATTTCACCTCGACTGAAATGCAGCCGCGGCGGCCGGGATTCAATACCACAACTTTGTGATCTCCAGCCAAGTGCCATAACCACTAGACTACCGTGACAAGGCTGTGTTAGAAAGACATGTACATTTTTTTATATGTTGAATTCAAAAACAAACAAATAAAGTGTTACTCACGATACTGTTTCCCCGGTCATGAAATCACCAATGCTGTTTCTGCCTCAAGTGATTTAGTCGGTGGCCCCCATGCTGTCATTTGTTAAAAGAGGAGTGGTCAAATTCCAGAAGTAATTTAAATGAAATTTCCAACTACCTAGTGCGTGCAGTGCAATTATATTTTGCTTACATGTTCACTGGAGCCTCCATGACTGATCGGTGCCATTTCTTATGTTCGAAAACTCTTGCAGAACTTCTACAAGTCAATGTCTAACAGCGTCTGATATGAGCTGATATGTGGAACATCTGCATACTCTTTCCAACAAAATGTTATGGTACATGGAAACACAGCTCCATTGGCTGTGCATTGCTGCAATCCTGCTATATAAATGTTTGGAAACAAAGATTAGAATGTCGGCTGCATTTGATTGCACAGTGTACCTACCATCATTTGATGTACGGTTCAAAAATGTAAGGTTGACTCACCACAATGGCGATACGCTCCTGAAAACAAAGTTCAATTAGCTGCACCAAAGTGCAAATGCTTTTCTTGTGGAAACCATTTGTACAGACAAAACGAAGCAGCCTATACTTGTCAGCTTGTCTATGGAGGCTTCATTCAGTGTAGTAATGAAATAATGGGTGTGTTCCAATACTCACGGTTGATGGCTAAATAGACGGCAATGTAACAGTGGCCATCTTAAGTCCCATTCCATTTCTCACACAGACGGCAAAATAGACAGCTTCGCAAAGACGGCATACGAAGACAAAAACGATGCAGGCTACTTTGCCGTCCAAGCAAGATGGTGGCTGAGAGGATTGCTTGAATATCCACGAACCTCGCCGGAGCGGTCGTCTGCTCGCAAATAGGCGCTTTTTTACGCAGTTTATATCAGCTGCATTGAGTTTTTCATAGATTAGAACATGAAATAAGCAAAATTAACGAAAAATGTGAGCGTTTTTTTGCTATCTTTTGTCGACACGAGATAGTGCCTCATCGTGCAAACGTCATCCAGGCGCGTTCCATTACTCGGACGACAAGTACGCGAAGCTGTCTTTGAAGCTGTTGAGGTAGGATGTCTACGATGCTGTCCAGAATTGGAACACAGCCAATTTTGCTATAATTGAAACATTATCGCTTCAATATCTGCGCAATGCGGCCGGGCCTTCAGGAGATGGACATATGAGTGAAACACAGGGAGGTTAGTCAGAATTAAAAGTTTCGGCACGCTACCCTGCACGAGGATAGTTAAACACAGAAAGAAGAGCGAAGGCAAAAAAGGCTACAAGAAAGAAAAAAGATAAAAGCAGGGTCATCGCACTCTCTCAGATAGGTCGCTGCCACTTAAACAAAAGCATAGCCCATTTCCAGTGTGACAAACAGTTTCGGTGGGCCTTCTATGTTTGCCCGTTATGAAAGGGGTGTCATGGCAGCGTGTCATCAGAGTGGGCCATGGCGGGCGCCAACTGGAGCCTGTCTGCGCTTTAGTGAGGACTGCGGCTCAGAATGTGTTCTGTATGGCTTATTAGCTGCAGCACTGACTGCAACCAATGCTATCATCCATGCCGATTTGAAGGCAAAAGACCTCGTAAAGGAGACTTCCAGTCACAGTCAGCACTTTACTGTAGTTTCTTGTGGAGAGAGTCCAGATGTAGGATGAAGTTGGAAGATATGTGTCCAGACAGTGCAGGTATGTGCCTCAAACAAATGGCATGTTCTGTAAAAATCTGAGGCTGAATTCGCAAAGCTGGGTCATTCCGTGCCACACATGCCAGACATTGTGCTTGACCCTCTCGTATTCTATTCTAAAAAATTGTTTACAATCATTTTTCAGTCTAAAAAGACAACGTAATTATATGTCGTGGCTGGATACTTAGCATAAGGCTTTCCAAAAGGGTATTGAAGTCAAGAACCCAGTCTTCAAGCGGAGGGGGTGCAAACTTTAAAATGTGTGAAATTAGCCATGTCCAGACGCATCTTGCAATCTATGTCCATCAATCTTGTGCGCAATTTTCTTGTGAATAGTGCACCCTAACCATCCTTAAAAATGTATGAGGTGGTGGTTGAAACCAGTGCTGCATACAGTATCAAAGATTGGACGTCTTATTTGGAAAAATAAGAGGCAACAAAAGAAAGAATAAAAAATACAGACCAAATACCACACGGCTTTTTGCATTTTAGACCATTCACAAATCTTTTTTAACGGATCCCACACCTTCGCATACATAATTTTTCGCTACGAATGCCCATTAGGCTTCTACAAATGGCACAGTGCCAAGCTTATTCGACGAGCGCTAGTCGAAATAATGTAAGTGGCTACAGAGAATTAAAGCAACTAACTCAAGGTGGTGATATAAAGCAAACATAAATGGCACTCATCAGAAAAGCTTACATAGTCATGAAATGTTTCAAAATTACCCATGGCAACAAAATACCCGCAGTGGTTGTTCGTTCCCAACCCACGGTGTCGCTCGTAAGAGTTCTCCTGACTACTTTTAGGATGTTTTCGTAGCTACACTGTTTTCGAGACCATTTTCGCATCATGAACCCACTTATGAGCATTTTAGTAACTGCATCACTATGCCTGACATATGAATGAACAAGTGCTGTGCGTGTTAGAGCAGCAGCTGATGTGAGAACCATGGCCTCTTATGACGTCTTTTCTTTTTGTGAGTTTTGTAGATCTTGACCCTGAGGCAGGGTGGTAAACGCTTCTTAGATTCTGCTGTCATCTGTCAATTACGTCTTTCTTTTTGGAATCGAAAGTTCAGTAGAGATTGTCATCATGCCAGAGTTGCTAAGGTGTTAAATATCGCCAGTTTTGCACATGAGGAACAAGCGTGCCGACAGCACATACACGAAAATGCCAACACAGCTTTTGGTATCGGGAATTGAGCACTGCTAGATTATGCCAGTTCCAGTGTAACCTATGGTATCTGACTTTGTGAGTGCAGCATGTATCCTGTTGTGCTCTACTTGTCCACCGAAAAAGCTGACTACATATTCCTTTCGAATATACTTGTAGTGCTTTGCTTACTCTGAGAACAGCTGAGATTGAAAGTTGCTGTCTCTAGGTGACGTGTTACTCAGACGTCACTGTATTCAACGAATGAACATGCAGAAAAATTTAGGCCACAAATGCCAACATCCTACTGAAGTTATCCTTGAATTTGTGCTGCTGGGACAACATGCAACAGTACACTTTGGGAAAATGCAAAACGTTGCTGGAAGTCATGTTTGGCTTACTCATTGTCTAGGTCAGTTGATGCGAGTTTATGCTGTCATTGTGTAGTCCCACGGACATCACTGCTCGTTTAACACTGCACATCAGTGAACAGCTGCTCTGTCTGTGTGCAGATGCGCCTGTCGAACTAGGAACCTTTTGATGAAGCTCAGTGATATGCCCTAACATAGCAATTTAGTGTAATCTTTACTGCTACCATACATAATTTTACTTTCAGTCATCTGATAAACATATTCAATGCCTGTATCTTGCTATGTATCATTTAGTTTGGGTGCTGAGTATTTCACGATGGCTTTGCAACTTTATGGCGACATCTTAAATCTCCACGTTATAAACTATCTCCAAAGCGATTCTTACGTGCAGGCTTTTGACCGTTTTATTGGACCTACAAACAGTCAACCTGGCTTTTGAGTTGTGCCTGTTCTGAACCGGCCCAAGTCCCGTGGCTTCATAACACTACGCTCCACAGACCCCAATGATCATCCCATCATTGACCAAGGCTTCTTGGACCACCCCGACGATATCAAGGCTGTTGCTCAAGGTAATTGCGCATCTCGTCAGCTTCCTGGTGTGTATGTGCCGTGAACATTGCAAGCAGTGCCAGCTACATGCAGAATACTGCCAACCTAAAATTATTGGTTATATGTCGATTCACACAGCCCTTCTGAAAAATCGGTTGTTTTATTGCCTTCATGAACTAACTGGTCTTTTGTTAGCACTTTTTCTTCAGATATGTTTGCAGAATGGGACGATTTGCAGTAATGAAGAGTGGAAAAGACAAACAGTAACTCATCCCAGAATATGAAATAATTATTTGAAAAAGTTGTACTAGCATATTAGAGTGGCATATTGTTTGATATGCTGCAGTGAAGAAACATGCCAGTGTTCTCATTAAGGCAGATGTACATATAATGTGGAGGACTAAAAATAATTTCTTATATTTGAACAAAAGTTGCTTGGTCACTGATCTGGTTGCTTGAGTGTGATATGGTCGCTCTTTCTTTTATATAATACAGTAGAACCCCGCTGATACGTTTTTCAGGGGACCGTAAAAAATAAATGTAAGAGCCGGGAAACGTTAGGGCCAAGAAATGGGAAAAGTGGAAAAATGAGAGAAGTGGTGATCGGCCCACAATTTTAGTTCAGTGCTAGCGCTTTCAGTGCACGCATCGGCACATTCGGCTATGATTTCATCGACAGAGAAAACCTCGTAGGTGACAACGGCATCATCGATGGAAACGTAATCACTGTACGCGATTCCGTCACAGACAGTTTGCACAGCTGTGCCATAATTTTGCTGACGGAAGCGGGAAACATAATCAGAGTTCTTTGATCATACCAGTTACCAAACTCCCCATAGGCCCCATGTATCAAAATCCGGACACGCCGAGTGCCATAACGGCGGAGGTTAGCAGATTGTCGCGCCATCTGTCGACACAGAAACTGACTACTAAATGGCAGGTTAGTGCGTTTTGTGTTACGGAACACAGAAAGCTCCGCCGCGTCAATGAAGCGAACCTTACGGAATCACACAGAACATCCGTCAATTTCACCGTGGTTCTGGCGGCACTGGCGTCTTCTGCAGAGCAAGGAAATTCACTGACCTTGTGCCGTCGCTTCTGCTTCTGCACGAACACTGAGGGTTCACGAAGCGTTTTCTCCGTGCTAACTGCTCTCACGAAAGAAGCAAGGAATCGTCTGTTCGGCTGCCGAGGCCGCTGGTGAAAGAACAAGAAAGTTATTCGAACAGCGGATGATTTTCGGTGAATAATTATTCTTTATTTTTCGTCTTTAAATGTCGATGTGTCATTAGGAATCCAGCACCAAGCGCGCATCTGTGGAATTCAGTTCACATGACTACAGCATCTATGTGTCAACACAGCAGCAGAAGGCCTTTAATGCAGAGCGTGTCGTCTGCAAGCGAAAAAGCGTATGGTGCAAGTCGACGATCCAAGTGCAGGCGAATTGCAATGTAAGGCGTCTCTATCTCTTGCTCCTTTCTTTTGCCCGTCTTTAGCCGCGTGATAAGAGAGCGATTAGCAACTGTTACTATAGACACTATACTGTTACGGTGCTCCAACGCAAGGAGGTTATATATTACTTTTCTGGAGTGGAAGCGTGCCGCCGAAAGTGAAGCCGTCGCCGCCATCTTGCTCAAGGAAACAGTAGCAGACGACCACGCAGACGGCGGAGCGCGTAGACAACGCGACGCTGTTTCGTGGTGCTTAAACACTGTGTCCTGTTTTTCCTAAGCATCTAAATATCTGAGAAGGCAACGGTGACTTCGCGTGTCACTTTCGGCTGCACAAATCGCGTTGAGAAGAAGCCTGGAAGGACATTTCACGTGTAAGTTTTTTTCACTTTCTTCACGTACGGCTGCCCGTTTTCAGTGCATTTTGCTAAATAGAGGGCAATTTTAAACATTCGCATCCATATATTACCTCCCTACGCCTGTATGAAAGATAACTGTAAGCTTTAAATACTTGCTAGTGCTTCGTTTTCAGATGCGTGCATACAGGATTTGCTACGGGCTCGTGTTCTGCTAAAATACACGTCTGATGCACATATTGGATAGTCACTGCAGTGTTTGTATGCGAACTTTAGAGGAAGGGCATCTTTCCGGAGCATAGACGCAGATTTGTTATGCGTACGTGTTGACGAATGTGCAAATGCAGCGAGCACGTACGTATGGCGTGTTTCTCCGTGCTACTGGTTTCGAAAATGAAGGGGAAAAAAAATACTGTGCGTAGCCTTCTGACTGAGAAGATATGGTGTTCGGAGGGGTGGATGGAAAGCTTAAAACAGCCGCTCGATCACCTCTGCTCTAGTGATACGGAACAACCCAACCTCTGTCTTCAAGTGCATGCTTTTCGGCGCGTATCCCGTGTAAGAAATCTCCTATGTACGTTTACAGTCAGAACTAAATGAGAAAGTTTTCCGAACGCACCCATCGGGTCTTGACAGATGCGGATCTGAGAAGACTTCGCAAACGCTAAGAGCAACGAACCATTTGGAAAAATGTGCGTGAAATACGAAAAAAGAAAATAGAGCGTGCGCGGTTAGTTAAGGCAACATGCAGAAAACATGCGCTGTACTCAATGGGTTGGATACATGCTTAAATAAAGGGCACGAATGCATTTCACGTCAGCTGGCAGTCGCACAGTGCCGCATGTTTGCGCTATATCGCATCACCGCATCACCGCATCACAAGAACCTAGTTTCTACTAACAGACAGAGTAAGCCGGCAAGTACTATTTGCAAAGAACCTCTCAGTCAGCGGTGTTTTTTTGTTTTCCTCGACGCCCGCAGCTGACTACGGACGCGGGAAAATTTTTTTCTCAACCAGAAAACCCCGTTGGTAATTGGCATAAGCATAAAGTTCATTTCTGTCTCAATGTTTTATCGTGAGATTGCAAAACAAGTCGAGCGCCTGTCTTAATACATTGCCGTCTATGGCGCGCCCGCGTACTTTTTGCTCTAGTAACATGGCCGCCGCCGGCTTCACTTGGCCCCGTAGGCAGCTGCAGGGACTTCCACTCCGGAAGTTTAATGGAACCTCCTTGCTCCAACGTTTGTGGCCGCCATTTTCATGCAATAAACATCGCCTCCGAGATCCGGTGAGTATAGCGTTTTCAGTTACGGCTCCCAGATGGGGCGACAGTCTGCTAACCTCCGCCAATTTGGCAGTCGGCTTGTCCAGATTTCGGAACGCAGTTTGGCAACTGGTATGATTGAAGAACTCTGAACATAATGGGCGTCGCCCATAGTGCAGCTAATACAGTAAAGCCGAGTCAAGCTACGTGAAAAGTCAATATTGCCGCTGGCAGTGGCCGCTTGGAGTGTCGATTCGCAAAGTAACATACGGGAATGTTCCCACACTGCGACGTAACAGCGGGGTCCCTAATGCATTGATCCTATGGGAGCTATGCCGGGACTGGCCCGAAACAACGTAACAGCCAGGAAAACGCAGCAGCCGGGAACGTAACAGCGGGGTTCTACTGTATCCTAATGTATATGAGGAGTATAAATGGCGCTCTTGGTTCTTTCGTAAGTCTTAACATGTTTTCTGGCCAGACCTTGCACAATTAGTCCTTGTGCTAGACATTTGCAACGTTAGCACTGTTTTATTTGATACTTAGTACACTGCTTTTTTAGGGCGAATTTCTGCATCGATCAAGGTGCTACGGTGTTCGCCTAGAAAATAGGCGTCGTGGCAGCAAAAAAATGTGTCCAGCAAGGGTGACACACCTTGACAACTTTAAAGCAAGCAACTTGTCCATTTGCCTAGTGGATGGCCTTCACCTCCCTGCAGTGATTCCATTTTAATTGCCCTGTAACATAAAGAAATCGTATAAAGAAGTTTATCATATTAAAAGTAGAAGCCAGCCATCAGATGATGGACAGAGAAGTAACACGCGCAATGGCTGGACTAACAACTGTGCTTTATTAACAAGAACTATCAACCAGGAAAACAAGGAGATCATGCGCTTACCAAAAAACAAACAGTCAAGCTAGCGCCATTGTGATAAGAAGCTAAGTTCCTTGTGCATCAAAGAAAGAGAAAAAGTGCTGAGGCAGTTGTCACCTTGCATGCTAATGATAAGCGTAAAGAATTGCACGCTCAAGCTCCCCTGCCTCTACCAAGCAGTATCCTGACATTGGAAAGTAATGGGCACAACTGCACTGCCGAAAATGACGGGACAGATTAGACCATCCGAAGGGTTTAAAGAGGAGTCATGCTTGTGCAGCCTGTCATAAACACTGTTCAGTGTTTGGTTGGTTGGTTGTTGGTCTGCGGCGTGCTCTCCTGGTTTTGCTGGTTAATAGTTTTTGTTATTAAAGCACAGTTAGTCCAGCCGTTGTGTGCGTTACTTCTCTCCTCTGTCCGTTGTCCTTTGGCTGGTTTCCACTTTTAACATCATGTACCAACTGACCTAAATTTCAACACTTCTACAAGTTCAACATAGGTAGATAATGAACCTGCCACATGTATCAAAATGGCTGCCATCGTGTGTCATCCCTCTTCTCATGCACTCTCTGTAGACAAGCGCCAATTCACTCAATTTGTGTCTCCCAAGATTAAGTTAGCTTATTTGGTTGGTACTTCAATGAAAAATTTTCTGTATGGCTGCCTAAACCCTTTCATAAATAGTTCAGTGCTGATGACATTGTTTCATGCCTTATTAGTCAATCCTTATCGGAACTTAAAGAAATCATATCAGCAATGTCAGTTTCTTTAAAGCATGTGCATTAAGCTACATTGCCATTTAATCATGTGATGTTGCCCCATTTATTCTGGAATGCTTTAATGTTGCTAGGAATCACAATGAGGAAATTGGACATCCCTCCATTTTACCCATTAATATTGTATGTATTTTTGTCACAAGGGCACGAGCAATTTTCATCATGAACTACCTTGAAACTCAATTGGTGTAAATCGCTGCTACACGATCCTTGTCGATGTGTTTGACATTTCCATTTTACTTGAGATGAAATGATTCTAACTGAGCTCACTCACTAACGAATACGTTCAGCCCCTCTCCGATGGTCTAGCGGTTAGGGCACTCGGCTGCTGATCCGAAAGTCACAGGATCAAATCCCGAGCACAGCGGCTGCATTTTGATGGAGGTGAAATGTTTAGGCCTATGTAGTGTGTGATCTCAACACACATTAAAGAATCCCAGGTGGTCAAAATTTCTGGTGCCCTCCACTACAGCGTCTCATAATTATTGCGGTTCTGGGATGTTAAACCTCAGAAATCAATCAATCAAAGGGCATACTCCAGGTGTGCGAGAGAAGCATGACCACTGGAATGTTTGAATTTATAAATCGAAGATTCCCACTGGTCACAGTGTTGCTTGCAGCGTTTTTTTATGTACCGCCACACAGAATAATATTTAGCGCAAAAACGAGTGCAGTGCCACAACCATGCATATATATGAAGTCGCTAACCTACAGCTGTCAGGAGGCACCCTCAAAATATTAATTATTGGCAACATGCACATATCTACTGGCCAGCACCCTTCCTACACCTCGTGAAATTTTCATATAATTGCCCGTATTGGCACGGACACCAGTGCTAATGGCCTTCACATTTTGTTAACATGTACACCTGTAATGTGGGTGTGTTTCATTTAGACTAAGCCAGTCCACAGTAGAATGTTTCACCAGTCACAAAAGTGACAGCAAGAGTAATATGATTATGGTGCATAATAAGATTTGTTTGTATTGCACGTTGTATAATTTCATTTTACCATGAACACTGTACAGAAACAAAAACAAAGCATCAAAGACCAAGAGAGCATTGCTTGGTATTTCGTTTGGCCGTGTACCATGCTTGCACTACAGGTAAATTGGGGCACGATCTGATATCTTTTTTCAGACCACAGCATATTTGCTCACTGCAGCGTCATGAAATGGGGGCGTGCCTCATTGTGCGTGCTGCATATTTGGCATGACTGAGTGTGGTGCAGGCTTCGAGGATTGGTCACACTCCTTTGTTTGAGTGGGTACTTCTAAATGACAGGGTGACCATAAGATATATCAGAACCGGAGGGACAGCGCAACCTATGGGCAAGTGGTGAACATCCCAAAAATTGAGCATGTTTTGTTGTCTTCTTTTAGATGATATACTTGAAAACAAAATCTTTTTCACCTTAAACTGAATAATACTGTTTTATGAAAACGATTTTTTTCGTGAGCTTAAACGTGTCGCATGCAAAGAAAATGTAGTCATGCCGCGTTAAACGTGGTCGCGCCCCACTTCTCACGAGGTAAACATGAGCACCGCCAATGACATGTAATGAAAAATGAACAAGACCACACGTTTTCGTAAACAAAGATCTCTGATCTCACCCCTAGGCCCGTATTCACTAAGATGTCTTCCGCTAAAATATTTTCCTAGGAGTGTGTTTCAGTGGATCATGATGCGGAACATATTAGCAAAGCTGGCTGACCAATGGGAGGAAGTACTTGCAAAAGAGATGTTTTGCAAATTCTGCCCTTGACATTTATTCCTGCACCATGAATGTCGATATGTACGTTGGTGGCAGTCAGCGCTCATTTGAACATTTTTAGCTTGTGTTCCATTTTTATGGAACCACACTAAGTGCCACTTCTATGTATGTAATTACGTGCTACAGTGTACAATGTGACAAAGACGAAAATAAGACAAGAACAAGCGTCGCCATCCAAGTGGTTTTAATTTTGACACAATACACAAATATATAGAAATATTCACAAACAGTTCATATATTACTTCAGACTTCTAATAAGGAATGCCTTAACATAACGAATCATGAGACTCTTTGTCGGGAAGCGGCCGTTTTCACTTCACGGAACTTTAGTACTAGTAGAGGGGCCGATCACTTTTCACCTCACTAGAGCTCAAGGTCACATGAGCTAGATGGAAAGTTAATGTGACGTCATTGCTAGAGTGGTCATTGCTGTGGCTTGAACTGGCATTGTCTTTTAGTGCTTCAGTAATTCCACTACCATCTATGAGCGAATGGAAGCTGGGGGCCTGTACCTCACCATGGAATACGAAGTGCTATTCTGCGTTGGTGCTTCAGATTGGGTGATCTGGCTGACATGCCAGGACCGAGTGATTGGTCACAGATCGGTCAACGCTGTCTGGCAAGGCAGAATTTACCAGTCAGGGCGAACCAGCACCAGGGTTTCCTGGTGATACTCAGTTTCGCCAGCTTCTTTGTATTCTTTACTTTCGCAGTTATCAACACACAGAGGATCCGCTATTGAGGAAGAGGGGCAAGTGGACATATTTCGTGCATCATGTCTGCGTAGTTATATCTTGGCATGATGTGGCATCACAGTAGTGTGAGCTGTTCGTGACTGCATGGCAAAAGGGCATACTATGCAAGCTGACCAAACCATTGTCACTTTACTGCCCATGGACATGCAATGTTTCACTGCATAGACATAGAGCATAGTGAGTGCTGTTGAAGGCATAGTGCTAAAATAGGCTGTGTGCACTACCAATGCCGCAGCTTATTTTTGGAAATACCTCCCACTAGTGCATGAAGTGTCTTTCCCACGGTGTGCATATCCTGCCTGCTGTAAGGCGATACGCTGCCTGCTGTAAAAGGTAACGGTAGTATCGCAGTACTCGTAATATCAGGCCAACCTAAATTGAAGGTTTTTGACCAGTGCTCACAGTAAAATAATTGCTGGGGTTGAGCGCGCCAAAACCGCATGTTTATGCAGCACACCGTGGAGGGCTCTGGGAAGTTTAATGCCATTCGGCTGCTGATCCGAAGGTCGCGGTATTGAATACCGGCCTCGGCAGCTGCATTTCGACGGAGGCAAAATGTCGAGACCCATGTACTGTGTGGCTGTCAGTGCATGTTATGCAACCCCAGGTGGTAGAAATTTTCGGCGCCGTCCACTATGGCATCCCATAATTATTATGGTTTTGAGACATGCAACCTTAGAAATTATTAAATTTGTGCACCTGAGGTTCTTCAGTGTCAATTGATAATGCGCACAATACATAGGTCTCTAGCATTTATGCCTACATCCAAAATGTAACTGCAGTGGCCAGAATCGAAACCGCATATTTGAGGTTAGCAGCCAAGTACAATAACTGCTATAACCACTGTATCACCAAGACTACTCAGAGTGCAACTGACGCATAAAATTGCTGATTTGTGATGTTGCTGCACGCGTTGCCGAAAAAGTTTCCTCGGGAGTGCTGCACAAGCCCTTTTATATCCTGCGATACCTAGCCAGTCTGGTTGACACTGCATGCCGCTTTTTTAATGCTCAAGATGCTCGTAAATACTGCTGCAATTAATTATGCACTCACTCGAGTACTGAATGTTCTTGCACTCAGCGGTGCTGCTTGTCTCGGTGATTATATTTATTAGCTACCCCTTAGTAACAGGGCGACGACAAATACTGACAACTATAGTCTTTCTCTTCCAGTCAGGTTTAGTACATGTCCTGAAGTGTAACATTTTAGCTCTCTTCCGCACATTGTGATTCCTCATTATACTCCTTCTATATCCTAACCTATCGCCAGAAGCGACTCCGATTATCATATCAATCACTTCAGTGCTTTGCCTTCTTATCTCCAAAGCAATGTAGCTTATCTTGACCAATGTGCAGTTCATACTTCCATCTGCATTTAGTCCCAGTGGTTCTGAAATATGGATGCCTTTACTGGCCTTGCTGGTTGAAACATGCATGTGCTTTTATGGGACGCCTTCTGGGCCCTTACACATCAATAATGAAAACAAATGTCATGGCACTGTGTTATGATTTGCAAAGGAGTTTCCAGATTTGCTGTGGAGCAGGCACTTGTCTCATTGTATTTGCACAATTTTATGAATTGTTTTTTCTTACACATGTAATCTTAAAGTGACACTAAAGGGAAACAATGAATCACTTGAAACTGATACATTATTTGAGAACTATATTGTCATTAGTTTTGCCACCATAGGTACAGTATTAAAAGAAACTATGATTAAAGTTCTATTTTGAATTTACCACGAAAACCTAGGACCCCAGACGTAGGCGTGATGCCATGGATTTCAGGTATTTTCTTCGTATTTCGGCCCCATTGGCTCATTGACATTTGATGAAACTTGCCATGTTAAGTCTCGGGCCTCGCTACAGCACAACGTGATTCAGTCTTAGCAGAAAATGAAGTTGTGTTCCATGAAAAGCGCCTTCAAAATTTATGACATCATGGCGAGTTGCTGCAGAAATGTGAAGGCAGCATCACCACCTGTAGCTTCTTTGTGTTTTCTCGCTTAGCATGCTCGTGTGGGAAGAGTGGTGCTGTTGGTATTGTGAAAGGGTAATTTAATAATGCACAAAAGACATTTGGCTCTTTGGTGTCCCTTTAATGGCAGCAGCACATGTGTGTTATGTCTCATAGACATTTTCACTAGTAATTATTTTTCCGTATCTTCTTACGTTTTTTCTCGCTTCCATTCCTGGCATTCACTTTGCAGACCCTGCTTTTCTGGCAAATGCTGTATATAAATTTGGCCCCTTAATTACACTGCATTTGGTTGCCAATGTTCTTAAACCCTATTTCGATCCATAAATATGGTATCAAGATACAGGCTTTTGCTCTCAGTGGTCCGTTCCTTTCCAGTGTATTAAAAATAATTTTTCCCCTGACAAAGGCAGTCTTAGCACTGTGCATCGACAGAAGGGGTCACTGTGCTTCAGAAGCTTTTGAATGCAGAAGGCTTTGTTCACTCCAGATGTGGCACCTTTTTCAGCTCGGTGGAGCATAGGAAGATGTTTGACTAGAGGGACTACAAGTGCCAGTATGTCTGACAGGCAGCTCTATTTCAAAGTCAGGACCACTGTTCATGGTGAAGCTGAGGTGACTGTATTTCTGCATTTTGCAGCTGTGTGCCGAGACGTACTTCATCCGAGAATTGCTGTGGTCGTGGGGCATTATTCACGTGGTGCCAAATGGAAAAAGGAGATTGTCGTGTAAAAATATATGCACTGCCATCAAGCAAAGCTATATTCATTTTGGTTCATTCAAGTTCCAAGAATAAGCTAGACGGCGTCCCTAGAAGCTGAACGCACACAATCACATGCCTAGTTAGTTGTTACTTGCTCGCTACTTAAAAACTTCGTATACTATAAAGTGTCGTAGGTAACTAGACGCATACCGGAGGCCTAGTGGAGATTGCTGTAGTACATACACTTGTCTCTTTCGCAGGCACGAAGGAGTTCATCGACCGCATGCTGAGCACTGAGGCTATGAAGAGCATCGGCGCTAAGCCCTGGAATGTTACGTTTCCTCCCTGCGCCGAAGCAGGACGGCAGTGGAGTGAGGTGTATATTGAATGCGTGTTTCAACATTTCGCACAGACGGTGTGGCATGCTTGTTGCACCGTGCCCATGGGTACCCACTGCGGGGCAGTGGTGGATGAACGCTTGAGGTGAGCACGAATGATGGCTTCTCTTGCAATTTGGTAACTGTTAGAATCCTCAAATCAATCGTGGGACGAATGTGGTTCGGCTGGCTGCAATGCATCATGCTGACAGCTGCACTAAATCACATCACACTCATTCACAGGCTGTGAACGTATGACTGGTCCCGTAGAGTAAACACGGTGCCTTTAACACATTCAAGCGTGTTCATACGAGCTACTACTTGGGGTTGGTATGTATATTACTTTGAGACAAGTGCCCACTAAACATGCTACCTACATTGCCTACAGGTTCTCTAACAGCAACATTGCACTGTGTGTCATAAATGCGCTGACTTGAATCGCATGCCTGTTTCGGTTCTTCAACAACTATGCACTGGACGAGGATACATGGAAGAGGACTTATACAAGCACAGGGAGCACTCGCAGAATCCTTCCCGTCTCAAATTAGCCTATTCAGCTCTGTGACACCATTATGGAAGAATAATTTTCATGCTACATTTACTTTTATCTGACTTAAATATCTGAGTGCTGGAGAACTTAGCTAAGTTGCATAGTACATGAGTTCTTCCTCCCTTCTCTCAGTCAGTACAGTACTTCCAGCATCGAATCGGTGCACTCTTCTTTGATGACAATTACCGTCTTCTTTTCTAAAAGCCAATGTTCTGGAACATTCAATTTAGTGATCCAATAATGTGCAAAATATAGTAAAAAAAATGAATTGGTGAAAATACAGCTCCTCATGTCATTATTGATAATGATTACACAATGAACAGAAAGCATGGGGACATCCATGGCCTGTGTTGCACTGTTCTGTGATTTGGTTTGTGTTCATGAGAGGAAGGGATCTCTGACTTCTTCAGGTGTACTGCAGCACAGGTTGTTTGGCAGGATTCTGTGCTCGGGCAGCTTTTCTTTTGGGGCATTGTTCACTTTCCGTGCTATTGTCAGCTGCATGTACTTGCTACTTTGGGCATATGATATGGTCACTAGGTAATTACAAGACATGAGCTTCATCTGTTTATGTTAACTATGGTGCCTCTTATACACAGCTGCGGACGAGCGGCAAATGGTGGAAAGAATGAAACCAGTTAATAATAATAATTGATGAGGTTTTACCTGCGAAAACCAGCTATGATGTAGGCACACTTTGTGCTAGAGGGCTCGAGAGTAATTTTGACCACCTGGGGTTTTTAAACGCCAACCCAACATCTAAGTACACGGGTGTCTTTTTCTTTCCTTGCATTTCACCTCATCAAAATGTGACCGCCAGGGCCAGGATTTGATCCCACAACCTCGAGCTTTGCAAGCTCGAGGTTGTGGGACCCAGCCGCTATACTTCCATGGGGGTAAAGAATGATGATGATTTGTGGCACTATGATGTTATGTTGGTATCATCGTTTCGCAGAGCGTAGGATGCGTCAACGACAGAGGAGAATCAAGACATATATATCGGACGGCACACCCAGATGGAACATATAAAAAAGACCAGGGAATACAAAACGAGTAGTTCGTCTCACATTGTGCTGAAGTCCAGAGCCTAGAGGGCTCGTAGATTCCCAGCAGTGGATCAGTCACTGAGGGGCCGTTGGAGAGCATAGAAAGGATGCAGAAGCACTGACCATGAGGTGCTGGTTATCCTGAAGACAGGAGCCTGTCACTCTGGTTTCGTTAGCTGGCGCGGAAGTGATGCAGCAGCGCTGTTGCACTGATGAAGTCTGATGCACTGACAAGGGCCTGTCACTGACAATGAGGCGCTCACTGTCCCGAAGACAGAAGTCTGTCGGAGCGAACTTCGCTCGTATATATGCAGGTTCTGTCGCTCCCCAACCCGTTGTCAGCGTTCCAAAGCCACTTCTCGCACGAGCTCTCATTGTCATTTCTTGCCTTAACATAGAGACGTTGCTCACGGCCATGGACACCAGCTCATGTAGTCTGTGCCTACATTGACGCTACCTTGTTGCCTAATCGAAAGCCACACTTCATTATTCGCAGAAGCGGGCGTGCGTTTTACTTGTGTCAAAGCTTTGGTGCCTGTATTTTTTCGAGCACCTCAACCTGTAGCAATTTGAGCCTGACGGCCTAATGACACTTTCTCATGAAATTTCTCTATTTTCCCTGAAGTCACCACACGCCCAAGAACAACTGGTTTTGGACATCAAGCGGCTCGGCAATAATGCTCATGAACTTAATCACCGCGTTGTAGTCCAGTGGTTGCCAGCCCACTGTGGAATACAAGGAAACGTTCGGGCCGACAGTGCTGCCAGAACAGCCTATGGTACTAAAACACCACTAACAGCCATACCTCTTTCAAGAAAAGATGCGGCGACTATGGTATCGGCATTTGCCTGGAATCGGCAGCGGTACTTCTGGTGTGATTCAAGATACCAGTACGGACCACTACACGCTATTGACCCAGCCTGCAGCTTCCATGTACCACGAGGTTTAGCCAGGCGAGACGAGGCGTGCCTTCACCGATTAAGACTTAAGGTAGCCTACACAAGACATTACAAGCACAAAATACAACTATCTGATTCTGCATTGTGCTGTATATGCAACACACGAGAGGACCTTGAACACGTCCTGTGCAACTGCCAGCACTACGAGTCGGAGAGAAATACTCTGAAGGCAGCGCTTCATTTGCACACGGATCGACCTTGGAGCTGCGGCATCTCCTAGGCCCGTGGCAAGACAGCGCCTGCGCACAACGCAGCACTAAGGCGTTGATAGCGTTTCTACGGGCAACCTGCCTCAATGAAACGTTGTAAACTGCGTTATAGTGTATATATGTATATATGAGTGTGTGAGTGTGACTGTATGTACATGTTGTGTTACACGTGATCATTGTAAATATCATAATCATCGTTAATACCTGGAGTAGCAAGCCAGGCCATTGACCAAGCTAACATCTCCAAATTCATCAATAAAATATTCTCTCTCTCTCTCTATTTTCCTGTTAGCAGCGTTAATGTTAGCAATGCCATATTGTAAGGAGGCCGCGTTGCCTTGTCCAAGGCAGTCTGGGCATATTTGTCCCCTTTCTGTGACATTGGAGATATTGGTATGGCACCGTCGATGGAAACTCTCTTGAAAGGTGTATCTGTAAAGGGACAGCTTCCTGGAGGTAACAGACCAACTAACCATTCGGGAAAGATAATCTGGCACGTGCCGCACGATTTAACAAAGCATTTGAAGTCTGATTGCACTCCGGGCCAGTAGAAATATTCACGAATCTGGTGTGTGGTTGCTTCACTTGATTGCACCATGCCCGGAAATTCCCCTGTGAGCCCTTCTCATGATATATTGGCAGAGGGCTCTTGATAAAATGAGCTGTTCTGTCTGGTTGTGGGACCGCAGCATGTAGCTTCGGTAAAGAATCCCCTTCTTTACAAAAAATTGGATATCTATGGACCTGGTCTTCACCTCTTTGTGAATGGCCTCAGCGCATTTCTGTAAGCTCTTGTCATCCCTCTGTCTTTTCCTCAAGTTGACAGAACCAATATCCAGGGAGTTTACTGCTGGTGATTCTAGCAGATGAGAACCTGAGGTCTGTCTGACTGTCGATGCCACTTCTGCATTGTCGGTTGGTTCCCTAGCAGTCGATATTACGGTATTAGCCGGATGAGAACCATCTGTAGACCTGTTGTCAGCTTCAGACTTACGTTATCGGGATCTGGCACGTCATGGATCCCTTTCACATTTCCCAGAACGTCGCATAAAGGGTTGTCCATGCAGATCACACAAGTGTTGCCTATGAAGAAAGGTGAGGCGATTTGCATGTTGGGCTTTGGGAAGCTTCAATTACCTTCTCTCCAGGAGACAGGCACAAGAAACTTTCCCCGTCAAACTACTGTCTGGTACAAGGGACCTTTGACAATAATTGAATCACATCCCATATCACGTAGGACAGTAGCGGGATGCCCTTGCAGGACACCGGCCATAGGCATAGCCTTGTCCTTCCATATATATGCACTTTCACTCTCCTGCACTCGGAACAGTCACGTCCTCTCCGCAGTGCCTGCATCTCCCGGTTGGTTGTTTTGGGCACATCCACTTGTTTTTTCAAGAACGAGGCTCTCTCAGTACTCCTGGCCATTTTGGGGCAGTCACCTGGCTGATGCCTGGTGTGGCGGCGCTTTCTGCATAAACATGGTTTTGTGCTTGGACGTTTTGTGGTGGTCCAGCAATCCGCTGCTGTGTGGCCACGTTTTTGCACAGAGGAAGCAATGTGGCTTTTCTTTTTCCTGTGTTCATTGCGAGCTCAGTGCTTGATCTGGTGGCTTACTGGGTTCGTTGTCGGTTTTACCTTCGCTAAGGTTGTCTAACACCTGCGCCTCCATAAAATGATCACGAGCTTCCGCTAGCTCATCAAGGCCTTTGCAGTTCTTCCCTTTTAAGAAGACAGCCAACTTCTCATGGCATTTCAGGAGGAACTGCTCTGAGACAATCATGGCTCACATAGTGTCGTACGTCTGTTCGGTGTTGGCCATTTGTAGCCAGTGGTCGAATAACAGATGCCCTGCGAACTGGCGGCTTGTTTCAAAGTTATCTGGCTTCACCGACCAAAATTTCGTTTGGTATCCTGCTGCCAAAACCTAAAGCGTTGCAACAGTGTCTTTTTTAACGTTGCGTAATCCATTGCGGCACATCCACTTGTTGCGTAATCCATTGCGGAGTCGCATTAGAGCAATGATGTACGTGTGAGCTGTCACAGGACCACAACCGCACCGAGCCCAACGCGCCGACGATAATTCGGTGAGCAGCTAAAGAAACCTTTTCTCATAATGGAGAGTAGAAACTGTTAGTTACTAACACAGTTACATGTTCTCACATTATTCCGCACAAACGGAAAACCGATGCGGCGCTGGACATAACCGACCGACGGTCTCTGATAGTAGCAACTCATGAGAAGCGGGGAAAATTAGATAGATAGATAGATAGATAGATAGATAGATAGATAGATAGATGACGAAATTAACATCACAAGCGCAATAAGGAGTATACATTACTCCTTGATTACTACTTGCCGTAAGACGCAAGCTGTACCCTACTAACCTCTACACAAATATTTTTAGCATGTCGATGTAAATGTGATGACGACTTAACACTTTGAACTCACTTCCTATAAGAATGAACACGATACTGTCGCGATGCAGGAACAGCACAAATCAGCAGCAGGAATCACGAACACAGAGCTGGTCACTTTAATCGAAAAGAACACTGAGCACAAAGGTATAACACTCAATGAATATGCGGACGCGCTCGCAGTGTCAGGTCTAAATGGCCCGGTAATTTCTGTGTTGCCGACTTCGGCGTTTGTTACAGCTGCGCGCTTCTCAAAATATACTACCAGCAATAATTTTAAGAAATCTGCACTAGCCAACACTGACTTCGGACACTTGGCTTATCCGTGGAAAAATAGATGGTGCGAAACTAGAAGAGCAGAAGTCTCAATCACTAAATTACGATGCCGAGTCCCCCCACTGAACTTTTACATGTACAGGTCTGGTTTGGCTCAATCACCGTTGTGTCTGCATTGTGATGAGGATGAGTCTCTGGAGCACTTCTTCATGTCATGTCGAAGATTCAACATCCCACGGAAAAGGTTTCTGGAAATACCCTTAAGAAACATGGGTTTAAATTTGTCTCTTCCAGTAGTGCTCTCTCTTGGTGCGACTATCCTTGGATTTAGTCACAGGAACGTGTGCAAGGCCGTATGCGATTTTCTTCGTGAGACAAAAAGAATTAAATGTTGATCTGCTCAGTTCATTATTTTTTTTTTCTATCATGATCTCAGTACGTGAGAACCAATCTCCATAGCGTTCGCTTCTCTTTTATAATTATATGCCTTCAGACTTCGCAGAAAACTATTCCTTTAACCTAAATTTGATTATCATAATCGTACTACAATTTTTTTTTGTATTTTATTAGGAGTTCTCTCCCACACAAATTTCTTTTCCGGTTCATGGCCGATCCCCCAGAGTGGGTTGCGCCAAGATACCCAAGGACCAACCAACCAACCAACACTGAGTGGTTGGTTGGTTGGTCCTGAGTGGTTGGTTGGTTGGTCCTTGGGTATCTTGGCGCAACCCACTCTGGGGGATCGGCCATGAACCGGAAAAGAAATTTGTGTGGGAGAGAACTCCTAATAAAATACAAAAAAAATTGTAGTACGATTATGATAATCAAATTTAGGTTAAAGGAATAGTTTTCTGCGAAGTCTGAAGGCATATAATTATAAAAGAGAAGCGAACGCTATGGAGATTGGTTCTCACGTACTGAGATCATAATAGAAAAAAAAAAATGAACTGAGCAGATCAACATTTAATTCTTTTTGTCTCACGAAGAAAATCGCATACGGCCTTGCACACGTTCCTGTGACTAAATCCAAGGATAGTCGCACCAAGAGAGAGCACTACTGGAAGAGACAAATTTAAACCCATGTTTCTTAAGGGTATTTCCAGAAACCTTTTCCGTGGGATGTTGAATCTTCGACATGACATGAAGAAGTGCTCCAGAGACTCATCCTCATCACAATGCAGACACAACGGTGATTGAGCCAAACCAGACCTGTACATGTAAAAGTTCAGTGGGGGGACTCGGCATCGTAATTTAGTGATTGAGACTTCTGCTCTTCTAGTTTCGCACCATCTATTTTTCCACGGATAAGCCAAGTGTCCGAAGTCAGTGTTGGCTAGTGCAGATTTCTTAAAACTATTGCTGGTAGTATATTTTGAGAAGCGCGCAGCTGTAACAAACGCCGAAGTCGGCAACACAGAAATTACCGGGCCATTTAGACCTGACACTGCGAGCGCGTCCGCATATTCATTGAGTGTTATACCTTTGTGCCCAGGCACCCATATCAACCGAATGAGGCGTAAATGTCTGGGCAGAAGAGAGTAGAATGCTTCTAGTGCACTTGATAAATTAGGCGCGCTGAGAGATGCACACACGGACAAACAGTCAGTTAGAACGGCGACTGATGAGAAGGACTGGGGCAATTTTCGTACAGCTAAGACGATTGCCAATAGTTCCGCTTGGAAAATGGGCGTGAAGTCCGGTAAACGAATTGAGAAGGACCAATTCAGAGATGAGGACACAATACCAACAGCTGCCTTCTCTTCCCAGACTGACGCATCAGTCGCTATCACGATTTTTGTGTCTATCTGAGCCAGGTGATCTTCTAAGAGGCCATTGAGGTAAGAGTGAGACAGGTGTTTAGCGTTACTTGGGAATATATTATCAAATTCAATTGCAATTGCTTGCACCGTGTCATTTAGCACGACAACTTTACTTAGGTGCACTTGTAACGGATCCAAGAGTGACTGCGCAAAAACGACTTGGGGGCAACGTAATCTAGACCAATGCTGGGTAAAAAATGTGGCCGATTGATTAATAAAAATATATTGAGACCTCCTCTGGGGAGATGCATAAATTTTTAGAAATGTTCGCACTGTTAGGACATGGAACCTTTTATCAAGAGAAGGAAGGCGTGATTCCTGATATAATACACTGATTGCGACAAATTTCGGGAGCCCAAGGCATAAACGTAATGCCTCGCGTTCTAGAAGTACCAATGGCCTGATTTTGTAAGCAGGTGCCCCAGAAAACAAGACGCAGCCAAACTCAAGTATCGGTCGGATATACATGCAGTAAACCATAATGAGGACGTCACGACGAAGCCCGGAACGAATGGAGCTGAGCCGACGAAGAATCCCCAACGCACGAGCTCCCTTAGCTGCTATATTTTCGATGTGTTGACTCCAGTTCAGTTTTTCATTGTAAGTGACCCCTAAATACATTAGCGAGTCAACTTGCGGAATAATGTTTTGTTTATACGACAACGCGATATGCACCGGAACACTTTGGTGAAAAACTATAAGCGCACTTTTTCCGATGTTTAAGGATAAGTTAATTCCCTCCAGCCACGTCTCAAGCCTGTCCATGTACGCCTGCAGAGTTTGATACAGTGTATGAATATCGTTTGCTGCCGCAAAAAATGCGATGTCGTCGGCATATACTGTACATCCTCTTGGATAGGGATTGAGCGCAAGAGTATATTAAAAAGTAATGGGGACAACACCGACCCTTGGGGGAGGCCTCTAGATTGTTGATATTTTAATGACGACAAACCCTGTTGCCAGCAGTAAAACTCTCTGCCCTCTAAGAAAGCGTATATCCATGATATAAAATACTGTGGTAGTCCTGCGGTATGAAGTGAACTGATTATATTAGAGTGTTCAACACTGTCATAAGCTTTTGTGATATCAAGAGTCACAAGAGCGGCATATTGTTTGTGATATCGAGCAAGCTGTATTCGGCTTTCTAGGTCTACATGAGCACACCAGATGGAACAGCCACGCCTAAAACCAATTTGGTATGGGCTCAAAATCGTGTTCTCAATTAACCAATTATCCATCCGGCTGTAGAGGATTCTTTCGATGAGTTTCACTAGATTAGATGTAAGAGCTATTGGTCTAATGTTATCTAATGTATATCCTGCACCCTGTTTTTTTAATAATGGAATTATTTTAGCAACTCTCCAGTCAGGGGGGATCCATGAATTCCTAATCGAGTGGTTAACAAGTGCAAGGAGGCCCTGGGGCAGTACTTTATGTATTGTTTTTAATAATGATGTAGTGATGCCATCAGGTCCTGGCGCAGAATTGGGCAACACTCTTATTAAACCAGCTAATTCCGAAGCTGTGACTTCATCAAAGTCATCACCGCGGGCAGGAACGTGGGCGTGAGTGGTCAAAGTTGAAGCAAAACGGGTTTCAAGCCCTTTAGCTATTTCTTCAAGCAGATTAGCCAACTCTCTTGGCGTAGGGACAACTGAATCGACATTGATCAAAGCCGGAATTGCTTTCTTAGTCCTAAGAAATTTAAAAAGCTTTTTTCTGTTGTCTGACTTTGATAAGAATTCAAATCGCTGACTATCATAGTTATCCTTCGCCTTGGCGACTGTACGCCTGAACGTTCCAGCCGCGTATTTATAATCATTCCAATTCCGAGGGCATTGGTTATAAAGTAATTTTCTCAAGGCTGCTTTTCTTAATCTGTAATCCCGTGAGCATTCAGGTGTCCACCAAGGATTAGCAGAGTCCATTTCGAGACCTGAATGGAAAACGTGGATTCCTTTAAGGAATCTTTCACCACTGAATTGAGGTTTAATGCGGTCTGCTCCTCATCGCCATCTAACTGATTAGTTAGAGCTCTGCATAAAAGCTTTTCAAAGACATTTATATTGACATGAGTGACGCTGCGTCTATTCAACAAGATCATAGGGCAAATTAGTTCGAAAATTATAGGAAGATGATCACTACTGGTACCTGAATAGACAGCACTCCACGATGATATAGAAAGACCGGCACTGCAGAACGTAAGGTCAATCGCTGACAATGTCCGGTTCCCAATAAAAGTTGGTGTTCTTGAGTTAACACATGTTAGATTATTCTTCGCAGCCCAATCCCACAACCGTTTCCCGCTCAGATCTGTTCTGTAGCCCCACGAAATATGGTGAGCGTTGAAATCTCCAGCCAGTAGCATATCCTTCCTGCAGTGCGAGACCACCGAGTCTAGCGCATTACTATTATGAACACCGGATGGGAAATACACGTTAATTAACGAGAACGGCTGAAATCCCGGGAGTGAAATGTCTACAGCTAGTATTTCACTGTCTGGAGTAGTTGTCTGATACATAATTTTAGCCCGGTGAGCAATTTTGGATGAAATAAAGACTGCTAAACCACCACCGCGAGAGGGACGGTCTAAACGAAATGTGCGGTAATTTTTTAGTCTAAAACTCCTGTCTGTTGAGAGCCACGTTTCTTGTAAGATTATAATATCAGGGCAGTGCTGAGCACAGAGGTAGAATAGATCAGAAGCTGCTGAAAATATTGAACGACAATTCCACTGAAATATTTTAAGACCGATTTTGCTGAGATACCAGCAGAAATAACTGCTTTCTCCAATATGCTGTCTTTCAGGAATGATTTTTTCGAAGTGATTTCTTTTTGGCATTTTTTAGTTTTTGGCTTGGGCCTCACTGAAAGACCCTGAGATTCTGGGGACGCACGGCGCTTCATGGTCCTAAAATCAAAGTCCATTTGCGAATCGAGAGATCCAGAGTCTGAGCTCCAACCTTGTTCCCGTTCGACAGGGATTATTTTCTTTAAATTGGTTTTTGATGGGCTAGGTTGTGGTAGCTCGCTATGGCTGACCTCTGAAGGTGGTAAAACTGGCATATCTGGGATCACCTCAGTCGTCCGAGTGATGGTCTGCAGCAGTTGACTCATCTGTGCATTTACCATTTGCGCTAACGATTCTGTCAAACTCACAAAAAGGTTCTCCATCGCCTTCTTCATTGACTTCTCTACCGCTGAGGCAATAGCATCTGACAATGATGAGTCTATCCCCTGAGAGAAACGATTCGCAGCACTAGCATACCCACGAGGTCGCTCAGCAAGGACAGCGCGGGCCTCGCGTCGTGAACATCGCCTCTGATCGATAATTTCTAGAATTTGAAGTTCATAAGCTCTCGCAGAGCAGTCTCCATTATCGGCCGCGTGGGCTCCACTGCATAAACAACAACGCACTTCCTGTGTTGAACAAACGTTAAAGTCATGCGCTTCACCACAGGCTCTACATCTCACGCCTGATCTGCAGCCCTTAATGCTATGCCCGTATCTCCAACATTTAATGCACTGTAAAGGGCGAGGAGACAATGATTCAACCCGGTAAATGAGAGGCCACGCCTTGATTTCTGTAGGGCGAGTAATGCCGGCAAATGTGACAATGACCGATTCCGTGGGGATCTTACTGTTTTGATCACGCAGGGATCTCGTCTTCTTCTTCTAAGTTCCCGTGATCTTCTTCTTCTTTTGTTGTGTGGAGACTGGATGTGGCATTTGCCTCCCTCCATGGAGACAGCATCGTCCCGATGCTCGACTGCAATACGCCGCAGTAAAAATGTAGTGTGGCACACATTATTCAGAGCAGTAGGGCTTCATACGCACAATGTGCACAACATCCGGTTTAGGAGGACGCGTTCTTGAGGAGCTATGAGGTATGACTTCATAGTTCACATCGCTGAGGCGTCGCACAACCTCATACGGACCGAAGTACCGCTTCATTAGTTTTTCCGAAAGTCCGCGTCGACGAACAGGAGTCCAAACCCACACTTTCTCGCCGGGTTGATAGGTCACAAATCGGTGCCGCAGGTTATAACGTTTTGCGTCAGAATTTTGTTGCCTGGTGATACGGACGCGCGCGAGCTGGCGCGCTTCCTCTGCACGCTGAGTGAAAACATCGGCGTCCGTATCCATGTCGTCGCAGTCATGCAGTAACATTGCGTCAAGCATAGTCGTCACCTCTCGGCCATAAAGAAGGCTGAATGGCGTCCTACGCGTCGTTTCTTGCTGTGCGGTGTTATAGGCGAATGTAACGTACGGTAGAATGTCGTCCCAGTTTTTCTGGTTGACGTCAACGTACATACTGAGCATATCCGCCATAGTCTTGTTCAGGCGTTCCGTGAGACCGTTAGTCTGCGGGTGGTGGGCCGTCGTCTTTCTGTGAGCTGTGCCGCTGAGATCAAGTACGGTCTTGAGCAGTGTAGACGTGAAGGCAGTACCTCGGTCTGTTATTATTACTGTAGGAGCTCCGTGCCTCAGAACGACGTTTTCAATGAAAGACCGTGCTGCTTCTACTGCCGTGCCGCTTGGTAAAGCTTTCGTCTCTGCGTAGCGTGTTAGATAGTCTGTAGCTACTATGACCCACTTGTTGCCTGAAGACGAATTTGGAAACGGTCCCAGAAGGTCCATCCCTATTTGGGCAAAAGGCGCCGGGGGCACTTGAACTGGGTGCAATAACCCAGCTGGTTTTAAGGGTGGCGACTTCCGTCGTTGACATTCGAGGCACGTGCGCACGTAATGTTTCACAATCTCCGTAAGCCTCGGCCAATAGTATTTCTGCTTGATTCTGGCCACTGTGCGTGTGTATCCGAGGTGACCAGACGTCGGCTCATCGTGGCAGGCTCCCAGTACTTCGTCACGCATAGACGTCGGGACGACGAGCAGATAGGTGCTTCCGTTAGATGAAAAGTTCTTTTTGTAGAGCACGTCGTCGCGCAAGCAGAAGGATGGTAGGTTTCTTGCGAATGGCCGAGGCACGCTAGTGGTCCGTCCTTCCAGAAAATTAATGAGTGGAAGCAGGTCGGTGTCTTCACGTTGCTGACGCGAAATGGTAACCGTGTCGACAACCCCTACGAAAGCCATGTCGTCATCATCTGTGTCTTGGTGCTCTATCGGTGACCTTGAGAGGCAGTCAGCGTCGGAGTGTTGTCGTCCGGATTTATAGACCACCGTCATGTCAAATTCTTGAAGCCGTAAACTCCACCGTGCTAGCCGACCACATGGGTCCTTCAAGTTGGTCAGCCAGCAAAGGGAGTGATGGTCGCTTACTACTTTAAAGGAACGGCCATATAGGTATGGCCGAAACTTCATAACCGCCCAGACGACAGCAAGACATTCCTTTTCGGTCGTAGAGTAGTTAGATTCAGCACGCGAGCGCGTTCTACTTGCGTATGCAATTACTCGTTCCGCCGAGTCTTGCCACTGGACGAGTACAGCCCCAAGGCCTACGTTGCTGGCATCCGTGTGAATCATGGTAGGAGCGTCTTCGTCAAAGTGGGCTAGCACAGGAGGTGTCTGTAGGCGCTGTCGGAGATGATCAAATGCTGCTTGTTCTTCTTCGCCCCATACAAATGCGACGTCGTCCTTTGTCAGGCGTGTTAACGGCGCAGCGAGGTGCGAGAAGTTGGCTATAAATCGTCGGTAGTATGCGCAGAGGCCTAGAAAACGCCTAACTGCTTTCTTATCCGTTGGTACTGGAAATTTTGCAACGGCCGCAATCTTGTCGGGGTCAGGAAGAACACCTTTGTGGCTCACAACATGGCCTAGGAATTGAAGTTCTTCGAAACCGAAATGACATTTCTCCGCTTTCAGTGTTAGTCCAGCGGACCGAATTGCTTGAAACACCGACAGAAGCCTTCTCAGGTACTCCTCAAACTTTTCTGAAAAGACGATGACGTCGTCTAGATACACTAAACATGTCTGCCACTTTAGACCAGACAGAACTGTGTCCATCAGCCTTTGAAACGTTGCCGGAGCAGAGCACAATCCAAAGGGTAAGACCTTGAATTCATAAAGTCCGTCAGGCGTCACGAAAGCGGTCTTCTCTCTGTCTCGTTCGTCGACCTCAATTTGCCAATAACCGCTTTTTAAATCCATCGATGAGAAGTAGCGTGCATGCCTCAGCCGGTCCAGGGAGTCATCGATACGGGGTAATGGGTACACGTCTTTCTTTGTGACCTGGTTCAGTTTGCGGTAGTCCACACAGAAGCGTAGGCTACCGTCCTTCTTTTGAACTAGTACAACCGGCGATGCCCAAGGACTTTTTTGACGGCTGAATGACGTCATCGTCAAGCATCTGCTTCACTTGTTGTTCGATAGCCTCGCGTTCTTTAGGTGAGACACGACAAGGGTTCTGCCTGATGGGTCGTGCCGTCTCCTCCGTTATAATACGGTGCTTTGTGAGTGGCGTTTGATTGACCCGTGAAACCGACGAGAAACAGTCTTGAAACTGGTTCAAAAGGTCAAGAAGACGCTGCCTCTCCGACGGCGGTAAACTTGCGTTCACATCAAGAACAGGTGGTGCTATAGAAGTGTCCTGCTCGCCCTGCTGTATTGCAAAGCATTCGCGGTACTCTGCAATTCCGTCGAGGTAAGCAACTGTAGTGCCTTCGGTTATGTGGCGCCGTTCCTTGCAAAAGTTCGTGAGAAGAATATCGGCTTGCCCATGCACCACACTGATGAGACTTCTGGCTACAGCAACACCTCGAGTGAGCAGAAGTGCAGGGACTTGCTCAGCGACGCCGTCTCCATTATGCTGCGTGGTGCACCTGACGGGGACGAGGCGACAAGATAACGGCGGCACGGTCACGTCCTCAAGGAGGCACAAGGGCTTTCGCTGTAGTTATGCAGTTTCATCCTTCGAAAATGTCAGCAGACCTTCTGGTATATTGATGATTGCACCGTATTCGCGCAGGAAATCCATACCCAAGATGGCCTGTTTGCAACACTCGGGAAGAATAACAAAAGTTGTGACGTATGACGATTCCTCTATGCCGATCCTTGCTGTGCACTTTCCAATGGGTGTCAGTAGCCGGCCACCAGCTCCCCTAATCTGCAGCCCCGTCCACTCTGTTCTAACTTTCCTTAGTTTATGCGCCAAACTCTCACTCATAATTGAGAAGTCCGCACCAGTGTCTACCAGAGCCGTCACTTCGTAACCGTCGACTGTAACTCGTATTTCGGCGCTTACAATTTCGGCGCTCGTCAAATCGTCGGAATTTGTCGGCTCTTCCTTCATTCGCAATGGGGGATTTTCAGATTTTCGACGAGTGGCAACCTCCCCCCCCAAAGGTCGCTGCTTTTAGTTTCCCCGGCGGGGGCTGGGAGATCGCCCTCTGGCAACGTCAGCGGCACTTCGACGAGTTAGCGGAGAAGAAGAACGTCCAGGAGAGGGGGAGCGCGGCCTGAAAACAGGGGAATCGTCGCGCCAGCTTGACGCATTCGCGTCGACGTTGGGTCGGCTGTTCGAGCGACAAGGAGCAGCGGATGGAAATCCTTGCCCTGCGACTCGATAAGGGCAATGGCGACAAACGTGGCCTGCTTCTCCACAATGGAAGCACAGGGGCCTGTAGTCCGGAGTGCACCAAATGTCAGTTTTTCGGAGCGGTGGTCGCGTTGGAGCTCCCCTGTAGTACCAAGGTACTGTCGGCGGTTGCTGCTGGTAATACTGCGGTGTCGGCGCAATAGGCGGCGGCTGCTGCTGGTAATACTGCGGTGTCGGCGCAATAGGCGGCGGTTGCTGCTGGTAGTACTGCAGTGTCGGCGCAATAGGCGGCGGTCGACAGACAATTTCTGCGTAGCTGGGATTACGCGTTTCGATGGGTTGTTCGGGAGGTGAAAGCGCTTGCCTTACCTCGTGGCGCACAACTTCGGAGACGGACGCTACCGGCGTAGCGAGGAGCTTCTTCACCTCTTCACGGACTATGTCTCGTATGAGCTGGCGCAAACCCTCGTCAGTTGCTGGAACCGCCGGCACGGCTGCGGCGCTGGTTGATACACTGCTGTTGACACGGTCATACTGACGGTACCGTAGCTGTAGTGCACGTTCGATGGCCGTCGACTGCTTCAAAAATTCGTCAACATTTGTTGGCGGGTTTCGCACAAGACCGGCAAACAGCTGCTCCTTCACACCGCGCATGAGGTGACTGAGCTTCTTCCCCTCGGACATATCCGGGTCTGCTCGACGAAATAGACGGGTCATGTCCTCAACAAACATGGCCACTGTTTCGTTGGGCAGAACGCGAGATTCGAGTAGTCGTTGAGCTTGCTCTCGCCTTTCGCTGCTTCCGAACGTGTCTAGAAACATCCGGGTGAATTCTTCCCAAGATGACCAGTTTCCCTCACGGTTTGTGAACCACGTTCGGGCGCCGTCCAGAAGAGAGAAGTACACGTGAGCCAACTTTTGACCGGCGTTGGCGCTCCAGCCATTCACACTGGCCACGCGCTCAAACTCCTCGAGCCAGTCGTCGGCGTCTTCATAGGCGTTGCCGTGAAAGGGCGGAGGCGATCGAGGATTCGAAACAGTCACCTGTGTCGGGCCTGGGTTTGCCATGGCTTGGGTATTCCTCTCGGGCACAGTTGCAACCTCTGGTAGCGGACCGCACTCTGGGCTCAGGCCTAACAGGCGGCGGCTGGCGCGGTGAACTGGCGTTTCAACACGCGGAACTCGCTCTGGACTGGATACGGTGCTGCGAAGAGGTGTTCCGAACATTTACCCCGCACCTCCACCAGTGTCGCCATGCAGGAACAGCACAAATCAGCAGCAGGAATCACGAACACAGAGCTGGTCACTTTAATCGAAAAGAACACTGAGTGATCACGCAGGGATCTCGTCTTCTTCTTCTAAGTTCCCGTGATCTTCTTCTTCTTTTGTTGTGTGGAGACTGGATGTGGCAATACTATGCCTTCACCACCACAATAGAAAGTTTGCGTGTGTCTGCTGGGGTGTATGATTGTGTGTTTATACTGTTATATAGATATGTGTGTATGTATCTGTGTGCCTGATACCTATCTATTTCCATTTCGTCTTCACACATCCACTCCGGCATGAGAAATTATGGATTGCATTACTCATTACACATCATACACCCGCGATTTCTTACAACCAACAATTTGTTTTTTGTTTGTTTTTGTTTTTTGTCATATGCGCGTACATCGCAAGAAAAAAAATGCGTCTAGGCACGCGGCCGCATACCTGCGCAAACGGAGAAGGTAAACGCCTCACTAACACACGATTTTCCACGCGCGCCGACCTTGCTTGCAGAGCAGTTTTAAAAACCATGACGTCCTGGATGTTGCGATCAGCAAAACTAGAAGATTGCGGACATTTTGACACCAAATACCGTACAAAATAGTAACGCGGATAGAAGATATCGTGCATGCAAGGCTTTGAAAGAATGTACGTTTAACGATGCGGAGCCGCTGCAACCGGGACCGCCAAGGGTCGCAGGTTCGACGCCACCCCTCTTCTTCATTTTTTTTCTTTTTTTTAATACTCCTCGAGATCACGTCGGTAGGGGGCCTGGCGACGGTTGGGTACCTGAAAGGCTTTCAGTCGTTCAACTGCCGTTTACGACTCACTCCTACACCAGAACAGGAATTGGCCTCCCTGGTGAAGTACTTGGCCACCACCTCCCACACGATGCCTACAATTAAACCCTCGCCCTCAGTGTCCAGCAGCTGCAGAACATCTGTCAACGGCGGCGGTCAGCTCTGTGAAGCAGCAGAGGGCAGTAACTGGACCCGGACAGGCCGCCACTGGAAACTAAACATTGGAACGTTCAATGCAAGATCCCTCTCCAGCGAAGCTAGACTAGCAGAACTACTCGAGGAACTAGAGGGAGTTAGTTGGGACGTCATTGGCCTTAGCGAAGTTAGGAGAACAGGTGAAGCTTACATAGTCTTAAACAATGGGCATGTCCTCTGCTATAGAGGATTACCCGAAAAAAGGGAATATGGCGTTGGGTTCCTAATTCACAAAGATATAGCGGGCAATGTAGATGAATTCTACAGCATTAACGAAAGGGTTGCATGCGTCGTAATAAAACTAAATAAGCGGTATAAACTTAAGATAATCCAGGGATATGCGCCAACAACGAGCTACGACGACGAACAAGTAGAGCAGTTCTATGAGGATATCGAATTAGCAATAAAGAAAGTACGGACACAATACACAGTAGTCATGGGGGATTTCAACGCAAAAGTAGGGACAAAACAAAGTGGAGAGCAGGCGATTAGCAACTACGGCGTCGGCCATAGGAATAACCGTGGGGAAGTGCTAGTACAATTTGCCGAAAGAAACCGACTCCGAATAATGAACACGTTTTTCAAGAAACACAAGAATAGGAAGTGAACGTGGAAAAGCCCAAACAGGGAAACAAATGAAATCGACTTCATAATTTGCGAACAACTGAGTATAATTCAAGACACAGAAGTAGTGGGGAAGATAAAATGCAGCGATCACAGATTAGTAAGGGCAAAGATTGTACTTAACCTAAAGAAGACAAGAACTAAATTATTTACTAGAAAAAATGGGATCTAGAGGTAATCAGAGCGAAGAACGAAGAATTTAAAGTAGCCCTAAGCAACAAGTTCGAGGCCTTAGGCGAACATGGTGACGATGTAGAGGAAATGAACAAAACCATAATGAAAACAATCCTTGAAACAGCGATAGAAGTCGGGGGTAAAACAACTAAGCAAACAACAAGTAAGTTGTCCCAATCTACCAAGGACTTAATAAAAAAACGCCAACAAATGAAAGTAACTTCGCCAAAAGATAAGATTGAATTCGCAGAACTATCAAAATTGATCAGTAAAGCCAGGCTAAGAGATGTAAGAAACTTTAACACGAGAGAAATAGAGAAAGCTGTAGAGAAAGGCACCAGCATTAAAACGGTCAAAAAGAAACTGCACTTAGGGCAAAACAAAATGCATGCGCTAAAAGATAAACAAGGTAATGTTATCAACAGTTTCAACGAAATAGTCAAAGTAGCAGAAGATTTCTACTCTGCACTGTACAGTTCTCAGACAGACCATACAACCTTAATAGAAATAGAATCTGAGGAGCACAATGAAATTCCATGCATAACCGCTGACGAAGTCAAAAAAGCTGTCAAAGGCATGTCCCGCAGTAAAGCAGCTGGTGAAGATGGTATAACAGCCGACTTGATTAAAGACGGAGGAGATATTGTACTTGAAAAACTTGCATCGCTCTTCACGAAATGTGTCAAGACATGTAATATACCACGCAGTTGGAAAAATGCGAATATAATCCTTATCCAGAAGAAAGGTGACATAAAGGAGTTAAAGAATTATAGACCAATTAGCCTACTCCCAGTAATATACAAGCTATTTTCAAAAGTAATTTCTACGAGGATAAGAGAAACACTCGACTTTAATCAACCGAGAGAACAAGCTGGTTTTAGGAAAGGTTACTCGACAATGGACCACAGCCACGCTATCAACCTAGTAATTGAGAAGTACGCGGAATATAACAAACCTCTTTATATGGCGTTTATCGACTACGAGAAAGCATATGACTCGATAGAAATACAAGCAGTTCTAGAAGCTCTACGTAGACAAGGGGTACCTGACATATACGTGAAAACCATCAACAACATATACAAAGATTGCACAGCCACACTACTCCTACATGAGAGAAGCAGAGAAATCCCGATTGGGAGAGGTGTGAGACAGGGAGATACGATATCCCCGATGCTATTCACTGCATGTTTAGAGGAAATCTTTAGAGGGAGTCTAGACTGGGAAGACAAGGGAATTCGAATAGACGGAGAATATCTCAGCAATTTAAGATTCGCAGACGACATTGTGCTCTTTAACAATGATGGAGACGAACTACAAAACATGATTGATGACCTAAACAGGGAAAGTATTAAAATTGGATTAAGAATGAATAGGCAAAAGACCAAAGTTATGCTCAATAGCCTAGCTAAGGAACAGGAATTTAAAATCAACAATGAACCCTTACAATGTGTAAACGAATACGTATACCTGGGATAGTTAATAACAGGAAATCCTAACTATGAAAAAGCAATTCTCTGTAGAATAAGGTTGGGCTGGAGCGCATTCAGAAGGCATTACGAAACCATGACTGAAAACTTACCGCTCTCACTAAAGCGAAAAGTATTCAATCACTGCATTCTCCCAGTACTAACGTACGGCGCAGAAACGTGGAGGATAACGAAAAAACTAGGGATAAAATTAAGGAGCACGCAACGTGCAATGGAAAGAAAAATGTTGGGGGTAACGCTAAGAGATAAAAAACGAGCGGAATGGATCAGAGAACAGACAGGAATAGCCGATATTTTTATATCAATTAAAAGAAAGAAGTGGACCTGGGCAGGACATGTCATGAGGAGGAAGGATAATAGGTGGACAGTAAGAGCGACGGAATGGATACCAAGAGAGGGCAAATGCAACAGAGGCAGGCAAAAGGTTAGATGGAGCGATGAAATTAAAAAGTTTGCAGGCATAAAGTGGAACCAACTCGCTCAGGATAGGGTGGATTGGAAATCGTTGGGAGAGGCCTTCGTCCTGCAGTGGACCTAAACAGGCTGATGATGATGATGATGATGAATCCATTGCATGGTCAGGTGTCATTTTGTGAACCACACTTCAGGTTACTCCTGTCAAACAAAGGCTTAGTGACAGAGGCCACTTCTCATGTGGCCAATCCTAGCTCGTAGCAATGTGCTCAAATCGTTAAATGTAAGTGTCCAATTCGTTGCGACCTTCATTAAAGGGTGGTATAAATTTATGTGGACTCTGGTAGCTTTGAGTAGCTTTGCTGGCTGTGCAATAGTCATGCTACCCACTGCCGCATCTCTCACAGCTCAGCTCGAGCACTTCTCTTTCTGCCTTTAACCTGGCTAGTGCTTCAGCATCCGCTTCCCTTGCCATGTTGCGTTCGGCCCAACATGCCTTTTGCGCTTTCCTTTCACGTGCACGCTCTTCGTCCACCCACTGTTTTAGTGCCAGTCCGCTCAATTCCAGTTCTTTCCCTATTGTGATTAGCTTATCTGTCACTTCACCAATCGTCAGATACAGATAAGCAACGTGGTGCTCTTTTATACAGGTTAAGAGCAGTCCTGTCTCGTGGACACTGGAAATGTAATGTTATATTGGTATCGTCGCATTGCAGAGCGTAGGACACGTTGAGGACAGAGGAGACAGTGGGGGCTTTACAAAAAACTCGACATATATATTGGGTGGCACACACAGATGAAATATATAAAGAAACCAGGGAATTGAAAATCAGTAGTTCATCTCACGTTGTGCGGAAGTCCGGTACCTTGAGGGCTGGTAGATTCCCAGTTTTGGAGCAGTCACTGCGGGGTCATTGGATGACATAGAAGGGAAGCAGGAGCACTGACGATGAGGCGCTTGCTGTCCCGAAGACTGGAGCCTGTCGGCGTGAACCTCGCTCGTGTAGATGGAGGTTCCATTGCTTCCCGACCCGTTGTCAGCTTTCCAAAACCACCCTTCGCACAAGCTCTCCTTGTAGTTTTTTTGCCGTACGAGCTCTCCCCATTTTCTTCGTGTACCCGACCGCTCCGTCATCTACTCCTGCTGCTCTAATGCATGTTTCTTCACAGGCACAAGGGCCAAGTGGGGCCAAACAGCTCCATTTCAAATAGTGCAGTGTTAGTGGCGACCCATGAGTTACGATGGCGAGATGTAATGTGGCTGTGAAGGGGCCTACAATGAAATCACTGTAAATATCATAAAAAATATAGTGTAAAATTATGACACTGACAAGTGGGGTGTTCTTTGGGTGTTCAATGAATGATTAGTGATTGTGGTACTTAGACTAGAATACTGAAATATCCCGAATCGCTCCCCAAGCCCTTCAGCTCAAGAGCGGTGGGTAAAGAGTGAAATTAAGTGCAAGTGCGCTGTTGTTCTAGCGTTCTATGCCAATTGCAATTCTTGTCGTCATGCTTCATACAAGTGGCTCAGTCATATATCAGGTTTCCTGCAATTATTACTAGAGAAAAACATTGGCACTACGAACGTTCAGGTCCAAACACTATATAACTATATATCACTATATAACTTATTCATGCTTTCAACACCGCAACATCAATGTCACTCACGTTGGCAATGAGTCTCAGGCTCAAGAATGAGAATTTACGCGCTGTGTGGTTTCTTCTGTGTTGAAGATCATTGAACTTGCTACCACACAGAATGAGAATTTGCGCGCTGTGTGGTTTCTTCTGTGTTGAAGATCATTGAACCCGCTACCACACAGCGCGTAAATTCTCATTCTTGAGCCTGAGACTCATTGCCAACGTGAGTGACATTGATGTTGCGGTGTTGAAAGCATGAATAAGTTATATAGTGATGTACAACCACACACGATGACGTAAGTAAGCGATGAGCCACAACACCAGTCAAGCCTAGATGGCAAACGCCAGGAAACAACAAAAGAATGCAAGGACTTGGTGCCCCCAGTGTTTGGGACCAGTATGCTATGCCAACACTAATGCTCTCCATGGTGTGTTGGACTTGTGTACCAGCAAATTCGGAGAACCTGTGCATGCACTGCAAGTGTGCTCGAGAGCAGATGATGGAGGAGCACAGTGCATAACAGCTTTGTGGGACCACATGATCAACATTCCTTGACAGTTTGCTTGCTGTTCAACTCTATCTGAAACCACAAATTGTTCACATATGTAACACAATCATAAATTATTTACCAATAATTTATTAATCTTCGAGCGTGTGTTGTGCTTCCTAGCTGTAGCAATAACAAACACTTGAAGCAAACAATGCACAAGCCACAACTCTGATATCTCAGCTCCTTTAACCTCGCGTTCTTCAGGCAGACCATAATAAGTGGGCGAAACTGCCTTTGCTCTGAGACGTTGAGCAGCACTTGGAACCCTAGTGTCTGAAGGTGCAGTGAAGCACTGCCTGCTCTAGAGAAAGCAAGTGATTATCATTTGGTTATTTGGAATGCGCATCTACTATTTTAATTTTCTGAAAATACCAATGAATTACTAGTAGGTGGCAAAAGCTGTAGTTTTACATTAAATCAGTTTACTATCTGGCATTTATATATTATGTGGATGCTGCTACATCTAGACACCAATAGAGGAGGTGACATTGACATTTCCGCATGATGCTCCTAAATTTCTGAGAAATCATATTTTTCTTAACTCGTGAAGGTGCTAATCGTGCACATGTACGATGATTGCAAATTGTCATTTTTATAACTCAATCTTTGGTTGAAAATGATGTATTCTTAAAGCCCAAAAGCTGCGTGAGGACTGAAGGACAACATTTCCGTGCACTACCCGTCATTCACACACTTACTGAAACACAATTCCTGCAGGTTCCATACACACTTTTGCCAGAGCTCCCTCTAGTAGTGATTATTGTGTGCAACTATCGTACACATGATGGCAATGGCAGTGATGCTTCGCGTCTCAGATGCTAGACAAGACTGGGACAGGTACACTTTTGATGATATGACAAGTTAGCTACTGCTGCTCCTGCAAGAAAGTGATTAGCCAATACCATCTCCCCGCAATAAAGAGCAGTCGCGATTAAGGATCATAACAGGACAGAGTGGCGTGCCTCCTTCCAGAGCCATCCCTATTGAATGTCTATTGCGCTGAGCTCACACTTACATTCAAATGTTATTGGAGTGGAAACAAACATAGGTGAACCGACTGGCTAGTTATGTGTTCAGTATTATCACACAGCTCTATCTGATGCATATATTAGCCACAACTCTTATAACGAGCCAAAACAGAGCTGCGCAGTTCTCTCAAATTTTGTTTGACTTGTTCATAGCAGATGGTTCTCACAATTCAGCAACCACCACTGAATAATATTGCTAAGTACCTTCTAAGCAATGCATCCCTTTCTCTCAGCAATGCACCCAGAGTTGTACAACTTAATAAATTCATTTGTGCAGTAAATGCTGTAGGTTGGGTATCACTTTTACACCAGTTCACACTGTTGTTCAGCAATTGTTGTCGCTTGGTGCATGTGCAAGTAAATAATGTATGGTAAGGTGCACAGTTTTCCTGCCCATAAGATGAGAAATCTGAAATAGACGCCTAATGGGCCCCTAAACCACCCAGATGTCAAAATTTAGTTGTGATATTTCTTTTGTGCCAGTGTACGCAACACGTTCAAAAAATGTTGGGGGTTGTTTAGGGGCCTTTTAAAGATGTCCACCATTTATTTTTGGCAGTCTGTTCTCTGGATAACAGTTACACTGTGTCTTGCGGTAGTGTGCACTTACAACCATTTATACTACGCAGTGGGATCTGCTTGCCATGGGTAGCCTGTTCTTACCTTGACATTCCTTACATAGATCACCTCGGTGATTTATCTGATATGTCTCGCCACATCCAGAATTTGTTATTAAGCTAGCATGAGTTTCTTGTCCATTTCAGTTGTTTTCTTTTAAATGTATCCTATGGCACATTTCTTGTGACCACCCTATCTCAAGGCACATTTTCCAAATGCTTACCAGTGTATTGACATTCTACTTGCACAGGGTGCGTGGCCAAGTGACCGGCCTCTGTGTGGCCGATGCTTCTGTGATGCCGGACATTGTTGCTGGCCACACAAACACCCCTAGCATGATGATTGGAAGCAAGGCAGCATCCATGATAATTGAGGAGCACACTGGATAAAAGGGACGAACATGAAACTCTGTCATCATCTCACGACCTTGGCCAGCAGCGATAATGAGAGCACAGCTTCGGATAGCATGCACAATTGCAACGTCGTAGCAATCCGCACACGTCTTTAAAATGAAACAAAATGTGGTATGTGTCCTTGGAGCAGTCATTGTTTTTAAGGCAAAAGCCGTGCATGTCTCAATATTCAATTGATTAAAAATGTTTTTTTTGTGCTTGTCGTTACCTGTCTCATAAGGTGGTGACCTTTAAAAAAATGGTGGATTGAGAATGTAGAATAAAAACTGAAAACTCATGTATAGTTCACGTGGGTTATATCATAGTTGTCATGAGTGTACAATTGTATGACTGGCATGAGTGCTTGGCCATGACATCAATAACATGGCATTGTCGTCAGTTGTCTCGCGATGAATGGTAATGAAATCACATGGGGCTCATGTCTGAATTATATATGCAGAAGAGTCCTACCAGCCTGTTGCACTCCAATATTTGGTAGTCTCGGAAAAATTGGTAACAGCATACATGACCATAGCAGCATATGGTTTAATGTCAGAAAACCAATGTGGGTTCAAACATGGAACTTCCGCAGTAAATTCACTGGATCAAATCAAGGAAAGAGTAAATAAAGCAAAATTAAAGTACAATGTCTAACAATTTCATGGATATTATAGACACCTTCGGGAACATAACAAGGACAAAGTTATATTATGAACAGAGGAGGAATACCTGGGTGCTTGACCACAATAGTCTCTGACACTCTAAGGAAAGGGTTGTAATCTATTTTCGAACTGTCCAATTCCTGAAAAAAAGAAAACGAGACAGTGGATCTCCACAGGCTTCTCCCTTGAGCCCAACGTATGGAATTTAACAATTTTGTTACTTTGGGAATGGAACTAGCAACTGTGCAGCAATATAGGCCTTTGTAGATGATGTAACTGTCATAGTTAAAGGTAAGAGTAGAGCACAAATAGAGAACACCGCCAACTAAGTGTAGCATGCTCGAGACGGGTGCGGGTGGAAAGAATGCTTTATTGCAGAAAGGCGCAGATTATATAGGCCCGAGAAAGGGGGCGTATATTGCTGCTGTGATGAGCGTGTGCATGGCTTTGCACAGCGTTATCGTTACGTCACACTAAGTACTCCGAAAATGTTACATTCAGCTCGAAATAAACATTCAGTGCCAGGAGATGGGAATTCATAGTATTACGGAAAGAAAAAATACAGGGCTAACACACCCAAACTAAGATTAGGGCCATATTTTGAGCATCTAAAAAAACTAAAAATCCTAGAAGTTGCCTTTGGCGAAACCTTCTTGCTACCTCATCTCATCGAAGTTAAACAGAAGACCAGACAGGTGACAACTAAGACGTCACAATTCATGAAAGTGGGGGATGAATCTAAATCAAGACAAATTCATATTACAGGAATAGAAAGAATGATGAACTGTCATCCCAAGTATGGTACAGAGCAAATAGTCATGTGATGTGTATTCAGAGAATATTCTTAATAGACGAATGTGAAGGATTCAATACCATTTCAAATAAATTGTTGCAAGTCATGCAATGCCGTTCCTGTACACTTAACTATTAAAAAAGAGAGTGTGCTCTATAAGATAATTTATTGGGGAGGAAAATTTATGTGGTAAGGTGTGTCATATGAAATTCAAACATAGCTAATAAAATAGAATTGTCACTTATTCACCCAGCTGAAGATGTCTATAGATTACAAAAGTAGCTGCAGGGTGATTCCACGTAAGATCGAACAAAGCATGGCTGGTCACCCTCTTAAATTTATTTCAAAATTTTTTATATTGGTGCCCGATGTGTGGAAAGAAGAGATCCACAGTTGGTTTTGCTAGAAAAAATTTTGTCGAAGTGCCGGGAGTCAATAATGACGAAGAGGTGGAGTGCCGCGCTTACCTGCTCTTCTGTTTTGGCCAAATTTGGTTAATAATTACACAAGCTATACTAAGGTTAGGTGGCTGAAACTTTTTAAAGTAAATACACCCATGTTTTTACTTGTGATAAATTATTTTTGCTTTTTATGGGGAGTGTACTTATTTTTATAAAAATCCTCAAAATCAGCCTATGAAGCATTTTTCTGTCCACTTTGCGGGCTTATATCTCAAAAAAGGCTTGTGGCAGAGCAGCGAAAATTCATCATTACGTTCTAAGCATACTCTTTTGTCAAACTGCAAAAGCTTATATTTATATAACATTTCAATAAATAGATACGGGCGGGCGAACTTCAAAAAAATACCGAAGAGTGGAAATTTCTGAGGACAATTAAAAAAACCCATTTTTGATATTTTTTAAACTTTGTACACTTATTCTCCTTCACGTTGGCTTTCACAATCACCAAAAACATGTTGCATAATTTTGTTCCACTAGGAGTTACAGGCCGTCAAATTAGACCCTTACGCGATGATAGGCAATTGTTGTTGATCCGGCTTCTTGCCCACTGAGTGTATAGAATGAAAACAGAATTGAATTTCTGGCCCTTAAGAGGCCAGCAGCACCGAAAAAAGGTGTCAGTGGCACCGATGACGTCAATTTAGACATGATTTGGTCACCCGAGCGGCCATGAGTGCGGGACTACCGAGCAGGTGTGCGCGCCCCCAGATGCTCTCTGTAAGAGAGGCACAGTCAGCTCCTTTTCGCCTCCTGAAACCAAAAGTGTTCGAAACATTTCTTGGATAACTTCAACGCGTGTGCATTAAAGATTCGCTATCCATTCTGTCTTTTTTCGCACCATAGTTAGGCCCTAATAACAAGGCGGAGATGGAAGCAAGATCAAAACACTATCAGGTAGCTATGAGCGCTCGCTTCACGCACGCGGTCGACAGCTGCCGCCGCCGCCAGAGAAACAGTGCACCGCCACTTGTGGTCAGTATAACGCAAGAACGTGGCACTCCAGTGCCAAAGCAAGATATATAACGCCAAAGGAAACAAAAGCAAAACAATTGGTAACCGGACGCGCGCACCTATCTCAGATTAGATTCTACACCTTGCGACCGCGCCGGGTAAAATGTTATCCCTAGAATGATGTGCGTGCCTGTGCCATTTGCACCAACTATAATCTTTGCCTTGCTGCGGTTGAGAGCATTACTGGCCACAGAATCGATGCTGATGAGCTTCACTCAGCGTTCGTTTGCATTCCTTCACCGTCAGAGTGCACTGCTAGAAATGTGGGAGGCAGGCGACCTTGTAAAAAAAGTTTTGAGTGCTGACACTTTTTTAATCATCTTCGAGTATTGGTGACAAGGTGGATCATGCACAACCACATCAGGAAGACACAAAGTAGAGCTATATATACGAGGAAAAGCAATGCATGCACCGTGGAAGCATTATATTCCGCTTTGATTTTGCCGAAAAATGGACTGTCGTGCTTCCTGATGAAGTTTAGGCATACCCCTGCCACAAACAGCAAATATTTGTCTTTACACGCGTGGTAACAACGAGAAAATCTACGAAGAGTTTCGTTGTTGTTAATGATGACTTAAGCCACGACTCCGCTCACGCCTGCTTGGCTCGAGTGAAAGTGAAAGAATGGGTCGAAGACAACCTGCCGGTTTACTCCAAGGTGACATATGTGAGTGATGAAACCGCCAGTCATTAAAAAAAAAGATAGTTCGGAAAGAGCTGTTGCCCCAGTACCCAATGGTTATTCTCAGCAACTGGACACGGGAAAAACGCGTGCGATGGAGTCGGAGGTCCCTTCAAGCATCAGGCAATGCTCAACAACTTGAGGACAAACCCTGAAAGTGCAATTCGTACAGCCAGAGACTTTGCAACCATTTTCTCAGAGAAACTGAAAGGGCTGCATCTAATACACCTTGAAGAAAAAGAACTTGTTGCCTTCCGCGAGTTAAAGAAGGAAGAGTGGATGAGAGTACCCGCGTTCCATGGTGTTGGCATGCCTGACTGCTATCCATGTCAACGAAAGCATCTCCTGGTTTGTACGTGGCACGAATAGCCGAGCCTGCTTGGAAGGAGTTACGTGTACATGAAAGAAGAAATCTGAACTGTCTAATCAATCGAATAAACTCGATTTCAGCCCAGAAACATGAATTAATGAAGCGGTTCTTGACCTCCACAAATTTTCCATTTTGCTAAATGTTCTTTGGAAAGCGCTCCTTGCTTATTGCATTTTTATCCTACCTTTCATTTTTTTTGGCGGGGCAGGGGGGGGGGGGAATCTAAGCTACGCATTGAGTTCTTACTGCCTTTTTGCTGAGGTAAAGGCGGAAAATATCTGTCTGCGCTACGACACCGCGGCGTATCAAAGAACCCCACGCCTACAAAACTGACCCCTAATCATTCAGTATTGTGCTCCTCACAGCTAATATGCAGCGTTCAGACATAAATGACCGGGCACATTATCATGCCAAAATTTAAAGCCCGTACGCGATCACAAATGTCAGAATAATCAGACGTTCATGGTTCGCTGAGCCTTCCATAAGGGTATAATTTGACGGCGCGTAACTCCTAGAGGAACAAAATTATGCAACATGTTTTTGGTGATTGTGAAAGCCAACGTGAAGGCGAATAAGTGCACAAAGTTTAAAAAATATCAAAAATGGGGTTTTTTTTTAAATTGTCTTCAGAAATTTCCACTGTTCGCAGTTTTTTTGAAGTTCGCCCGCCCTTATCTCTTTATTGAAAAGTCATATAAATATAAGCTTTTGCAGCTTGACAAAAGAGTATGCTTAGAACATAATGCTGGATTTTCGCTGCTCTGCCACAAGCCTTTTTTGAGATATAAGCCCGCAAAGTGGACAGAAAAATGCTTCATGGGCTGATTTATATAAAAAATAAGTATAAAAATAAGTACACTCCCCATAAAAAGCAAAAATAATTTATCACAAGTAAAAACATCGGTGTATTTACTTTAAAAAGTTTCAGCCACCTAACCTTAGTATAGCTTGTGTAATTATTAACCAAAGTTGGCCAAGACAGAAGAGCAGGTAAGCGCGGCACTCCACCTCTTCGTCATTATTGACTCCCGGCGCTTCGACAAAATTTTTTCTAGCAAAACCAATTGTGGATCTCTTCTTTCCACACATCGGGCAGCAATATATAAAATTTTGAAATAAATTTAAGAGGGTGACCAGCCATGCTTTGTTCGATCTTACGTGGAATCACCCTGCAGTGGATTATAATAGTATGCACACTGACAGCTCGAAAGAAGGTGATAAAACAAGCTACCTTTGTAGTTATGAGGAAACATAAAAGTTTATAGTATAAAACATTTCTCTCTCCCAGAATATTTGAGCACATTTGACCCACAAGCCACAGCTATATTAGAAGCAGTTAAATATATGTGAAAGCAAATCGGACCCAAACACTTTCAAGTATTAACCGACAGCCTTTCACATTGAGAAAGCTGAAAAGCGCTCATAATACAAATCCATTCATACACATAATTAGAACAAAATGAGGAAAATATCATCGATCAACAATATTACTTTAACGAGCTCAAAACCACACGATGGGAATTTTGGAAAGGAAATGGCCGATGAATTCGTGAAAAAGCCTTCAACATATGGAACACATATAATTAAAGGGACCCTGAAACGGTTTTGACGATTTTGTGCAAACATGGTGATCCGGTAGAGCAGGTCTTTAGGACCATTACAGCAGATTTCGGCGCTGTCCGTAAAGTGTGTAATTTATAAGGTTTTCAACACGCGTATCGCAAAAGGTCGCAGCGGCTCGCCAAAATGCGTTTTCAAACACCCCCGCCAATCGAACTACGAATGGGAGGTCGCTGATTGGCCCCGAACCAGTCACTTTCAAAACCTAGCTGCGAACAACGTGCTTCTACATCGTACTCCTTCGTTTCAGCCAAAGGTATCGTCGCGGTATCTGGCGGCGTACACACGAGTCGCCGGCGCTCTATTACAGAGGCTAGCACTGCCGAGGCGGGCGACCTCAGTGAGGATATCGGGGCGCTATGTCGCTACGGAAGGCTCGGCACAGCGGCTGACGCGGGAGGCGCTGTCGTCGCGAGCGCGCACACCGCAGCAGATCGAGTTGAGGAGGAACAGCAGTGGTAAGGAGGAAGGCGACAGAAATTAGCCCATAGCTGCCTTAGCGCATGGTGCTTCGCTTTATTTATGGTGTGAATAATTTCACAGTTGTGTTGCCTAATCAGTGACGCAATGTAAAAAAAAAACGTTTCAGGGACCCTTTAAGTATACCAATAACAAAAACATTATCTGTCAAGAAAATGTTAACCAAAGAGTTTGGAACTGAAAAGTGGAATATGATTTGAAACGTCCTTCAAAAAGATCATACACCACCGAATGTATACACAATATTGTTACACTCGAGGAGTGACGGTGACCAGATAAATCTCGATACTGGCATGGTGCGAGAGCCGTCCTGAGGCAGCCTGCCGAACGTCGTCCTTCTCTTGTTCCCTTTCGCCGCAGTGCCCGTTTCCGCCGGTAACCATTTTCTCCTGCGCACTCTCGCAATATTCCCCCGTTGGCAGGCGAAGACCGCCAGTAGTCAGTCGGCAGGCGAGTCAGTCAGTAGTGCGTAGACGGTAAGGCTTCAGGCGGGCGACGTGCGTCACTTCTGTTTTGGCCGAAGGTCGTCCGCTGCTCGTGAGTCGTGCTACGCGGTAGTTAACCTCGCTGAGCCGCTCCCGAATGACGAATGGTCCGACATAACGAGCGACAAACTTCTGGCACAAGCCACGTTGCCGCAAGGGCGTCCAGAGCAACACAGTTTCGCCAGGATCAAAATAAACGTGTCGGCGACAACCGTCGCAGCGGATTTTTGACCGGTCTTGAGAGGCCAAGGTGCGTAGCCGAGAAAAGCGCCGCGCTTCTTCAGCTCGATAGATGATCTCGTTAATCGATTCGTTGTCATGAGAGAAATACGGAAGTACCGTGTCGACTGTGTAGCGCGGCGGACGAACATAGAGAAGATAAAAGGCGAATAACCCGTTGTCTCGTGTCGTGTCGTATTGCAGGCATAGGTGACAAAAGGTAGAACAGGGTGATTCCACGTAAGATCGAACAACGCATGGCTGGTCACCCTCTTAAATTTATTTCAAAACTTTATATATTGCTGCCCGAGGAGTGGAAAGAAGAGATCCGCAGTACGTTTTGCTAGCAAAAATTTTGTCGAAGCGCCGGGAGTCAATAATGACGAAGAGGTGGAGTGCCGCGCTTACCTGCTCTTCTGTTTTGGCCAACTTTGGTTATTAATTACACAAGCTATACTAAGGTTAGGAGGCTGAAATTTATTTCACTAATTATATGCATGTTTTTGCTTGTGCTCAATTAGGTTTGCATTTTATGGGGAGCGCAGATATTTTTATAAAAATCCTCAAAATCAGCCCAGGAAGCATTTTTCTGTCTACTTTGCGGGCTTATATCTCAAAAAGGGCTTGTGGCAGAGCGGCAAAAATTCCGCATTACGTTCTAAGCATACCTTTTTGTCAACCTGCAAAATGTTATATTTATATTATTTGTCAATAAAGAGATACGGGCGGACTAACTTCAAAAAGACACCGAACAATGAAAATTTCCGACGACAATTAAAAAACTCATTCTTGATATTTTTAAAACTTTGTACACTTATTATCCTTCACATTGGCTTTCACAATCGCCAAAAACATATTGCATAATTTTGTTCCACTAGGAGTTACAGGCCGTCGAACTAGACCCTTACGGAAGGCTCAGCGAACCATGCACGTCTGATGATTGTGACACTTGTTATCGCGTACGGCTTTTCAATTTTGGCATGATAATGTGCCTGGTCATTTATGTGTGAACGCTGCATATTAGCTGTCAGGGACGCAATAATGAATGATTAGTGGTCAGTTTTTTACGCGTGGGATTCTTTGATACGCCGCGGTGTCGTAGCGCAGACAGATATTTTCCGCCTTTACCTCAGCAAAAAGGCAGTAAGAACTCAATGCGTAGCTTAGATTCCCCCCCCCCCTGCCCCGCCAAAAAAAAATGAAAGGTAGGATAAAAATGCAATAAGCAAGGAGCGCTTTCCAAAGAACATTTAGCAAAATGGAAAATTTGTGGAGGTCAAGAACCGCTTCATTAATTCATGTTTCTGGGCTGAAATCGAGTTTATTCGATTGATTAGACAGTTCAGATTTCTTCTTTCATGTACACGTAACTCCTTCCAAGCAGGCTCGGCTATTCGTGCCACGTACAAACCAGGAGATGCTTTCGTTGACATGGATAGCAGTCAGGCATGCCAAGACCATGGAACGCGGGTACCCTCATCCACTCTTCCTTCTTTAACTCGCGGAAGGCAACAACTTCTTTTTCTTCAGGGTGTATTAGATGCATACCTTTAAGTTTCTTTGATAAAACGGTTACAAAGTCTCTGGCTGTCCGAATTGCACTTTCAGAGTTGTTGAGCATTGCCTGATGCTTGACTAGACCTCCGACTCCATCGCATGCGTGTTTCCCGTGTCCTGTTGCTGAGAATACTCACTGGGTACTGGGACAAGAGCTCTTTCGGAACTCGAAAAGCTGATATCTATTTTTGAAATGGCTGGCGGCTCCATCACTCACATGTCACGTTGGAGTAAACCGGCAGGTTGTCTTCCACCCATTCTTTCGCTAGAGCCAAGCAGGCGTGAGCGGAGTCGTGTCTCAAAGCGAAACTCCCCGTAGATTTTTCGTTGTGACCACGTATGTAAAGACTGATACTTGCTGCTTGTGCCAGTGGTATGCCTGAACTTCATCAGGAAGCACGACAGTCCAGTTTTCGTTAAAATCAAAGTGGAATGCATTGCTCCCACGCTGCGTGCGTTGCTATCCACGTATATGGCTCTACTTTGTGTCAGTGGTTGTGCATGATCCACCTTTCCACCAATACTCGAAGATGATTAAAAAAAACTGTCAGCACCCAAAGCTTTTTTCACAAGGTCGCCTGCTTCCCGCATTGCTAGTAATATTTCTTCGTCTTCTGGGAAATTAAGTTCCTACAGTGTCAGGGACCTGCCTTTTCGACACTGATTGCATTCGCCTAAAAGGCACTCCGATGGTGACGGAATGCAAACGAACGCTGACTGAAGCTCATCAGCATCGATTCAGTGGCCAGTAATGTTTTCAACAGCGGCAAGGCAAAGCTTATAGTTGGCGCAAATGGCACAAACACACACATCATGCTGGGGATAACATTTTGCCCGGCGCGGTCGCAAGGTGTAGAATCTAATCTGAGATAGCTCCGCGCATCCGTTTACCATTTGTTTTGGTTTTGTTTCCTTTGGCGATCTATACCTTGCTTTGCCACTGGAGTGCCAAGTTCATGCGCTCTACTGATCGCATGTGGCGGTGCACAGTTTAGTCTGGCGGCAGCGGCTGTCAAACGCGTGCGTGAAGCAAGCGCTCATTGCTACCTGATAGTGTTTTGATGTTGCTTCCATCTCCGCCTTGTTATCAGCGCTTAAGTGCGGTGCGAACAAAAAGGCAGAATGGATGGCGAATGTCCAGTACACACACGTCGAAGTTACCCAAGAAGTGTTTGGAACACTTTTGGTCTGAGGAGGCGAAAAGGAGCTCTGACTGTGCCTCTCAGAGCATCTGGGGGGCGCGCGCACCTGCTAGCTAGCCCCGCGCTCATGGCTGCTCGGGTGACCAAATCGCTTCGAAAACTGACGCCATCAGTGCCACTAACACCTTTCTGTAGTGCTCCTGGCCTCTTAAGGACCAGAAATTCAATTCTGTCTTCATTCTATACACTCAGCGGGCAAGAAGCCGGATCAACAAGAATTGCCTATCATTGCATAGGGGTCTAATTCGACGGCCTGTAACTCCTAGTGAAACAAAATTATGCAAAATATGTTTTCGGTGATTGTGAAAGCCAATGTGAAGGAGAATAAGTGTACAAAGTTTAAAAAATATCAAAAATGGGTTTTTTTAATTGTTGGAAATTTTCATTGTTCGGTGTTTTTTTGAAGTTAGTCCGCCCGTATCTCTTTATTGAAAAATCATATAAATATAATATTTTGCAGGTTGACAAACGAATATGCTTAGAACGTAATGCGGAATTTTCGCCGCTCTGCCAGAAGAGTTTTTTGAGATATAAGCCCGCAAAGTGGAGAGAAAAATGCTTAATGGGCTGATTTTGAGGATTTTTATAAAAATATCTACGCTCCCCATAAAAAGCAAAAGTAATTGAGCACAAGCAAAAGCATGCACATAATTACTGAAATAAATTTCAGCCTCCTAACCTTAGTATAGCTTGAGTAATTAATAACCAAAGTTGGCCAAAACAGAAGAGCAGGTAAGCGCGGCACTCTACCTCTTCGTCATTATTGACTCCCGGGGCTTCGAAAAAATTTTTGCTAGCAAAACCAACTGCGGATCTCTTCTTTCCACTTATCGGACAGCAATATATAAAATTTTGCAATAAATTTAAGAGGGTGACCAGCCATGCGTTGTTCGATCTTAGTGGAATCACCCAACAGTGTCCCAGTTCTTGTGGGCAGAATTGACGTACATCGACATCATGCTCGGAATTGTTCTGTTCGTGCGCTCTACAAGGCCATTAGTTTGCGGATGGTAGGACGTGGAATGGCGCAAGCTCGAGGAACACAGTCGAAGGGTCTCACTACATCGCCCCGCCACGGTGGTCTAGTGGCTAAGGTACTCGGCTGCTGATCCGAGGGTCGCGGGATCAAATCCCGGCCGCGGCGGCTGCATTTCGATGGAGGCGAAATCTTGAGGCCCGTGTGCTGTGCGATGTCAGTGCACGCTAAAGAACCCCAGGTGGTCGAAATTTCCGGAGCCCTCCACTACGGCGTCTCTCATAATGAGAACTGGTTTTGGGACGTTAAACCCCACAAATCAATCAATCATCAATCAATCTTTCACTACATCCGCGGTAAATTGTCGCCCATGGTCACTGATGACAACGCGAGGAGGTCCATGTCGGAGTATGACGTAAGACAGCAAAAACATGGAAATTTCCGTTGCTGTGGCCGATGGCAGCGCTGCCGTCTCATAATAGCGGGTCAGGTGGTCCACACAAATGACAACCCAACGGTTGCCCTTCGAAGAACGTGGGAAAGGACCAAGAAGATCTATTCCAACTTGTTGAAAAGGCGCGCTGGAAGGCGGAACTGGCTGAAGGCGGCCAAGCGGCGCGTTTGGGGTCGCTTGTGGCGCTGACATTGGATGCAACTGGCGACGTACCGTTCGGTATCGATGCGCATCTTGGGCCAGCAAAAGCGTTCTTTAACATGGTAGAATTTTCGTGTGAAACCAAGATGCCCGGAGGTTGGTTCATCGTGCATACCAGATAAAACTTGTGCGCAAAGACTTTTGGGAACTACTAATAGGTAGCGCGCACCGGTGGTCGCGTAGCTCTTCTTGTACAGGACGCCGTCGCGAAGCCGAAAACGACTATCAGCAGAAGGCTCTTGCGCTGCCGCGAAGAGCGGCTGTAAGCTCGCATCCTTCTTTTGTTCGGACATGAAGGTGCCCATATCAGGAAATTACGGGGAAACAAAAGCGATATACTGATCAAAGTTGTCAGCGTCGCACTCAGTCGTTGGAAGCGGCATCCGGGAGAGGCAATCAGCGCCAGCATGTCGCCGGCCGCTCTTGTAGCAAACGACAAAATCGTATTCCTGTAGACGGAGGGCCCAGCGCGCTAGTCGACCAGAGAGATCCCGAAGATTTACAAGCCAGCATAGTGAATGATGATCTGTGACCACTGTAAAGGGGTGTCCATAGAGGTACGAACGAAACCGTTGCACGGCGAAGATGACGTCCAAACACTCTTGTTCTGTCACTGTATAATTGCGTTCGCAGCGACTCAAGGAGCGGCTGGCATACGATATCACGGGCTCATTGTCGCCAACACGCTGGACTAGTACGGCCCCGATGCCGACATCACTTGCGTCGGTGTGAACCTCAGTTGGTGATGAGGGATCGAAGTGACGGAGAATGGGCTTGGACGTCAATAGAAACTTCAGTCGGTGGAACGATGAGTCGCACTCCGTGGTCCACTCAAAGGGAACACCTTTGTGGGAAGGCATGTGAGAGGATGAGCCAAGTCAGCAAATCGGGGAATGAATCGCCGTAAGTAAAACTATTCCACAGCATTTCCCATTTAACACACACAATGTCTGGACACGGGTGACTTGCATATTTTAAAATAGTTAACAAGTTAGAGCAGGTGTAAATGTGGCGTGAATGCTCCGAACTATGACCACTATCCAGAAAATCGTTTGATAACCAAAGAGGAAAGGAAAGTACTACAGGATATTCTCAAAATGAGGAAACAACCAATAAGCATAGAATCACACAGGTTGCTAAATCTTTTGTAAAGGTGATCAACACAGTAAGACTTCAATAAGGTTAAGACAATGACGCTCTTGTCTTCCTCGAATCGGCTATCTCTAAAAAGAAATAAGGCCAAACTATTAGTATCGAGTTACATAGGTGGACCAATCCACCCTTCAGGCATGTTCCGACTAGGTCATTCTGTTGAATAGATCAGTGGTACGACTTCCTACTTCCCAGTAACACAGATATTTTTCAAAAATGAATTATTTTACGTAACGTTTCTTACAGGATTTCGGGTAAGATGGGTAATTTGCACACGAAGGGGCTTAAAATGACGAAAAAGAAATCTCAACATGCCATGCATGGCGTCGGTCAGAAGAAAAGAAAATTTAATAGCACCATTAGGAGGCGGTAATACATATATTACTCCATGATATGGGATAACCCAGGTGATCCTATGAAAGGAGTAAAATTAACTTCTTGTTAACATTTAAGGCTTCCACAAGCATAAGGCTCCATTCAGGCAGATTCGCGCGATTCCATTGGTGGAGTTTCCGAGATCGCGTAATGGTACTTGATTGAGCTTGATAAGGTAAAAATATAGTAAGTGCGCTGAGATTATGCGAATCAGCGTAACATTTAGGCGTTGAGAAAATTTGGCAGATACTACATATTTTGGGAATCAATGCCTTTCGATGCAGTCAAAGGGAAAATAACCTCTGCTCATTCGTTTGGCATTTACCCGAGCAACATGAGTAGGATCAACGTCTCTGTGCAAATTGGGCAGTTGTGCGCTTAACGAGGGCCTACCAGGTGCTTCGACAGCCCTGTGGCTACTAAAGGGTAGCTCACTGTACGACGACCCTAATATTCTGGTATACCAGATGAAGGAGGCGACCAGGAGAGCACCGAGATGGAGGTGGCCAGATAGACTAGATAGATAGATAATTAAAAAATATTAGTATGAGGCGGACTTGTACGTAACCCATCACAAGTAATGGATTACTTGTAATCAATTACATTTTACTGTAATTTTGTGGCTCACTAATCATTTCCTTGAGAGAATAACCATCCTTATAATTCAGATATTTCTTTTCCATAATCGATTACAAAATTACAGATTACAATTCACCTAAAGGCATACATCAAAATGTTGCGCAATCACGAACTGGTACTCAAGGTGTTCATACCCTACAAGTACCGCACCTCCCTCTAGTGCGTCCCTATTTGTTAATGGCAGTCGAGCCTCGGTGGTTTTGTGAACTCTATAAACACTACCCACATATGGAATGCAGGTATGAGCTATACGTGATTTATTTATTTATTTATTTATTTATTTATTTATTTATTTACTTATTTATTCATTTATTTATTTATTGCGACAACAAAGATATGGACAGCTTCGACGGGTTTTTGCCGTGGCCGTTGCCATCGCCGCCGCCGTCATATCCCATACAAAGTCCAAATTGATAACCCCCCGCGCATCGTACCTTCTACCCTCAGGTAAAAGCACGCTAGCGGGGCCGCCTAACGCTGCTGAAGAAGAGATCCATCGAGCCCGGCCCATCTCCGTCCCCCGAAGAGCGCTTGCGGTAACACCACCCCGCTCGGGAGGCCTGCGTGGAATCGGTGGGGAAACGTTCCGCCCGTCTAAGCGCGAGTGTCTGGGGGGAGGGGGTGTCCTCGCTCGAGCAGCCACTGTGGACTTTGCGCGCCCGCCATCGCTGGCGCGCGCGCTATCTACTAGTACATTACTATATGTGCTGTCATCCGCATGTTTTATGCACTAACTCATTTTAAATCCTAATGAAATCTTTTATATGTTCTTGTTTCCTTTTTTAATCAATTTTCCTTGAATGTTTGATTTCTTATACAAATTGTGGTTGTGCTTATATATTTTCTTCAGTTAAATGCCCTACTAGCTTATTGCTATTGGACTAATCAGTGTTCTGAATTTTCATGAGCTATACCATAAACGAGTCCCACCTTCAAACCTCATTTTCTTTTCTAATCTAATGCTGATGGTAAGGTTATCGTACTGAATTGCGCACATGTTCTAATGCTACTCTTACTTTTACATAGATGTGGGCGCCATGCAATTGGTAACAAGTAAAAGGCCTTTACGAGCATTCAATGGACATTGCAGGTGACATGATTTTCCAATTACAAAAATAATTTTGTATAATCGCTGCACTTTTGTCATTAATATTCTACCGAATCCAATTTTTTAAACACGGAACAGATATAGTTAGGGCACTGACCGAACCTCATTCAAGTTTTTTATCCATCCATTCATCCATCCATCCATCCACATGGCATCAGTGATGCTGAAGTAACACAATAAGCAACCAAACAATTCAGCATTTATGAAAGTTTATTCGTTATACCCTCAGGGCCAGAGGTATCGTATAAGGAAGGAGCGTATGGCGCAAGATTACACAAGACAAATAGCTCAAGAAAGAACACGTGAAAAAGTTTTGGCTATACCATGAATGCAACCAGGCAGAAATAAATGCGATATACAAGGGTCCATGATTTAACAGGTACAATGCTACCTGTCAAAACAAAAATACTTCGTGCAAGAGTCCGCGATTACCATAGAGATAATATACTGACTCTAGAGGCAAAGCTCCCCATAGGGCCCGTGTATGGGAGGGGGGGTCCCCCGTGGTCGACGCCATCTTGCAACGCTCACGCTATCATTAGGGACAGTAGCCGGTATTAATCTGGCAACAAAGTATGTAAACACATAGCCTCCGAAATGGCGCTTAGGCGCGCCAATCTCGAAAGCTGCGGAAAATTATCAGCGTCGATAGATGGCAGCACCTATCTTGTTTACGTTCAGCGCTGGTAAATCAAGGCCTTCCAAGAACACGTTTCGTTATCCCCGGCGATGGAACCTTAGAATGTGGAACGGTGGCCGTCCGTGGAGCTGGGAAGCTCAGTCTCAGCAAGAAATCGAGAGACGACACGCGTCGTTGTCAGCGGACGCGGTGCACCCGGCGTTGTGTGAGTGCAAGCTTGTCGATTATCGCCGTGTCCGAGCGGTCCGTGCGCGATGTTCAACGTGCGTACACAGAACACCTATATAACCGTACGTACGTGTTAAGCATGGTTTATTCTCTCTGGTGCAGAAAGCTCTTTCGAGGCACGACCTACTAGTTTGAGTTTCTTTGCCTGTACATTGCGGCTGAGGCGGGCTGAGGCATGATCGAACAGCCCGGCTGCCAAGCCGGTGCCCTCGAACAACACCGCATCAACCTGTCCGTCGCTACTCCGCTACGGCCACAAAGAGAGGGGCTGGTCGTAACAGTAACAACGTAACCGCACGAATGCGCTATCGCGTCAACCGATGTCACCGCGCGATCACATATGTCATATCGGACACTCAAGCAGAGGGAGAATCCGAAAACAGAAATAAAGAGATCCGAAACCACGCCTTATTGAGCGAATGCGTGCATCGTGAAATGTAATAATTACATTTTTAGGAAGTGTATTCAGTATGCTTAATATCCACTCTTAATCTTCGCAAGATTATTCGTTTTTTACGGAATCAGCACAAGACGACCTACACTTGTTTTTAGCACTTTCAGTAATACTTAGGCTGGCCACATTGACACAATTGCAAGAGGGCGGCGCGCGGGAGGGACCCCCCCCCTCCGCGGCCCAGCTTTGCCTCTAGAGTCAGTATATTATCTCTATGGCGATTACATATAGCACCACCATATGTAAAGGTTAGCAGCGACATCTACAGGAATGCGATTACAACTGATGCATGTCCAGCTTCTTTCCAGATGGCAGCACAGAAGGTTTTCTACCGGCAAAAGAACTCCCTTGCCAGCTCTCACATCCCTCCTCAGTGGCAGTGGCACGAGAGCACCGGACATTATTGCAAGCATGAAGTGTAAAATTAGATTTAGTTGAAGCACATAAGGTTCGATTTGCACTAGAACTATATAAACGTTGGTAGCAACAAAGCAGGAGGTAGTGTCTCAGCACTCATTAGCAAGATAATGTGAACAGGTCAGCATTTCTCGCAGTGCCAATGCTGTTGGGCATTGCGGGGATTACTGAATGCAAACTTGCTTTCAAGTCATTTAATAGAGCTTCCGTGCAGGGCAGGGAAGCACTCACCTGCTATACCAACGCCTCGTGGGTGCGGTGCTTTTCTAGGGCGCTTCAGTCGGTGGGGAAATATGGACGGCACAGCTGAGGATTTCAAGTTCTTTATGTCGAAGTTCTTTCAGATGGCAGGATCAGACTGGTCCTCAGTGAAATGACGCTGCCAAATACTGCACTGTCAGAGAACAAGTCGATATCTTTGACAGCGTGCACAATATTAGAAGCACAAACAACACATTAGTGACACAAAATAGGTAACTTTCATCTGCTCGTGTTTTCCAGTGTATAAGCAACTACAAACGTTTAGGCCGACGCGTCTTTATAAAAAAGGAATTCACAGAACCACGAAGCGAGCAGCTTTTCTTTGTTATTACAGAATTTTTTTCACTTCAAGTCCACATAAGACACGAGAGCAGACCCTCGCTATTCCAGCTCATATCACGCCACGCTTATTTCTTAAGCAAATACTTGAAATAACCGGATGCAATCCTTTAGAACCGGTAAAGTGTGCGACAAAGCGTAAGGTCACTAGAGGCGAGTGTGTGTTTCTCTGTTAAACCAGCCGCGAAGTACCACGAAGTAAGGAGACTGTGCGACTGAGCAATATCGTCCAAAGCGACGCACGCGAATTTATGCGGTAATAGGTGGAGAACAGGGGTGTATTAAATCAGGCCACGAAGGATCCTCGGGATGCATGTGCATAAATTAAGGCACAATACTTTTTATTCCTGCACTTGAGCTCCTACCAACACGCTGGCACCCCGGCACCGACTTCGCCGCCGCGGCATGAATCGACTACGCGCGAGTTGTGAACTTGGAAAAAAACGCACTGTAAGACTACACTATGCTCCGCGTAAGTAGAGTATGTGCTACAGTTTGTGCTAAAAAGTGGGCGGACAGATGTGCGTAATTAAAAAGTCATGAAATCGGCGAGATAGAGGCGCTTACTCGGACTTCGGAACTGCCGAAAGCGTGGGACACTGTCATGCGCCTCACCAGGTCAAAAAGAAATGACAATGAATCTAGGAGCACTGTTCACGATTCTCTGTACAAGGAAAATACAACATACATCGCACAGCTTGCTGGACTTCATGGGCTTGAAATTCTTTCTGCCTATTCTGTGCAGCCACACTCCACGTCTTCTTTTGTCGTGCTTTGCGAGGGGCACAGAAAAAAGCGCCAGCCCTCTTCCCGACTGGACGGAGCACCCGAAGGGGTTACACGCCGGCATTGTCGAGACTGCTCACGGGTAGTCGACTGCAGGAAACACTTCGCACAAGCAGAAGGAGGCACATTCATACGGAAACACTCAACTAACTTACTCGCGACTGCTTTCGAGTGAATGCAGATGCTGCCGGTGTTGCGAGCTGCCGTCACGGGCTCACGGGGTCGTCGGAAAGTAGGAAGAACATGGCGACCGGAAGCCGCCGTCAACCGGATATGAGCGTTGGCCAATGAGATTCGTCAGAGGCACATCAAAGCTTGCCGCTAAGGAAAAATCTATGGACTTTAGTAGAACCTTCCCTCCTGGACACGCAAAAACAAACCGTGCAGACGCGGCCACTTGACGCCAGCGCGAAACTAATACGTTCCCCAGCACTGCACTTCGCCCACCCTTTCTAGACAACATAGAACCCTGACCGATGTCCTTTCTGCGCGCGATACCTTGACCTCTACCACTCTACACGGAAACGAACCCAGTCACCCGGACACACTAAGATGCTCGACACCTACCTTTCCCAGCGGGACGCCGCTCTTTCAGACGAAGCCTTTAATGACCAGCGACGTCTGATTGACCGGGACAGCGGGACTGCAGGAACAAATATGACCGTGTACCGAGAGCTCCATCATCTGGGATATTACCAAAATAGCCAATTTAGTTTCTGCTACTATTACTATTCGAGACATCGTGTGCTCTCTATAGGTGAGTCTGTGTAGCTTACTGAATTGTTTTGCTGTGATCCTCTGTCGCTATTTTATCTAAATCCGCGTGCTTCCTTGTGGCGTACCCCCCCTCCCCGCACTCTTTCATAAGCTGTAATTGGAAGTTTTATCACGCAGAGAATGTACGGAATATAAAAATAGAACAGTGAGGATTGAGGACGCCGCGTCTTGGACAGAGAACCACATGAACACGGGAAAAAAAGTCCAGTTTCTTATTTGTAAATTATAATACAAGTACAGTAATTAAAGGTAAATGAAACTGGACTAGAAGAAGTTGCCTCTGGGAGAACCTCCTTGAGAAACCGCGGACATGTACCGTAGCTAAACGGAGGTTTTCGGTGTCCACGAAGACAATGCCGCTTCTCAGCATGAAATTCTTTTATTGCGATAGCAATTATATGGGCAGCCTCGACAGGTTTTGCCGTCACCGTCGCTGCCGCCGTCATATCCCGTACAGAGTCAAAATTGATAACCCCCCGCGCATTGTACCTTCTACCCACGGGTAAAAGCACGCGAGTGGGGCCGGGAACGAGGCTGAAGCAGAGATCGAACGAGCCCGGCTCATCTCGGTCGCTCGAGGAGAGCGTGCGATAACATCACCTGCTCGGGAAGCCTGCGTCGAAAAGATGGGGAAACGCCCCCCCCCCTCGCCCGTATTTAACAAGCTTGCAAAAGCAAGAGTGGATGAGAAGGGGATAGCGCGCTCGCCATCGCTGGCGAGCGCGCTATCTCGGCAGGCATCCGACGTGCTGCGTACTGCGTAGCAGCACATTGGTCATGTGGTCCGTTCCAGGCGCTTCGCATATATACAATGACCTCGCCACATAACGCTCACGCGATTGCGTCGACGAGTGCAGGAAGGAGCGCGCTCGCTTGATGCCGCTGTGCTGGGCCAAGTTTCTGGATGGTGCAAAGTGTACGCTGCTTAGCGCGCTCGCGCGGTGTGAAGAACGTGCCAGAAGACTTCAAAACATGACTTAGCTCGCAGCTCTGCTGTGCCGTTGTCTCTCTCCTCGACCCTCAAATGGTACTTTAAGCACTTGCATGCTTACTTATTAAGCCAGACCACATTCACTCCAATTCAGATTGCCCCTGAAGCTGCCAGTCTTAATCGTATATCATATCATGCATTCATATCGCATTCATTGCTTCGCCCTTCTGGCGAAACTGTGATTTTCTTCATTGCGTATTAAGCAAAGAATAGGGCGAGGATGCGTTTTTATATTGGGAGCGAGGACATACCGTGGCGCCGCCATGCGGAACAATCGGTGTGACGCGCAAAGTTGGATTGCTCCGCCAGCACTGCCTTGCTCAGCACGGAGCAGCTTTGCCCGTCGCCTTTTTATTGTTGTTGTTTCATTTCAGCTAGGCGATATCTGTAAAATGCTGTTGTGGCTGCGTTATTGATTGTGCTACAAGGTATTTAACTCTTCCGGAAAAAGAATAGCTTCATTACAACGATTTAGGCACCGCGTCGACTGCTGTTGTCGTCTGCTATGGTCACCGGCGAGGATACCGCGCGTGCAGAGTCCGCTGGCTTTTTTTATTTTTTATTTTTTGAGGTGAGATAGCGTTTTGATGAATGAAAAATGAATGAAAACTAAGCATAAAGATGGTTTTAGCGCGTGGCTGCAGTAAATACACATAGTTTTAGCCGCAAGAAAGGCGTGCGACGTGTTCCTCGTGCAATTCATTCATTGTATATGTTTGCATAAACAAAGGGATCACCGTTGACTCGAACAAATGGCATTAGCAAATCTGTATTCATGCTCAACACGCATACCCCTATGGAGCGCGCTGCGAGTGGTTCCTTCGTTTTGTGGGAAGCAAAGCAGCAGGCATAAGCTGCATTCAATCGTGGCCTTTCTCACATGATTTAAAGTGTACACACGACATACGCACAGTGCGCGCCTCATTTAAGCTTGTTATTTTCGGACAGGGGGTACACCTTAGGACATTGTGGCTTGATCACATTTTAAATTCTCGCCAGTATGATCCCAAGGACACTTCTTCCTGGGGCACAGTTGTCCGTTGCTTCTCCTTTCTGTTGCTTATTTTTCCCGCGTATGCAAGACTGTCGTCACACGGCAATGTTCGATCGCGATCGAGCCAGTTCATGACTGGATTTTTCGACGAATGACTCCCGTCCGATCGAAAATACAGCGTAAGACCCGGACGTATTAGTTTACGCATTGAATGCATTGTGGTCTAAATGCTTCAGTGAAACTATCAGTGTCCGGCATCTACACCTTCATCGATAAGCCGTATGACACCCCGCAGCTGCTGATAGAGGAGAATCTTTGTTTGAAGCTGGCCACGTCGTCGTCTACAGTGTAAAAGGCGAAGAAGTGATACTGGCTGGGCTCATTTTGCAGACGTCGTCTGTTAGAAAAAAATACCACGCTTCCAATAACTCCGAGCGCACTTTTAAGCTTTTGTGGTCCCTAGGTGTCCGCTAACGTGAAATAAACGCGAAGCAACGATGTTTCTAGATAAAAACGCTGGAGAATGGGCCGTTGAAAACGCGTGTGAACCGCCCGCTTCGCCGGAGGCTCGGCCGGCTCGGCGCGAGGTAGGATCACGTGATCCAACTTTGCACGTCGGGACGACCGCAGCGCCAGCATCTCCAGTGGTGGCCCTCGCGCCCAATACCCACTGTGATTTCAGGCACGGTAATCTGAGCAGCAACAGCAGCAGTTCAAGGTAGAGCAATTTCAATATTATAAAACTCAGCGCCCAGACTTCACCAACAAGCGATGCTCGTTGCGGTCGCTGCGATTTTCAAACACAGTTTAAGGATATAAATCTGAATGAAATCCCAAAGGGGGCGCGATTTCGTCAATATTATTGAGGGTCTCTCCAAGTGCACAAGTGTCGATTAACAGTTTGCCGGCTAATTTTCGATCCCTTTAATTACACCTGAAGATTCCCCATTGACAATTCTGAGTTATCTGAGTAGATATTTGTAGGGGTACACTATTTCTTTTCTTTAATTAGTCCCCCAGAAGAAGATAATGGTGGTAATTCTGTGCACTGGGAACGTGTGTAAGGGTGTTTCTTCTTGGCGTCCGACAGATTTCGCCCACTCTCTATATATTTTTTAGTTTATTTGGCAATGCGGTGCCTGTGATCCCTTGGTGTTCCTGGGAAGGTTAAGACGCTTGCTTGATTCCTTGTCTTAAGAGCATTTCTGCGGCCCAACGAAAACTATATGTCTTTAAGTATAGACATCGGGCCTTTAGTTGCATGTTTTACATGCGGTTTCTTAGACATAGAATACAGAGACAATGTGGGAGCAAGCACCAGTGCCGAATTCATGTCCTTAATATTACCAGAGTCCTTCAATGCTTTTCTGGTCACGAAACTGCTGCCTCAGCTTCATATGGAGCCAGCACTCGCCGCTAGGGGCGCAGCTGTGCACGTGAGGGCATGCTGCCACCCGCAACCCCTGCCTTGAAGGACTCTGATATTGCCAATGGCAAACCGTGCAGACGCATTTCCAGTGCACCTCCATGAGTCGACGTTCCGGCCTCAGGTCTACGACTCGCGAGTTATATTCAAGAACGTACATTGTTGGGCGAACTATGCTACAGCCGAATTTGGAAATTTAGTAGCATTCAACAAATCCATGCGCAAAGTTTCATCGGTAAATTGCCCACCTACTAAGGGCGTATTCTAGAGGCGTTATTCGTAGTCAGTGAACCGCAATACATGCCCCTTAATTATCACTTCAGTTGGAATTTTTTGCTGATATTGACAGTTCTAACCTCTGTTCATATTCGTGTTCTTTTTTTCTGGCAAAGGTTATTTGAGCAGTCATCGCCAGTCGCAGCAGAAACATTCACTTAGGCTAAACTCTGATACGTATCATGCGGAGGTGGCCTTGAAAGAGCTGGCAATGACCTTGTCGAAAACACGGCGCCGCCGCGAACGGTACAGCAAATGTCACTCGACCAGAGGAAACAGATAAGCGCGCCATGACAAAGTAGTGTGAGTAAGCTTTGATATCACCATATGACGTCACGCGATGACTTCCCGATGACGCCATCCAGTGAAGTCATTGTGATGTCTTTGGTCGCGTCTAAACGTAGAAAAAAATTCTCCACTCCCCGTCCGACATTTGATAGAGTTTCTTGCAATTTAGAATAATTAACTCTTTTCAAAACATTATATGTCGGTTTCGGTAGAGTGCCAAATAACCAGTTTACCATTCATTTCAAGTGTGGTGGACGAAGCCTACGCCTAGTCAAAGCGTGATTGGATGTGAAATGCCGCAGCGAATTTTATGCGATTTATCGATACAGAACTAAGGATAGTACTATCGATGCTGTCTATAATAAAGTTAATACTATAGAAAGCGCTTTCGGTAGCGCTATTGATTGTGCTTTCAAGAGTATTATGACTGTGCTTTCAAAAACGCATCATTGGCCTGGGCCATGCTGATTTCGAAAGACGCAGGCGGGGCCACGTTTTTGCATGACCCCATTTTTCCTGCATATTAGGGATTTAAGCTCACGAAGGAAAAAAAAGATTTCTTTTGTAAAGTAGTCTTGTTCGTAAGAAGGCGATAAACATTTCGTATCTCTAGCATATAGTCCGCAAGAAGACAATAAAACGTGCTCGCCAACTTCGCGGACGTTCACCGGTTTTCGAGTGGTTGCTCTCACCTTCCTTTTCGCACATATAAATGGAACACATTCTCACAAAACAGCGCCCACTCAAACAATGTGAAGTGGCCAATCTTGACAAATAACTCCCGACTCAGTCGCAAAAAATCGCCGGCGCACACGACAACCGTGCCCGCATTTCATGACGTTACAGCGGGAGAACATTATTCTGTTCCGAACAAGGATGTCTGACAGCGCCCCAGCACTGCACCCGGTTTCTCATTCCTTCCGCGCCAGAGAATATTATTTTTAAATATTAGTGAGACTTGCTCATGTGGCACAGGTCTAGTGAAGCAGCAAAGCTGATGGCCAACTGGCTTGTCTACGGTACACCCGCATTTCGTCATCGCCCGGGGCTTCGGGTCCGAAGCCGTCGTCATGGTCCGAGGGCAAGCGAACACTTCTCAAAGTTTCGCACTGAGATCAGCGTAAATACGTTCGCATAGAACCACAGACGCGTGACCTCCGCTTGACAGCGCCCCATGGACCCGTTTGCGTTGCTATATTATGCGATGGGGCATATCTTCGCGCCACGAGACGACGCACGCTTTCTTGGTGCGAAGCTACGCCCGAACCTTTGAGATACGCTATGCACCGGACAAATCGACGCACACTGTATTTGCCTTGTTTTTCTTCCTTTGCACCAGCAATATACGTCAAATGCTCGTTACCCGGAACAGACACCGACTCTTACGCGCACCACCATACAATTAGCTGAATACAATATTTACAGTGTGCACGAGGCACCTGAGACCCAGCGCACAAGCGTTTGAACGCCCCAAATTTGTCGCATAAAATCAGGTGATAAGCAAATAAAAAAATAACAGGAGAAAAGAAACGACGTCAAATTTTCAAGATAACTGCGTAATTTTACTCCATAACTTAATATCTATAAAAACTAAGCGTATCGACAAAGTAAACAGATGCCACAGAGTGCAGCATCATCTCCTGCAGATCTTTTCTTGCTTTTCGAGTTCGGAGATTACATCCATGCAGGACAATAAGGTGAGCCGGCGGAGCGAAGTAATCGCGGCAACATCTGCATGGCGCTAGGCAAAAGTTGCCTCCAAGGAAGGGCGCATCCGTGGTTTCTGCGACCTGTACCTGCTGCTTCATAACAAAGAGTACAGGTTGCATCACGGCGTTTTACAGCGGCGTTTTGGTGGGAACGTGAACGGCACACTATGCCGCAGCTTGTCCTCCTGTTAGGGGAGACTCTTCTTCGCCGAGACTCTGCAAGCTGTTCGACTCTTCGTTCCAGGCACAACCGACGATCACGCAGCGTGGTACTGCACAGAGATATGCCAACGTCGATGTCACACAACCGCCAGGATGCCTGCCCTCAGTGCCCTGGTACTGTACGATAGAGCCCTTGAGCGTATCTGCAAAGTGTACATGTACATTAATTTGTTGCTGTGAATAAATAATAATATTAATATCTGCGATTTTACGTCCCAAAACAACGATATGATTATGAAACACGCTGTAGTAGAGGGCTCCGGAAATTTAGGTCACCTGGGCTTCTTTTACGTGCTTGCCTTATATGGAGCAAGACAATAGGTAGACGGGGGAATACGGCTTAGTACTGTCTTTTAAAATCACAAATGGAATATGCCATCAATGCACGCGGAAAAATATTCTTTACCTCATGCCCACAGTCTGCGGGGGCAATTTGTGCAACAAATAGAAAATGTATTGATATTTAGACGGCATGAGTGGAAAGTAGAAAAATGAGACGTACTCAAATTACAACTCATGTTTCTTAGAAAGCTAGTCACGCGAGCATAGAATCGCACAAGTGCAGCCAAATAGATCATAAGATCTTGCCTTGAAAGGCTAACGGAGCTAGCGATAAACTGTAACTTATCAGAAATGATTATCTACTACCGCTTTCAATTGATAATCCTATTTGTTAGCTTAGGAGTACCAAAGATTGAACACTGATGCAGGTGGAGGAGTGCGCTAACCTAGGAAGCTTCAGTAATTTTTTTAGTTGGCCAGTGCAGTAGAACTACTAAAAAATGTGGTTGATCTCCCTGTTATAGAAATCAGTATAACACGAAAGTGAAAGGACCGAACTGCAGCGAACTGCGCTTTCGGGGTAGGGTAGCCTCAGCGAGAGCGCAGACACTACCATAACCAGGCCGAGCTCTTATAGCCGAGCTCTATAGGTGCTCTTTGGTGCTATGACGATATTTCGCTGTACCGATTCTAGGTTGCGGCACGGTCCTAGGCAACGGAGAACACAACAAGATGGAAAGAGATGCATAAAGTTTAAATGAAGGGTGATAAGGGCGCGTTCGTTCGCATTGTAAGATGCCAAGGATAGTTCACTCGGTAGCGCGGTGTTTCTTCGCATTTTGAGCGATCGTGGGTTCGATCCCGGCTGCGTTAGCGAAAATTTACTGCTTGCTTTTTCTTTGCCATGTTTACGTAAATCTTACTGCATCATATCCGTTACGGTAGTGACGTATAGTGACGCACTAAAGCTGTGGCGGACCCCGGCATAAAACACAGTCGTGTTGAAAGAAGAATGCAATACAATTCCTTACACTGAAAGGTAAGTGTGAGCCACATCACATGCAAGAACAAAAAACTAGGATCAATAATCTCAGTCTCCTTTGCAGATGTTGGGATATCTGGCGATGACAACATTTAAGAACTCAAAGGGCGTCTATAAGCGCAACCTCATCAGCGCACAGAACAAAAGGGTTGACACAGTTTTTTATGCACTTTCCATCTTGATACCCTCGCTATCGCGTGTTCACTAACTGAGAAGCACAAATGAGCCAGGTCACAAGGAACCAGAGACATTCATTCAGCGGATCTTAAAATTTTTCGCTACACTGTGTACACACGGTATGACAGCAATCTTTTGCTGAACTCTCATGGCAGTTGATTGGAAATATATCACTCTTAAGAACCTGTCAAGACACTTCGCATCTTTGGCGACAGCTAAACTCATTTGCACGGTTATGGAATTGCAGCAGAAAAAAAATCCACGCATATCCATGGAGTGAATGATGATGACTGGGCGAAGCTCCGGATGTTCATCGGTAAAAACCGTGAATCTTCCGTGAATCTTGCCCAGTACATCATCAAAGACGTGACAAACACTGTGTGTCGCCATCTAGCGCTCTCCTATCACACTAGAGCACGCAGCGAGCGCCTCCGCGCCATCTATTGATAAATTCACGTACTAGCCAAGCAGCACCGCAGCGCTCGGACGGAGAGACAGACAGACAGAGAGACAGACGAACGGACGGACAGACAGAGATACAGACAGACAGACAGACAGACAGACACCGATACTACGCGTTCCCATACATCCGAATGAAGCGAGCATATGCTGGGATTCGAGCGCATTATGGATGGATGGATGGATGGATGGATGGATATTAGGAGCGTCCCTTTATCACGGGACGGTAGCCGGGCCACCAAGCTCTAGCTTTATATCTTTTTCCTCTACAAACATTTCTTTTCCCGAATCACACATATTTTCACAACTAATTTTTCTCCTCGTCTACCTATTTTATCTATTATCGTTCCGCTGTGATGTAACAATCTTACCCGAACTACCTTGCGCTTTTGTTTGCTCCATACCTTTGCGCCACCACTCCTCTAAGCGCCTTTTACTTTTCTCTATCGCCAACATGTTCAGCTTTCCCGTGTTACTCCTGAAACCCATGGCCTCCTCTAGTGTAGTGTCCACAGCTACACCTGGGTGGACATCTGTACATTCAACCAAAATATGATCTGTCGTTTCCCTAGCTTTTCCACAGCACGTACATGTGTCCCCTTTATTGAATTTCGCTCTGTAACTTCGGGTTCTCAGGCAACCGGACCTTGCCTCAAACAGTAAAGCGCTTCCCTTTGAATTATCATAAAATTTTTCTCTCTTGATTTCGTCTTTCCCTTTTCTGTAGTTGTTCAATTTCGTCCCATCCGTTTCCTTACTGGCTGTATACTTACTGGTAAGCCTCCTAGTTCTCTTCCTCCATTGTGAGTCAACGTTCTTCCTATACAAATACCTGAATACTTTCGCTGCCCATCTACTTTCTTTCATATTTCTGAATCTCTGTTCGTACCTAATTTTACTCTGAGCTTCACTTCCCTCAAGGTCAGACCATCCCATATCCCCCATAACAGCCTCATTTGTGGTCATCCCATGGGCGCCCAACGCGAGACGTCCGACCGTCCTCTGAATCACGTCCAGCCCTGATTTTACCTCTGACCTCATGCACACCACTGAGTTTCCGAATGTAAGTGCTGGCACCATTACACCTTTCCACAAACCTCGAATTACCTCGTACCTGTTGTAACCCCGCAGCGCTCTATGCTTCATTATTGCGGAGTTCCTCTTTCCTTTAACTATCAGCTTTTTCTTGTACTTCTATGTATCTATTCCCATCATTTATCCATATCCCGAGGTATTTGTACTCTCGTACTCTGGGTATCTCCTCGCCCTGTATTGATATGGTCTGATCGTTGCTGTCATTGAATATCATCCAGCCGCATTTTGTCACACTAAATTTTAGCTCTAAATCTTCACTTTCCCGACCACATATATTAACCAGACCCTGAAAATCTGTTCGACTGTCTGCGAATAGCACGATATCGTCTGCATAAAACAACCTTTGGGAGCTTTTGTTCTGTCATTATACCTACCTGTCTGTGCGACAGCTTAAAACCAGTATTGCTCATCTCCAATGCTTTCTCTATTCTTCTCATGTAAAGCATGAAGAATAGTGGGGACAACGGGCATCCCTGCCTCAACCCTTTACCTATATCGACGGCCTCCATTCTACCATGACCCGCCGTACCTTCCCATTCCACACATACTGTATTTCCACTGTATATTTCCTCTAAGAGCTCTATATGGTCATCCCCTATATCAGCCTCTTTTATCATGTCCCATAAAATATTCTAATTTACATTGTCGTACGCACCCTTAATATCCAAAAATGCCAAATGTAAAGGTCTGTTCTCTTTTCCGGCTATTTCTATACACTGCGTAAGCGCAAAAAAGTTATCTAATCTCCTGTCGACTCGAAATCTATTTTGGAGTTCGCCAAAAGTGCCATTAAGCTCTGTCCATGTCTGCATTTTTAATTTAATTGCCTGCATCGCCAACCTGTAAAGTACTGATGTAATGGTCAGTGCTCTATATGAGCGAATGTTATTCTTCTCTCCCTTGCCCGTATAAATGAACTTCATCCTACTTTGACGCCAACTGTCCGGTATTCGCCTGTCCTTTAAAGGGCCACTGAAGCACTTTTAAAAAAAATGAGGTTATAATGCTATTTAATCATTTTTCGTGCGAGGAACGCGAAAATCAGGTCGAATATAGGCATAAACTTGAGCAAATGACCCTATTTTGGCAAAAACGCGCGGCGCGCGTCATGGGCGGCAACGAAAACCTTCTCGCTGCCTGCGATTGGTTGAGGAGCTTCATGACGTCATCGTTAGTGTCTCGGAGGGGCTGACTGCCACGGCTCGATAGTTCGCGCGCGCCGACCGGCCGTGTGCGCTTTATCAGTTCTTTTTCGTGCTCTATCTAAGCATATCACTATTATTATGGCTAACTGTAGCAATTACGATGAGTTTGTGGTACAGTTACATGTGGTCGCCTGCATCAAACGCTGCAGACGACAGGCCACCATCGCAGTGGCCTGGCCGTACTGCGATACATGGATCGCGATCGCCTGGTATCCACACCGGTCCACGTGCAGTGCCGTGTGCTCGAGCATTTGCCACACACCGTAATTAAAGAAATATGCGATGAAGCATCCGATCGAGTGAGCAGCATGTAGGTTCGGCCCAGGGACAGCGTTCATCACGCAGTACATACACTCGCAAGACCTCGCATTCTCGACACGACCTACAACATATGCAACTTTTCATGACTCTCTTTGGTTTCGCACGAACATAATTCAATAAGAGCACCCCTTCACGTGCGACAAGCACATGGGAACAGCGCGCCTTCAAGAAGGCCTCGCTGACAGCCCATGAGCATGACGCGAGCATAGCTAGGTCGACGGTGCGACCAACGCTGTTTTCAATCTGGCATAAACTCAGCGCGTACATTTGCAACATGATTATAATGCTTAGATTTTCATGTTGTGCGTCATTATGTCTGACTAGTTTTGACTTGCTCAATGTTATGACCAACGAGAGAAGCCAGTCCCTCTTATGCAAAAAAAAAAGAAGACAGGTCCCTGAATTTTTGCGCTGCGATTTCGACCTCGCGTATGGTTTGGTACAGGACGCCGCATTTCCGGAAGTGGTGTGCTTTTGACATCACCCTATTTAACTAGAAGGAATTACAGTTGTGATTTTATATATATATATATATATATATATATATAACGAAATGGAAGAGGTCAAGGGCTCGTTTATATGTTAGAAACAACTAATTGAATATTTAAACTAGCGTGCCGATTATATTCGAGACTGTTTTTGCGCGTAGTCGCTCTCTAGGAAGAAGAGTGGTTCAATGAAAGGAAATAGGCGCATATTTCTGCAGTCCATAATGGTAGCACGGCTCAGCGCCTAGTGGGGGAAGGGGATATGGGAAATAAAGTGGATAGGTGAGAATAAAGAGGAAAGAAGGTGGAGAGGAGAAGCTCGACAGTCCCAGCAGCTCGTCCCGTCTTGAAGTACAAGGCAGCCGGGCGAGTGGCATCCGCAGCACCAATGCGGAGGCGTTTCCGCCGCCGTCGTGAAGTTCCTACACGAGCGGCACAGCACTACACAGCGCGTCAGTTTGTACGAGCAGCCCCGCCACGGTGGTCTAGTGGCTATGGTACTCGGCTGCAGATCCGAGGGTCGCGGGATCGAATCCCGGCCGCGGCGGCTGCATTTCGATGGAGGCGAAATGTTGAGGCCCGTGTGCTGTGCGATGTCAGTGCACGCTAAAGAACCCCAGGTGGTCGAAATTTCCGGAGACCTCCACTACGGCGTCTCTCATAATCAGAACTGGTTTTGGGACGTTAAACCCCACAAATCAATCATCAGTTTGTACGAGCAGCGTGGCGCGTTGTGGATGGTCCGCCGGGATAAACACGGCGAGGTCTACGAAGCGCCTCGGACATAGCACACTTGCTCTTGTAGGACTGAACTTTCTCTCTTTCCTAACAGCAATGACCCACTAAGTGGATATATAATCTTGAGAAAATTTGTGAAATGCTGCTGCTCCGCAAACGTAGATTTCGCAGCTGAAGGACACACAGAAGCTCGGTATAGCAAGTCGACTTCGTGAAATCAGTACATAGGCCGCAGCAAAGGCAATATATGTGACACACTCGGGGAACTTGTTACTGAAAAAATATCAGTGCATGACAACAAAGCAGTGCGGTGCCCAGAAACCAACACAAGCTCCTCTACTGACACAGCGCTGTGCGCAAACGAAAACCGCAAACCAATGCAGCTACCCTGCTCGCCCTTACGATGACGTCACTCCACGTTTCACTCTCTGTCATCCTCCTCACCTACTCTCCGCGCTCGCCGTGGGGCGTTCCCTCAGACCAAGTTTGGGCGCTCATATCGCTGTTGTTTAATTAAATATTGCGGAAAAAAACACCGTACGTATGTTATAAAAGGTCGCGGATTCCGAATTTTCATTAGATTCGAAAATTTAAAACCGCTTCAGTGTCCCTTTAAGCTTTTTTCAATTGTTTTTAACAGGGCTTCTTTGCTGCTTCTTCCGAGCTCATTTATTACAGTAATGCTAACCCCATCTAATCCTGTGGCTGTTCGTTCGGGAATATTTTCCTCCGCCTTCTTCCAATTGAAATTTTCCAGAACTAGTTCTTCCACTTGGTCTTCCTTGCTATTGTTACACGTCGTAAAGGGAGGCTCGTCTTTCTTCTTAAAGGAATCGGCTGTTGCGTTTCGAATATAAGTCAATGCGTCGTACCCCTCAAATTTATTTCCTTTTTCATCCACAATATGCCGTTGCATAATTACAGTTTTCTTCCCCAGTGGTTGCAGGTGGTTCCAGAAAAGCCTAGATGCGTCCTTCTTTTCGCGAATGTCCGATATCCAACGTTCATTTTGGCCTTTAATCTTGGCTTAACTAAACTCTGCACCAGGGCTTTTTTCTCGGCTGGATGGATGGATGGATGCTATGAGCGTCCCCTTTGTAGCGGGGCGGTGACATGTGCGCCACCAGGCTCGTAAGAAGATTTAAGCACTTTTTTTCTCTCTCTCTTTAAATTTTCCTCATGCCTTTTAAATTTACTTCAATCAAATCGATCATACTATAGCAAAAACGGAAATTCATAGCCCAGTTCCCTGTCCCTTATGGCAGCAAGTCCATATTTTTTTATAATTATTTTTGTCCGTTCTCTCTAGTTTTCTGCCACCAGTATTCTAACCGTCTCTTACTTATTTCAATCGCGGCTATGTTCAGCTTCCCGTTGTTCGCCCTAAAACCCAAGGCTTACTGTAGGGTGGTGCCCAAACGTACACCTGGGCGGATATTTCCGCATTCAATCAGAACATGCTCCGTCGTTTCCCTATCTTCCTCACTGCATGTGCATTTTTCTTCTTCTTTACTGAATTTCGCTTTATAAATACGCGTTCTAAGGCAGCCCGATCTCGCTTCCAACAATAAAGCGCTTCCTCTTGAATTATGTAGACATGCTATGGCTATGTAGACATACTAGCGCCATCTAGTGAGCACTTCAGAAACTACAGGTGGCTACAAACATCGAGGGAAGGACAGACCCACGCCCTAAGGAGCTTCGCCCCTAAAAAACACGGACAACGACGAAAGTAGACACTACATACCCTCGCTTGCTCGCTCGCTTGCAGACTGAATCTATAAAGAGATGTAAAAAAACAATAAATAAGAGGGAATGTCGCTATACCAATGTTTCGACAAGTCGACCAGGAATCACAAGGGCTGTGCTGTCGTAGACAAGGCCACTTGTCGCAACGTTGGCGCTGGTTACATTACCCTTTCTCCGTTGTTTTACCGATCTCTTCATCAATGCGCTTGTGAGTTCATTTATAATGTTGGAGTACGCTGTGAAAGAGCGTACTACAATGAACAGACGAGCTGGTATGCAAATGAGATACGCAAGAAACATCCTTCGTTCCTAAAGAATCTTGCAGGTGGCACGCACTTGTCGCACTATATAGAATGCAGATCTATTCTACTGTTTAGTAGCGCCATCGTACCAAATAAGTCAAAAGAGAGATCGGCTAGGGAGGCTACCGAAGCTAGGAAGATTACCACACACTCATACACCTGCATAAGCGTTCTCTCTCTTGGAGTGGAAAGTTAAAGGGGCGGTCACTGAACCCATCTGATATGAAAGGTCTTATCGTTGACTCAGTTGGTCCTGCGTGGCCATACCTTGCGATGTATTGCATACTCCCATGAAAGCCTTCTTACTAAACACCATTGCACAGTATAGTCTCTCTCACGCTGCTTATCACTCCTGCCGCGTAACCGTTGATTTACAACGTGCTCATTGCATGATGCGAGCTATGAATTATGTACAAATGTGGCGATGTAAGCTGTCGAATCAGCAAACCATTGCGCGTATAAAACCCTTTAAATTGTATGGTAATTAGCTTTGAGTACACTGTACCACATTGATGAAAATGGCGTAATAAAGCGTAGTAGAATTCTAAAGACTATTCTTGTGAAACGACACTCGGTGGAATTCACTAGAGGTCATATAGGAATAAAGTATTCAAAAGTTTGCTAAGTGCCGCAGAAATAATGTAATCTTGTAGGGCCATATATGTATGCTCACCTATTTTTGTCTTCAAATCAAATGTGGAGTCTTTCTGAAAATATATGCTGCAAGTCTGAGGACCAAAGCGTGAAACTGCTGCCGCAATTTTAGGAGGTAGTATTGGCGAACATGCGCTGCAATGCTGTTTTACGGCGTAAGCTGCTATGGGCACATCACAATGGCCGATTTTGCGGCTGTGACCCTGTCTCCATGTTTTGCCAGCCAACTGGCATGTGGCTCCTCAAGGCATTACTGCGAATAATTGGCCTTGTAACGAATTCACAGAAAGCGTGTTGAAACTTCGAAGAAGGGTACATCTCTCGGATGGCTCACAAAATCCTGCACAGAAGTTTCGATATCAAACTAGGCTAGCTTGTCTGGCACCTGGGCATGTGCCTTTCTCTGGCAATGAGTGCGTTGACGCGACAGCACGAAGCTTCACCGCTTCACCAAAGCTTCACCGCCTCACCAAAGTGTACCGCTCCCATACTCGCGCATACCGTAACTCTAACGACTATCCCGCAGAAACTTCCCTCCTGGACACGCGAAAAAAAGAAAAAAACGTGCAGACGCGGCCACTTCATGGCAGGATCAAACTAATACGTTTTCCGGTGTTGCACTCCTCCACTCTTTCCAGCCATCCCAGTACGCAGACCGATGTCCTTTCTGTACGGGACACCTTGACCTCTTCCACTCTACAGGGAAATGCACCCAGTCTCCCAGACACACTAAAATGCTCAACCCCTACCTTTCCCAGCTGGACGCCACTTTTTCAAACACAGCCTTTGATGACCAGCGACGTCTGATTGACTGGGCCAGCGGGACTGCGGGAACAAATATTGCCGTGGACCGAGAGCTCCACCACCTGGGATATCGCCAAAATAGCGAATAAAGTTTATGCTACTATTCCTATTCGAGACGTCGTGTGCTCTCTGTAGGTGAGTCTGTGTTGCTTTCTGAGATATTTTGTCGTGATTCTCTGTCGCTATTTTATCTAAATCCGCGCGCTTATTTGTGGCCTCTACCCCACCCCCTACACCCGTACCCTTTCAAAAGCTGCAATTGGAAGTCTCACCGCACAGAAAACGTACGGAATATAAAAAAAAAGAACAGCGAGGATTGAGGACCTCGCGTCTTGGGCAGACAACCACATGGAGATGAAGAAAACGTTCAGTTTGTTATTAGTATCTTCTAACACAAGTACTGTTATTGTTAAACGTATATGAAACGGAATTAAGACAAGGTACC